>CAWUFW010000740.1:600000-905000 GCA_963921515.1 Calotriton arnoldi
ATGTTTTAAGTGTTACCAGTTTATTCCAATCAAGATGTCTTCAGGTGTGCCATACTTTTGTCATAAGTAAGACTGTTAGCGCTCTAGTTGTTCTTTAGAACACTCTGGGAAGCTGCAGTAGAACACAAAGGAATAAACTGACAGTCTCTGCCCTTGTTGGATGTACATGTTTTACTGAGAATGTCAGACTTCATTCTCACATGAGTGAGAAAGATAATGTGAATTTACAGAAAATATGCTCTCATTTTAGCTTCTGGAGCACCTTCCAAACCTCCATGGGACAAGCATGAGAAAATAGTGTTCTCTCAAACATGATTCATGATATCCCAGCAGAAGGTTTTTCACATGGTAAAATCACCTTAGAATACACCACAATTCCTAAAATTAGTATGGTACCATCAACAAATAAATTCTAATGTAACTAAAGCCTGTTATCACCCTTTATAGTTCTCCTTTTGGTGACCCTCAAAATCTTCTATTCACTACAATGCATTTCAATGAGGTACTATCATTTATATTGGTCCCAAGATGGCTGCCAGCAATTCCAGGATGAAGTGCTGACAGCCAATCAGATCTCACGATGACATGTGTGGTTAGGCTCCGCCTAGATATATATGGGACTTTACTTTTGATTTTCTCAGGAACTACTGAACGGATTTACACCATTTAAGCAAAAGGCACGACACTGAACCAAGGGCTACCTCTTTGCCAAATTTGGTGTAATTCCGTTCAGCTGTTCGGGCTGTAGCTGCGACTAAAGGTTCCTATGGAAAAATGAATGGGGAAAACGCGTTTTGGGACCCCCCTTTTTTCTCGGCCCCCGCTTGACGTATCACCCCGAGACTTTCAGGATAGGAGCGGAGCGCCCCAACAAGTTGGAAACTTTCGCGAAGATTCGTCAACCGGCGCCAACGTTATTTCAAATAGAATGTCGCTGATTTCCTATGGATAATAGGTTTTAACTATAACTATCTACTGGCGACCGCCAGTAGATAATATATATATATATATATATATATATATATATATATATATATATATATATTTATACATACATCCTACTGGCAGTCGCCAGTAGGTAGCTATAGGTAGGACCTAGTTTCCATGGGAAAAGCATTTGTTGACTTGGCTATAACTTTGGCGACGTTTGACCAATATGCATGAAAGTTTGTCAAAAAAGTGTCACGGTGGGTACTATTGATTGGGAAAGTTTGGGGGTGATCAGTGCAGTGGGGACCGAGAATTTGGAGTGCGAAATAAGGTTGCGTTTGTAATGTTAATTCCCATAGGAACCTTTAGCCACCTCTACAGCCCGAACAGCTGAACGGACTAACACCTAAAGGCAGGGAGGTAGATGTCGGTTCAAGGAAGTGCCTTTTGCTTATTTGGTGTAAATCCGTTCAGAAATTTTTGAGAAATTTAAGTTTAAAATCATAGTGATGCTTCTGCCCGCTGATATTTCATGATGGTTTAGCGGTGAATCGAGAATGCACGCACCAACGGGAATGCTCTGCAATGACGCGACCTCCATGCTGGCCCCCGTGTACCATAGCGGGGACATTGGTGAAAATATTAAAAAAATATATCAATGAATCAGTACTATCCATTGTTATTGAGATATTGATAAATGTATTTATAGAGTTATTTATATAGTGAGTTATCTACTGTGATGGTTAGAATTGATTATATAGCTATAATTTTTTAATGTGGTGATGGCTACTGAATTCCTGCTTTTGCTGTCTGCTTTTGTGACGTAACCGCGGGGATCACGATTACCGACGTCATCGCGATCTCCTGCCTCACTGCGAAAGTGCAAAATTGGTTTTAGAGATGGTTGTTCTAGAAATATAGTAGAAAAACATGAGTTTGAAGTGTACTGTAATAAACCTCTAGTGTGTGGAATACTGTAATGTGTGGGCATATATGTGTTTTCACTTTATGGGAAAGGCGCGATCATCGCAGTTAACAACGTCATTGCGACATCCCAAATTGATGTTATAGATACAGCTCATGCGATGGTCTCTGAAGAATGCAGAAAGAGTTTTATTAACATGTTTCCTGGCTTTGTCAATCTGTGGACAGACTGATTTGACCACTTCCATTTCTGTCTTTGGCATATATTAGAGTACACCAAGACTGACAACAGTTCTGCAAATGTTTCTTTCATTAGCATTTCCAGCCCTACCCCAGTCAATGTGCCTAGGTCATTGCCACCACAGTGCACAATCATAAGGTGAGGAGCTCGGCAATCCACAATGGATTTAACCAAAGCCAGCAACTGATTAAACTTTAACCCTCTCTGGCCAAACCAAGTAATCTGCACATTTAGCAAACCCAAGTCCCTGTCAATAACTCTCTTTTTTTGCAGCATCTTTAGCCCAATAGATATAGCTGTGGCCCACAATCCATACTCTAAGCATTTTGAAGTGAAGGAGCAATAGTAGTCAGGAGAAGGCAGGAGCTGAATGAGGTAGTTTTCTAAAGGAAAAGCAGATAAAATGGAGGTGTTTTTACATGAAAGTGAATAAAATTAGGTTGTGTGTTGGATGCCTTAGCAAGAAGTCTTTTTATTGGTTGTTGCTTAAGAAAAAAAAATGAAATACAGACATAGATATGTTTTTGAATCTATGGAGTAAAGCACATCTGCTATATCTTATTTGGACAAGAACCTAAAAAGGGTTTGGCTCACACTGCAGCAAGGCTAAGCCAAATATAATCCAAAAACCAAAAAAATGCCAATGCTGCTTATTCACTACAGTCCTTAATCTTTGAGCATTGAAACAAAACAATGCCAAAACTAACCACTTTTTCCGTTAGATTTAATCGAAAATCTTTTCTTTTTTTATCAAGAATTTCACCACCAACATAGTACAAACATTTTATAATTTTTAAGAAACATTTTCAACATCAAGAAAAAATATACAATAGAAACATTTACATATTTACACATCAACATGACATATACCACTTTCAACACCCCATTCGCTCAATCTCATCGTACACTCATTCCATCAAACACCCTTTTTCCCATACAACCTAACACACAAACCTGCGTTTATTTTACAATGTTAACACGAACACTCTGAGAAAAAAGCAATGAACTAGAAGGCCATCAAACAGGCTAACTATATAAATCCAAAACAAATTGTAATTCTATCTGTGATTGGCCTTAAAACAATGGTCTACGCGTTTCGAACCCCTCCAAGTTCGGGGATTCTCATCAGGACCAGAATAGCTTAATCCAAAATAAATATTCAGCTGGTCTTAGACCCTTTCAAATTTCTCCAAACTGTTCAATTTGTGGCTAACAGGAGGTGAACTGAAGCCACACGCGCTGCACCAGTAGCTGCTACATATCTTAGTTTATGTCCCTCGTGTGCTTGATGTCAATGGTTCGGCGGTGAACGGCGAAGGAACTTTTTCCTCGTTTATCTTCACTCGTGTTTTGCAGGCAGGTCGGTTGTTCTCCGTATTCGCAGCGAATCGTTTTGCTCAAAGATTAAGGACTGAATAAGCAGCATTGGCATTTTTTTGGTTTTTGGATATCTTATTTGGAAGCAGCATGTTCCTTCTAGAATGTGCTGTGAACTTTTGACATACTGGTTCCACTGGGGTGCTAGGTACGCTAAGCTAAAACTGTATTTGGGGGGGAGGGGGGGAAGGGTGTTAAAAAGACAGCACTTTTAAAAAAAACTTGAGGAGTGATGACACAATGTAAGTAATGGCAAGATTTAATTTCCAACTCAGGACTATGTAATAAACTGTTGTGCAGTATTTAAATTTCAGAAAAATGAAGCTAGATATAGGTTAGAAGTCCCGGTTTTTTCGCGATTATTCCGTGATGATCGCGAAAACATCGCAAAAATGGGGCAACAGGAACCTCGTTTTGAAAGAGAGGGAAAGGGTTGACAGATGCTAACCATTCACAAGTGGAGATGCAGTAGTCTAAAATGAAAGACATGCTTTCATTTGCTGCCTTTCTCATGATGGTAGAGTAGAAAGTTGAAGAGGTTGCCATTTTAGACTTGCTTTGTATGAGAGTGGTTTACCATTCTTATGCTTAGTTTTTACAAATCTTAACAGTGCCAAAACTAATCAGAAAGAGCTAAAACAATGATATAAACTACAAACTTTGTAATTATCTTAAAAATGTACCTTAGAAATGAAGATGTATATGGAAGTTTGATTAAAAGGAGTATCACGGTGATGAGAAAAAATATATGAGATGAACTGTATCTATTAGAGGGTATGAGTTTAAGAGGTTAGTGGTGAATGTTTTGGGACGAAAGAGAAAAATGAATTAGTGCCTGTTTATTACATTGTGTATTTTATTGAAAAATACCAGTATAGTCTTGTGGAAAGTTGCAATGAGGAACTAAGAACGTTTTAAATGTCTAAACATCATGTGCAGAATAGATACATCTAACATTATTAAACAGGAATAGTGTAGTGAGAAATAAAAGATGAGAACATGTTGTCTGCCTGTATGTGAATTAGAAAGAAGTAATACTTGTTAGGCATGTATTGGGAAGTGTTTGTCAATGTGGTTTTTAACTTATATGACCACTTTGCATATGCTTAGATGGTGAGATATGGATTTTGTGCTTGCACATAGCTATATATACGTTGGGAATTTTGAGTTTGCTTAAAGATGCAGAGAGGTATATATTTTGGGAAAGATGGCTTGAAGATGTACACCTATTAAGAAATTGCATATATGTTTACATGGTGATCTGGGGGCGTGGCCAAGCAGGCTGCGATGGCAGACGTGTCCTGCTGAGGCTCCGCGATCGGGCCAGCACATTGCCCTTTTCTATGCGTTGTAACGGTCCGCTGAGCCCGCATCCAGGTGTGGGAACGTCCACAACACCCTGTGGTGCCTCATTCCTCTAACAATTGAGCTTATTCCCGACAGAACACCAAAATATCGGGACCCCGAGCCTCGGAGACAAGATGACGCCCGCCCGCTCCTGACGGCAGACCGGAGGAGATCGAACCGGAGTCACACACCGGAGACGAGTACCGCGAACCAACCAGCCCAGGACAAAGGTGGCAGCGAGGGTACAGCCCGGCATCGGGGATTCTTGACGTCCACCCCGAGTAGGCACGCAGAGACAAGCACAGGCGGCGACGACTAGAGATGGCCCACCATTTTGGACACGGCGACCCTGCTCAGACAGACCCCCAGACCTGCGCCGCAACTGAGCGGGACCGGAGGATGCCAGCCCATGGGCCCCTGATTCCAGCGACCCAGAGGAGGGGGGCTGATTGCCACCCCCGACCCTGCTGCAACTCACGGGACGATCCTCAGCCGATGTCGCCTGACTTCAAAATGGCGTCCAGAGACTGAGGCAGGACCGGTACCGAGCTGTGGAGTCACCTGAGCCACCAAAGCACAAGGCGCCAGCGAAACGGAGGTGAGAGACGACTGATTGCCACCCCCGACCCTACTGCAGCTCACAGGGCGATCCGCGGCCGGTGCCGCCTGACCCCAAAATGGCGCCCAGAGACCGAGGCAGACAACGGGACTAATATCGAGCAACTGAGTCACCTGAGCCACCAGAGCACAAAGCGCCAATGAGACAGAGGTGAGAGGCGACTCCCCCTGAATCGGTAGGCAACGTTAAGGCGACCCCCCCTCCCATTACTGCAGGAACTGAGCGTACCTGGGATGGATGATGCCTGACCTCAACATGGCGGCTCAATGATCCTGTGATCCACGTCGTGCCTGCATAGGCCTACAGGATCAGTTCAGGGTGGGAGGCGCCTGCGACCCCCGCTAAGACCTCTGCAAAGAACCTTCTCCTGCACAAAGCACGCAGTTCTCACCCCTCCTGGCAGTATCCGCCCTTTCCCAAAACTGCAGGGAAGCGGACCTGCTCAGGGAACGACTGGCACGCAGGTATTTTCCCGCCTAGACGCTTACGGACCCGCTACAACCCTCACGCAGCACCTGGTGAGCGCAAGTTACCCGTGGGACTAACAAGCCTAGCACCGAGCCGCACCAACAGCGCACAGCTACTGACGACGCTCGCAGCGTAGGGGACCCCCCCTCAATCACCGCAATGGGGAAGCCGAAAGATTCACAACATACCATAGTACCCGAGACTGCACCGAAGAACATGCCTAACACCAGGACATGGGCCAAGACTGCCGCATCTCAAGCTGACTCATCAATTTCGGACAAACTGGATCAGGTATTGGCAGCCATCGAACTCTCCAGGGTGTCCATGGAGGAACGACTTGGCACCCTGACGACGGATATCAGCCTCATCCGGGGTGACCATCAAAAATTGGCCGACAAAGTGAAGGACGGGGAGAAGACACTAGCCAACCTACAACCCGCCGTCAAGGCGCACCAAACGGCGCTCCAAGATGTCCTGCGCAGTCTGACCACCATGGAGGAGCGGGCGGACGATTTAGAAGGGCGTTCAAGGCGCTGTAACATCCGCGTGCTGGGTCTCCCAGAGGGAATTGAGGGTTCGAACCCACAGGAGTACGTAGAAACATGGGTGAAATCCTTCACTCCCGCAGCTGACCGGACAGCATTCTTCTCCATAGAACGTGCCCACAGGGTCCCAGCCCGCAAACCTCCACCAGGATCCGCCCCCAGACCGATGCTGGCGAAATTCTTACACTTCCGTGACCGGGATGCGGTACTTCGAGCCGCCAGACAAGCAGGCTCCTTGCATGTCGACAACAAACGGATAATGATATTCCCCGATTACGCACGAGCAGTGCAGCAACAAAGGTCTTCGTTCCTGGAAGTCAAACGTCGCTTGCGGGAGAACACTATACAATATTCCCTGCTCTTTCCTGCCCGCCTTAAAATTATCCATAATGGCTACCATCTTCTTCACAAACGCCGAAGAGGCGCACGACTGGGCAGACCAACACTGTGCGCAACAATCCAGGGCAGAATTCACACGTGGCCCAAGCTTCAAACCACCACGCACCAGGAGACGCAACCCGAAACAGCAACGCAGCGGAACAAGTAAGACAACTGGGACGCACACCCAAGACTCCCCGGACCTGGAGCAAATCATGAAGGAACGGCAGGAGGTCCTGCGAGCAGTGACTGAGTTACAGAACTCCCCCCTCGCGGAGGACACGGAACAGGCCCCACACATCTTCTCGTCGGAGGGAGAGGACGACAGCGATGGAACACTATCTGGAACAGATTCAACTACGCCTCCCTTAGTCACCCCCCAGACAGCGGATGCCTTACTGGATGGGCAAACGAACACTCTCTCGGCATGAGATAATCCAACAGATAATTCTGCACAGACTTACGTAACCAAGACTCACTCACTGAGCGCACGTAGTACGGACAAGACTAAGCGCACTCCAGACGACGCCCAATGATCCTACAAAGGCCCGACCGACGAATCGCCTCGCACGCACGCACGCACTGCCACCCCCACAACATGTTGTTACACTCTCAGGATTTATGAGAGCCGGTTTGGACGTATCGCAGCCAGCGATAGGTCCTTGGTATTGGGACCGTTTCCCGACCCCAGTTTATAGTTTACAACCCCCGTTCCAAAAAGTCCCACCCCCTCATGGAACTTCTCACAAAAGGGTATCTGCAGCGCGCGAATATGCGACATCGCGTATCATATGTGTTCTTCACGCTACCAGGGATCCACGGACCGCTAGGCTCCGGCTGACACAGGCCATCCTGACACATGCCAACAGCAACACATGGCCATGACTGCACAGAACACGGAGATCAGCATTCTAACACTCAACACTAGAGGCCTCCGCACACCAAGCAAACGTTACGCTATATACTCATATACGAAGCGCCAGAACGCTAGGATCGTGTTTTTACAGGACACATCTCACCACTACCAAGATAGGCAAACTACAGTCCAAATGGCGCGGAACCATATGTGCCACGTCATACTCCGCATACGCACGTGGAGCGCTGATTTGGGTACGACCAGGGACCCCATTTCAGGAACTCTGACGGGTGGTGGACAAGGAGGGTAGATACGCCTTATTAGAGGGACTCATAGATGGGCAATCAGTACTCTTGGGCAGTATCTACGCCCCGAACATAGAGCAGGACAGGTTCTGGGATCGCCTCACAGGGGTGTTGGCCCAATTTGCTTCCGTACCATGGATATTAGGGGGCGACTATAACTGCACACTAAACCTCACCTTAGATTGCTCTCATCCTCCGCACACACACTCCTCAGCCCATAAACAAACAGAGCGGTTCAACGCCTGGGTTACACAATGGGCGCTCACAGACGCATGGAGGATGCGTCATCCTCAGACTCGACTATACTCGTTTCACTCCATACCACATAACCTACGAGTCAGACTAGACAGATTTTTATGCTCAACAGCAATATTACCAAAAATTCAACACACAGACTACCTAGGTAGGATCATCTCTGACCACGACGCCCATATTTTGCGATTAAACTGGAGACCCCCCGGTCCCCACCTGGCGACTACCACGGGACTGCCTGACGGACCAAGTCTTCAAACACGAACAGGGACAAAGCATACAGGATTACTTCACTAACAACGCAGGGACAGCATCCTCAACACTAGTGGAATGGGACACTTTCAAAGTAGTGGCACGGGGAGAATGTATCAAGCAAATAATAGGGGTAAAACGGACGTTAGAACAGGCACTCACAAAAGCCGAAACACAACTAGCCACCGCTACCAAACGAAATGACTTCACTGACGATGCGGCGGCACAGGTGGCCAAAGCCAAAACAGAGTACCTGGCTGCCTGCGTCGACCTCCGTCGGTACAATTTCAGGGCGTATACAACTCGGATGCACAAGGAACGAGATAAAACGGGTACATTATTGGCATGGCTATCTAAACAAGACACCGAAGTAAAGCCCATAACTGAAGTGTTCAACCCCCTCGGTAATCTAGTACGATCCCAGGACGAGATTCTCGCGGCCTTCCATCAATACTACTCAGGGGTTTATCATAGCCCAGAGCCGATCAGACAGGACATTCTAGATCAATTTCTAGACCCACTGACGATCCCCAGAATCACGAAGGCTGACAGAATAGCATTAGATACTGAGATACAATCTACCGACGTTATTCACGCCCTACACGCTCTAGCTCGTAACAAAGCACCGGGGCTAGATGGGTTCCCCCTAGAATACTACACAACCTTCTCCCCCCTGCTGGTCCCCCGCCTGGTGACGATGTTTGCAACAGCGTTAGAAAAGGGAGAGTTACCAAGATCCCTCCGGGAATCAGTTATTGTGACTTTTCTGAAGCCAAACCGCGACCCTCAACAAATGGCCTCCTACCGCCCCATTACGCTTTTATCCGCTGACTGTAAGATCCTAGGGAAGATTTTAGCGGACAGATACACACAAATCCTACGACTCCTGGTTCACCCGGACCAGTGCGGTTTCGTCCCGGGCAGAAACACGTCCCAAAATATACGCCGACTATTCCATATCCAAGATCAAGTGGGCGACACGTTCTCCAGAGCAGCCTGCCTTATCCTTGACCTCGAGAAGGCCTTTGATACCCTCACATGGCAGTATCTTTTTTCGGTCCTACGACGAACAGGACTCGGTCCTATCCTTTTAGCGTATACACAACTTCTATATACCAAACTCACTTCGCGTATTCGCATAGGGCGATATATATCGCCAGAATTCACGGTCCATAGAGGCACGAGGCAGGGCTGCCCGCTCTCGCCTCTCCTCTTTGCCTTCGCGGTAGAACCCCTAGCTATACGGCTGCGACGAAAAGGAGAACACTGGGGCATCCCCATAGCGGATACCGTGCACAGCGTCTCCATGTACGCCGACGATCTTCTCCTCTATGTTCGAGACATTACCAAGGACCTCACACCTATTTGGGCAACACTTCGGAATTTGCAGAAGCCTCCGGGCTAAAAGTAAACTGGGACAAATCCACAGTTTACCCGCTACATCCGAATCTCCCCCCTTGTGATATCTGGTTGGGCGACCAGAAAGTGACTTGGAGTGCGGAGGCCCCTCGATACCTCGGGATCCGTCTCTACCAATCTCCGTCCGACATATTTGAAGGCAATCACCGCAAAGCACTGGCCGGCATCAGATCAGCAGTGGGATTCTGGAAGAACCTCCCGTTGGCCCCGATCGGCCGAGTGGCTATAGCCAAAATGATAATAGTCCCACGGTTGCTGTACTACTTCACAAATCTACCGATAATACCGCCCAAAGCATTCTTCCGAGACTTAGACTCTCTCCTTAATTCGCTAATATGGGGATCTGGCAGAAGTAGGATAGCACTAATGAAGTTACAACTGCCCACCACGCAAGGGGGACTGGGCGCTCCGTCATTCGAATCCTATTTCCTGGCAGCACAATTACAGTGGCTGTCCTACTGGACGGCAGGCAGACATATAGGAGAAACATACACCACAACCGGCCGAGTGCCCACCCTAGAATTATGCCGCCTATTACTACCAGGCACCAAGCCGAGGCGCACATATCCCATACATGTCGCAGTGGCACGCAAATGCATGCAAAAGATACACCGTATGTCGCCAGGGAAACCTTCGTACTCTCCTCTGCTGCCGCTGGCCGGCTGGCCCAAACATGAACACTATTACACCCCTAACATGCTCCACATATGGACGGCCAGCGGCCTCACTGAAATGGAGTCCCTATTTGAGGACGGACAGCTCAAACCGTTCCGACGGCTTATGGACGACTACGATCTCCCCCCTGGCCAGTTCCTACTTCACCGCTAACTCCTCGAAAGCTATCGATCGCACCACGACCTATCGACGGGAGAGCCTGCCACCCACACAATCTTACATATGGGAGCGGGGCGACACTTGACCACGTGGCTTTATAAAGCCATACGAGAACTTGCAAACAGACCCCTGGAGGCCCTACGAGCCACTGGGAGGAAGAATTAGGACGCCCACTGCATGAGAAAGAATGGGAGATGGCCCTTGAATACCCCAAGAAGGTGTCTAGAAATGCACGGTTTAAAAATATACAATTCTATATCCTACACAGGGCATACTTAACACCAGCACGTCTCCAAAGATTTTACCCCGACACCCAGTTCCTCTGTCCTAGATGTAACTCACAGGTAGCAGATTTTCATCACATGTTTTGGAGCTGCCCCACACTGCAACCAAATTGGCACAATGTCCACAAATCACTCGAAGATCTTACAGGGCCTACACAACTGAACACGTGGGAGGCCTGTGCGTTGGGTATTTTCCGGAAACGAAAGCAACACAAAGTACCAATCCGATTTGTCTCCCTAGCAATTTTGTTAGCCAAAAGGAGTATAGCCATGCACTGGCGATCCCCCACAGGCCCACCGACGGCGCCATGGACGGGAGCAGTACACAAATGGGCAGTGGCAGAGGAAGACACACTAAGAGAGAAGGAGGTGAAGGGGACACGCAAACACCCCATTTCCATGGAGTGGGCCATGGTGCTGCACCAATTCAAACAGCTGCCTACTCAAGACGACTCAGATGACCACTCGCACAACCCGACAGACACACACCCATAAGCCTAAACCGCAAGCACGCGCACTAGATCTCCTCCTGCAGCACACACGTAGCGTCGCTCGCGCTTCATAGCACACACCACATGACACTCGAGGACCAGACGCTGGAGCAAGGCCGACCAGATCTCCCCCCCACCCCCAGAGACACACAGATGCACTACCTAGCGAGACACATATCGCCCTGATACCCCACGTAACATTAGTTCCCAAGATCCCATGAATACTCCTCCCAGTTCCGCATCCCAGTTCTCTGTAGGAATAGTTTGATGCTAGACCCTAATAATGGCAGGATACATGTCCATTTATTGTGCAATTAACAATGTATAATGCTATAAAACGCAAAGAATGCAAGTAATTAAAATGTATCTTAACGCACCATGTTTTTGTATACTACAAATGCCAATAAAAACAAGTTTAAAAAATTTTTTTTTTTACATGGTGTGATCTATGTTCAGTAAGGATGATGAAAATTTCATGTATAAGGTGAGGGTAGTGTTTTTCTTTAAACATGGTTTGTTTAAGATTGAGAAGGATTAACAGTGCAGAATGCCTCAAGAGTTCTTGTGCTAGCTTTATTTCGAGTGTTTGAGATATGCTGAATATATGTTTTAGAAACAGAAGAAGTATTTAAGAAATTATGTAGGTATGCCATTCACAAAAGGTTTTGTGCTTTGAAAAATTTCAAAATGTTTTTTTCCGTTTTAGAAACTTACTGATCCATATGCACGCTCAGTAACAAAGCAATGTATGTTTCTAGAGGGCCATGTATGCAATTATATATCAAGTGTGATACCTAGATTTCACTCACTAACACATAGCTCAGAAGAAAAGCATGTATACAGTAAAACAGGTAGTTTGATACTGACAGGAGATAAACAATGATACAGCTATATATTGACAACCATTATGTATCTAACAGCAATGAAGGTACTTTCTCAGTCAGTCAGGCAGGCAGTATTCAGGCACTCATGGAATCACCCAGCCACTACTCAGGCAGTCATCAAATCAGTGATTCACTATCCATAGGGTTATTCAATTATCCAGAAACTATACATGCACTCTTGCAATCAGGCAGGCAGAAATTATGTAGTCATTGAAGTATGGAGGCACTATGTATACATTCATCTAATCACCTAGGTACTATCTATTGACTTATGCAATTAACAAGGCTGTAACTATGCAATTATAATAATCTATGCAGCCATCTAAACACCCACTTACAACCCATGCAGTCATTGAAATACTGAGGCACATGCTTGCACTGATGAAACACTCAGGCTCTACTCATGCACTCATGTAATTACGTAGAGAGTACCATTGTAGTAAACATATCACCCATCCAGTACCTATGCAGTCATTTAATTACTGAGCTAATAGTCTTGCACTAATACAATCACCCCAGCAGTATACTTACTTTCATCCAATCTCTCAAGCTTTAACAATGGAGTCATGCAGTCACCCAGACACTAGTAATGTACTCATCTATTTAGGCAGGCATTATTGATGCACTTATTCAATTCTCCAGGCACTACCCATCTAGTTATGTAAGCATCCAGGCACTACCTGTTCAGTCACCCAAAAAGAAATGGGCAGTATCCAATCGCTGAAACACTATTCATCCACTCATCCATTAGGCTAGGTGCTATGCATGGGCTTAAGCAATCATGTATGCACTATCCATGCACTGCATAAATCACCTATATACTATGTATGCACTCTTGCAATCATCCAGGTACTAGAGTTGCAATCATTTAATCATCCTACCAGTATCTATGCATGTGTTGAATTATTAAAGCATTAGTCACGCACTTGTCGAATCATTCAGGCTCTACTCATGAACTCATCCAAACACCCAGATACTAGTGGTATACTCATGCAAACACGCAGGCAGTAAGTATGCAGATATGGAATGATCCATGGAGTTATGACATAGTCAGGGAACCATCTAGGCACTACTTGTGTCCTCAGGGAATCACCTAAGCACTACCTATGCTCTCATTCAATTATTCAGGGAGTATTGATGTATTCAAACAATAACTCATGTATTTACAAGTTCTACTGAGGAATATGTAGTCTTTAGAAAATATGGGTGATAGATTTACTAAAATGGTACTCTTTAAGTAATTACATGAGTGCATGAGTAGAGCCTGAGTGTTTCATTAGTGCACACGGGTGTCTCAGTATTTCAATGACTGCATGGGTTGTAAGTGGGAGTTTAGATGGCTGCATAGGTTCTGCACAAATGTTATAAAGATTGCACAGTTACAGCCTTGTAAATTTAGTGTTAAATTTAAAAAAGTGTAGAAGAAAGAGAGATGTAGTGAAACAGAAAGAACGAGCTGAGAGAGTAGTTGATAAGGCCTTTGCTTTGAAGAGGAAGCTTTTCATTTTGATTCTAAATAGAATGAAGAGTCTTGACAAAATAGTGTTGTGCATGAGACAAAAGCAGAAGAAAAGATTAGTGACTAGAAGTAACTGTTGTACAGTTTTTAGTGGACAATGGATACATACTTCTTGTACAGACACTTTCTTTAATGAAGAAAGCTATCTCTAGGATAACAAATTAGTTCATGCTATTGATTAAAGAGGACGATGTTATGAAATGAAGAATGGTTGTCCTATAGCAAAAGAGGTGATGGTGCCTAGAAATGTAGAAGAAGTTACTGGAGAAGAGGTACAACGCAGGCGTAGTCAGGGTACTGTATACAAATGGAATTGTATTAGTGTTTCTAATATTAGACAGCAATCCATTGAAATATTAAGAAAATTCCAACGTATCTTTCCAAGACGAAGTTTAAAACACAAAATAAGTTATACCACTCAACAATGCGAACTTTAGGTAGGAGGCTGTATTATGTGAAAACTCCTGCTTTATGTTTAGGAGAAATAAGTAGTGCACTTTTGCATCGTAGTGTGGCAGACGTAGAAATGGTTTGTGGTGATGTGCAGTTTCATTTGTTTGGTCCAGAGCATGATTCTAGGGAAAATGAAGAGTTAAGATGAGGAATTGCAGAACAAGACACATATATTACAGTTGATAGTTTTAAAAAGAGATTACAAAATTTAACAGTGTTCTATAAAAAAACAGAGTATGTTTGTATATGTTGTTGATGCACTTACTAGCAAATTTAAACACAGACTGTTGACTTTTATTTAAAAAGTGAAAAAGAGATAATTGGCAAAAGTTACCTGTGTATTTATTTGTAGAGAGACGGTTTGACTTGTCTATACGGCAAGTTATAAGTAAGTAGTGCTACAGTAAATATGAAGATAATAAAATTAGCAACACATAGATATTAGATACCCATTATGTAAGATAATAAAATGCCTGCTAATGTAGAAAAACTATGAAGGGCCAAAAATAAAATAATAAAAACCTTCATTTATCATTCTTTCTAGCATCGCGAAGGGCCGTTATGGACTGAACTCCAGCACTAACTACAACTCCACATTCCATGCAGTATGATTCCATCGGGGAAAACTGTGGAGTAAAATCTTGAAGTTGAGATTTGACTTATGAATGGACTCTCTGCTTTGGTGTTGTTGTGCTGCTATTGAAGTCGAGGGCCCTTCAGCTTTGCATTGCCTTCTTGCTTCTAACTATAAACTCTTCTTATGAAATGGGCAAAAATAATAAAAGGGGGAAAAAAATCCCGTGAGTTTGGGTGACAATGGGTCGTTTGATGGGTGTTTGGTAGTTATGTTCTATTTGTGAGTTCAGATGTTGAGGTATTTTTTGAAACTTTTTTTATAGATGTGTTATTAAAATAAAGTTAAACCAATATGTTACTAAACAGCTAGACTCAAACGTTCTGTAAAATATGTCTATATATCTGTTTTTCACTTTGTCATTTGTATTCGTGACTACTGATGTCATTGCGACCTCTGGTGTTGCTGTGAAAAAGGAAAATGCATTTTTGATTTAGTTATTTCGACAAATGAATACAAAGGGAAAAGTTAAATTAGTATCTTACTAAATAGCTACACTGAAACCTTATTTAAAATATGTCTACATATGTGTTTTACACTTTGTTCAAAAGACCCTGTATTTGCAGTCTGTCCTTGGCGCTCATAGAATCATACAGGCACTACCTGTGCAATCATCAAGGACGCCCTTTCTCCATCACTCTACAAACGCGCCACCTCCTGGCATAGTACTAGTTGGGGGATGAAGTCTCCTTGGCTATTGAGGGCATTTGGGGGCTAAATATCCCTCTTGTTACCTCCAGAAAGTCCCACAGTCAGTTTGCTAAGAGGTCTTCGGAGGCCACACCCCCTTTCTTCACCACTCTGCAAACACGTCTCCTGGTATAATACTGGTTGGGAAATAAAGTTGCCATGGATGCAAAAGGACCTTGGGGACCAAAAAACCTTCCTGGCACTTTCTATAAGTCCAACTAAGCGGGATTTCGGAGAGCTGGTCAGAGGCCCTGTTCCCTTTCCACACCATTCTGCAAAGACCACTGCTACTTAAAAAAACATGGAAATTCACTGAATAAATCAAAGGTTACAGGTAAGTTATAGTTAGGAATTAGCATTTAAAAAACCTTACAAATTCACTGAAGAAAGCAAAGGTTACAGGGCTGTTATTCAGGAAATAGGATTTAAAAAAAACCTTAGATATTCACTGAAAAAACCAAAGGTTACAGGGACGTTATAGTTAGGCTGATATTTCTCTCGAACAAAATCAGAGACATTCAGCAGTTATAGTTAGCTGAGCTAACTATAACTCGCGCCCCCGCAATGCACTGCTTATGACCTCACATATTATATCACTCATGACATGGTCAGTGACATCACTGATGACATCTCAAATGACATCACTGATGACATCATCCACAGACTCTCTGACGCAGCCACTCACACCCCCAGGTAACCTTTCATATACCCACTCCAACTTTCACACAACCAGTACTTACATACCCACTCACTGATTCATAGGTCTACACACATATCCACTCAGTCACCATACAGCCACTCGTACACCAACTCACTCACTAATAAAGCCAATGATCTATCTACTCATACAGCCACACAGCCACTCACACACTGAGTCACCCATAGAGCTACTTACACACCTAGTCACTCACCCATAGTCAATCACACAGCTACCTACTCACCTATACAGTTATACTCACTTATTCATACAGATACTAAGACATACTTACTCACCTATATAGTCACTGACACAAGCACACACTCAACCAAACAGCCACTCACTCACACATAAGTCACTTATATACTCCAACACTCGCCTATACTGCCTTTCACATATGCAGTTACTCACCCATATACCACTGATACATCCATTCACTCACCGACACAGCCATACGCATACTCTCTCACCCATACAGCCCCTCTCAGACCAACTCACGAACCCATATAGCCACTGATTCACTCACTCACTCATCCATGCAGGGAGTCACACACCCCCTCACCCACCCAGACACTCATACATCCATACATCCATACATGTACTCAGAAAACCAATCAATAACCCATACAGCCACTCATTTACCTACTCACCAACCCATGCAGCCACTTACACACCAACTGACAGACTGATATAGACATTCACACAAATTAGTCACTCACTCGTACATTCACTGAGATACATATAATCACTCACTTGTACAGTCAATCACGCACCCACTAAATCATCCATACAGGCACTCATACACCCACTGACTCATCAATACACCCTGGAGTATACACTCAAACTTTTTAGAAGACTCACAGTCACTGGATGATGTCATCAGTGATTTCATGTGAGATGTCACGTCATCAGTGATGTAATATGTGAGGCCATAAGCAGTGCATTGCGGGGGCGCGAGTTATAGCCAGCTCATCTAATTATAACTGCTGAATTTCTCTGGTTTTCTACAAATGAAATACCTGCCAAACTATAACGTCCCTGTAACCTTTGCTTTTCTCAGTGAAAATCTAAGGTTTTTTTAATCCTATTTCCTAACTATAACAGCCCTGTAACCTTTGGTTTTCTCAGTGAATATTTACATACACACAAACCGCTTTCAGGCAGCGATAAAAATGTCAAGATAATGCTTGTGATTATGTGAGAGAGAGAGAGAGAGAGAGAGAGAGAGAGAGAGAGAGAGAGAGAGAGAATTTTTGTCTAGTGGCAGTTTTGACGGCACAAAGTAGTGCAGAGGGCCTGCTGCAAAGAACAGATTGGTATTTTATGTGGATAGCTAAGTGGATTAGTAAAGCCAGGCATTACAAACGCTTTAAAACAAAAGTAATGAGGGGCTATGGAAAGATGAGGGGCACTTTTGCTGGGTGGTAGTGAGGGAATCCAAGGAGGTCATAATGTGTATTAGTAAAGGTCATGTTCACTCCTAGGCATCTTGGTGCTGAATAACAGATGTTTATTCGACGTCGTGGCAAGGGGAAGCACAAAAATGGGTGTTGCCGTGGGTGCCACCAGCGCTAAAGGCTGTGATGATGGGTATGTGGCAAGGTGAAGTAATACTGTGTCTTTTTTAGTGTCTTTGGAGAGCCTACTGATTTTGGAAAGGTAAGGTGACTTCGTCATTATTGACGGTTGCACACATCACTCACGCACAAACACACACCTATTGTTTCAAATCAACAACCTATCTGCCCTCTACGTAGGATAGTGTTTTAGAAGGAAGGTATTAGGCACTAGCAGAGATGGCATATCGTTAGATGAATGCTTCCCAGGCCCTAAATCTGGTTCTGGAGTCCAGCTCTGAGGCAGGATCAGAGACTGGGACAGCAGATACTGAGACAGCATCCGAGGAACAGGACAATGGCGCAGAATCTGGGAGTGATTTTTCAGTCGGCGCAGTTCCATCCGACTCATCTTGCAGCGATTCTAAAGGAGACGATGACAGTCGTTAACAAGCACAGTCTATGCAGCGGGACAACAGTAGCAAGTTAGACCAACCTAGAGAGCAGGCACGTGCGGTGGCAAGCACAGATGGAGTGCTCTCTTGGCAGCCTCCCAATTTAGTTCAGCCCCAAATTCCACCTTTCACTGGCGACACTGGATGTAAAGTCGATATGGCTAATTTTTGGCCAATTGACTACGTCCATCTCTTTTTGGATGTTGATTTCCTTGATGAAAATGTGCAGCAAACAAATTTGCGTGCCAAACTATTTCTGAGGGAGCATGGAGGCACTCTCAGGCCTCATTCTAGGGCACACAAGTGGACTCCCACTTCATTAGGGGAGTTGAAGATATTTTTGGGCCTTACGCTCAAAATGGGGGTAGTACATAAAGCAACCTTGCTGTCCTACTGGTCTACTCGCACGGTTTGGGTAACCCCCACCTTCGCACCATACAAGATCGTTTTTTGCTATTGCAGCGCATGCTGCATTTCAATGGCAATTCTGCTGCATTGCCCCGGGACTATCCAGACGATGACAGGTTGTTCACAATTTCGGCCTGTCCTGGAATATTTGTTATGTTATGTTATGTTACAAAGTTTTTATATAGCGCACATACACCAAACGGTTTCTTGGCGCTGGTAGGGCAGACAGGTGCTAGCAGGAAGCAGGAGTTTAAATGTCATATGATTGGATGAATAAGTGAGTTTTAAGCAGTTTCCTAAACTGTGTATACGACGTAGCCCGTCTTAGCTCCACCGGGAGGGAATTCCAAAATTGAGGAGCCAAAACTGCGAATCTGGAGCCTCCATGCTTTTTGCGTTTGAAGGAAGGAATGGCTAATAGATTTAGATGGGACGATCGCAAGACCCTGGAGGGGGTGTATCTTTGAATTAGGGAGGAGATGAAAACTGGGCTATTGCCGTGAAGGGCTTTGAAGATAGTGCAGCCCAACTTGAAGGCGCACCTCTTGGCCACCGGAAGCCAGTGTAACTTCTTCAAAATAGGAGTCACATGCTGCCGCTTTGGTTGATGGAAAATAAGTCTGGCAGCTTGGTTTTGAACCAGCTGAAGGCGTCTCAGTTGATAGGCGGGGATGCCAAAATATAATGAATTGGCGTAGTCTAGTCGGGAAGTAACCAATGCTAGGATAACCATGGATAAAGCTTCCCTGGACAGAAATCTACTGATCTTCCTTATTCTCCGCAGTTGAAAAAACTTGCGGAGACCACAGCGCCAATTTGGGCATTCATAGACAGATCATTAGAGATCACAATGCCTAAGCTTTTAGCTGAGCTTACTGGCATCGGAGGGCTACCCAAAGAGGGGGCCAGTAGTTGGAGTGCCAGGGGTTGGAAGAACCACCAGTGAGAATCAGCTCAGTTTTGTCGGGGTTCAACTTGAGTTGGTTAACATTCATCCAGTTGCTTATAAAAATCATGGTGGATTGGAAGTGGGAAATTGAAGATGCTGATGAGTTGATGTCAAACACCAGTTGGAGATCATCAGCGTAGTTGAACGTACCAATCTTGCTTTCTCTCAAGGATTGGATTAGAGGCAAGAGATATAAGTTAAAAAGAAGAGGGAAAGGGAGGAGCCCTGTGGGACTCCACAAGTCAGTTCCCTCTTGTTAGATGATAAGTTGGCAATCCGTACTGCTTGGAAACGGTTGCTGAGAAAGGAGGAGAGCCAGTTCAGCGCAATACCCTGGATCCCGACATTTCTGACACGGTCGAGCAGAATAGTATAGTCGACCGTGTCAAATGCAGCTGACAAATCTAAGAGGACCAGGGCTTGGGAAATACCGCTATCAGCTCCCCTTCTTAATTCATCCAGAACTGTAAGTATAACAGATTCCGTTGAATGAGCTGGTCTGAAACCAGCCTGATGGGAATCCAGGAGCTGGTGGTGTTCGACGAATGTGCTCAAGCAGTTTGCCACGTAAGCCTCTAAGACTTTGCCCAGATAGGGTAGCAAGGAGATAGGGCGATAGTTACTTAGAACTGTCGGATCTGCGCCCGGTTTTTTCAGAATGGGAAGAATTTCGGCACTTTTGAAAATATCAGGAACAATGCCATATTTAAGTGAGTTGTTGAGAAGGGAGAGAGGGGGATCGGGGCAGATAGTAAAGGCTTCCCGAAGTATATGTGGAGGGCAGCAGTCGAGAGGAGAGCCAGAGTCGATCTTTCCAAGTAAATTCAAAAAAGTCTCCTTGGAGATTGGAGGAATTTGATCCATCCGAGAAGCAATCCGGTGAGTGTTTGGATCGGGTATAGAGAAAGTAGAAGAAGGAATACTGGCTTTGATGGAAGCAATTTTCTCCAAGAAAAAAGAGTTGAGCGAGTCGCAAATGACTGTGTGAGAGCTGGCTTCAGCAAAATTCGATCTGGTTTACAAAGCTTGTTTACTATGGAGAAAATTTCTTTGGGTTTGTTAGAGGCATTGAGAATCTTCTTAGAAAAGTAATTTTCCTTGGTACGAAGGATCTCCTTTTTATATTCTTTCAGTAGGGTTACATAAATAGCCCTCTTGTCAGGGAGGTAGTGGCGTCTCCAGCTGCGTTCAGCCTGTCTTAAGAGGAGTTTCCTATTTTTTAAGTCATCTGAGAACCAACGTTGGGCATCATGGGGTCTCATCGTGGTGATTTTCTTAAGGGAGCGACACGGTCGCTAACCCGTATGAGCCATGTCTTGATACTCTCTGCCTGAGTCAGAAACGGCTCCTGTGGAGAGGGAGCCATGTCTGTTAACAATAGTCTGAATTGGTCAGTGTTTATACACCGCCAATTTCTAGACGTTACATTCTTTAAGCATTGGGGTTTGGGGGAAACGTTAGTGAGGGAAAATTTTATAAGATGGTGATCAGACCAGATACAGGGAGAAATCGATGGAGTGGAAATTTCTAAATTCGATGTCCAAATTTGGTCTAAAATATGCCCTTTTATATGTGTCGCGGTCTTTACGTGCTGGGTGCAATTCATCCCAGTTAAGAGATCTGTCAGTTCAACCGAACTGGAACATTCCTTTTCATCAGAAGGCCAATAGTTGAAGTCGCCTATTATCAGTATTCTTGCATGGTTAATAACCAGATGAGATAACATTTCGCCCAGTGCCTGTGGGAATGTGGGCATATGTTGGGGGGGCCTATAGAAAAGGGCGCAGACGAAAGGTGACTGTGAAGATTCAAATTTTAAAACTAGGCAATCAACTGAGGGAGGGCCAGTGACCACTAAGGAGGTAAACTGGTAATCCTTGTGAATAATGGCAGCCACGCCGCCGCCGGGTTTTCCTGAGGAACGATTGGTCTGCAGGATATAATAGTTGTCCGGTATTGCGGCCAAGATGTCGGGAACTGATTCCTCAGTGAGCCACGTTTCCGTGAAAAGGACAATATCTGGTTTATCTGTATCCAAGAGTTGGAAAATTTCCAGTTGATGTTTTACCATAGAGCGAGTGTTTAGGTAATAAACAATAAGGCCCTTTAACTCCTGGATTTTCTTTGTTTTAACGGCCGGTATTTGGGGTGTAGTAAGAGTGTAATGGTTATTCCTATCAATTTCGGGAAAGGTGTTTCTATGAATTAGGATATCTGCTTTCTCTAGATCCGCACGGATTGTGTCATTGATGTGATAAACACCCTGATGGAATATCAACTCTCTGGCCGTATAACGACGACAATGATCATACTGACCGGCCCCCGGACCCGTTCGGGCACGGACGGGCGCAGACGGGCTGCGCCCGCTGCGCGCGTCCGCTGCGCGTATAGGGGTGCATCTTGTTTAAATCCTCTCTCGGCTCCCGCCACCAGCACGGCAACCAGCCGGAAGTGGGAGTGGAATGAGTGAGAGGTGTGGCCTACAGCGTTTCTCCGCACAATCGGCACAGAGATGCCGTGACGGACCAGAAAAGCTGGGAGAGCAAGTAGGTCAACAGAGTGCAAATAGGATTTAAAAACAGTGAAATCGGCTATTTAAAATTACATTTCTTATCGGAAAATGTGCAAAATATGCTTGTGCAGTATTCAATTAAAATTAGCTGTGCGACTGTCCGACTATTGGTAAAAAATGCTTTGCGAGTGCTATTGTTTTTAGAATCAATGATCAAAGTCCCCCCCACCGCGAGCAGCAAGCAAACCTTGAACCGCCGATTTGTCTGCCAGGTTTCCAGAGGTTTATATTACTGGGAAGAATATAGCCATCGATGAGTCCTTGATCCTGTATAAAGGGCAGCTGCTGTTCAGGTAGAACATTGTGAGCGAACGAGAGTGCTATGGCATCAAGCTGTACATGCTGTGTGAGAACTCGACTGGCTATGTATACAGCTTGAGAGTGTATACAGGGAAGGACTCAACTCTAAACCCTGTAGGTTACCCTTCGACACTAGGGGTCACAGGAAAGATTGAATGGGAGATTGTCCAGCCACTCCTTCACAAAGGTGATAACCTTTATGTGGACAATTTCTATACAGTAGTAGAGCTTTTCAGTGAGCTTTTCGCCACAAAGGATTCCCGCAGGAGCTATTTTGCAAGAAGCTCCAGAAATCCCAGGGCACTGCGTTTTGCTCCAACAAACTGTTCGCAGTCAAGTTCTCAGATAGGCGTGATGTGTATGTGCTCACTACAATTCATGATGAGAGCACATCCCCAGTCACGGTTTGGGGTCAGATGGCAAAAATCCACAAGCCCATCTGTATACTTGATTACAACAAGAACATGGGCAGATCGGACAAGAACAACCAGGTTCCTCAGCCATACAATGCGAATCGTAAAACTCGCACTTGGTATAAGAAACTATTTACCCACCTGATCCAGATGGCAACATAAATGCGTATGTTGTTTATCGTTGGACAACCACAGGAAGACTCATGTCTTTCCTTGACTTTCAATTGTCTGTGATTGAAAGTCTCACTGCTACAGAAGCAGCAGCCACCACTGCCATGTGTTCTGGAGGATTTGGCAAGGCTGCAGGAGTGACACTTTGCTGATAAAATTCCTGCAACACTCAAAACGGAGCGACCATGTCGTCGCTGTAAAGTGTGCTCAAAGCAGGGAAAGAGGCAGGAAGACTCCTGTCTCAGCCTGCCTTGTGTTTTCCTACTTGCTTTATGTTGTAACTTACTAAAGCAGAGTACTGGGAAATTGACTGAGGTGGAGCTGCCATTAGGTAAACCTGTGAATGGATACCTACTGTCTGTGGGCAACTACTTCGCTAGGCAAGCAGCCGCAGAATTTTAGTTCCTCTACTTCAGGAAATTATGGACATCTTGACACCTTTACCTGCTCTCAGAACGTGGTAGGTGTTCTGTTCGCTGATTGACAAGTGCATTTTAATCCACATACAGCACATAATAGTGGACAGAACATGCGCCACGTTGTCACGGAGTACCCTGATTGGCAAAATGTTAAAGGCTTGACTGGATTTTGAAGTGCTTGTTAGGGAACTTATGTATACTACCAAGGACCACCCTGATTGCCATTGAGGACCGGAGTAAGAGTATTAAGTCAAACAAATATCCAATGGGACTTATTCACCAACATTTCTACTTGCTTTGCAAACTCAATTATTAACTTGTTTCATCAATCAATCACAGAATTTGTAAAGCGCACTACTTACCCGCGAGGGTCTCAAGGCGCTGGGGAGAAAAAAAGGGGGGGGGTGCTGCTACTGGTCGAACAACCAGGTCTTGAGTAGCCTCCTGAAGGTCAGCAGGTCTTGGGTCTATCGTAGGCTTAGTGGAAGGGTGTTTCAGGTCTTGGCGGCAGGGTGGGAGAAGGATCTGCCGCCGGTGGTAGTTCTTCGACTGCAAGGGACGGTGGCGAGGGAGAGGTCGGCGGAGCGGAGTTGGCGGTTGGGGACGTAGAAGAGGAGTCGTCTGTTGAGGTAGGCTGGGCCAGTCTTGTGGAGTGCCTTGTGTGCGTGGATGAGGAGTTTGAAGGAGATTCTCCTGTCGACGGGGAGCCAGTGCAGGTTCCTCAGGTGGGGGGTGATGTGGCTGTGGCGTGGTACATCGAGGATCAGGCGTGTGGAGGCGTTTTGTATGCGTTGCAGTCGCTTGATGAGCTTGGCCGGGGCTCCCGCGTAGAGGGCGTTCCCATAGTCAAGTCTGCTACTGACGAGGGCCTGGGTGACTGTTCTTCTTGTATCTGTCGGGATCCACCTGTAGATCTTGCGAAGCATGCGGAGGGTGTTGAAGCAGGAGGAGGAGACTGCGTTGACTTGCTTGGCCATGGAGAGCGTTGAGTCGAGGATGACTCCCAGGTTGTGTGCGTGGTCGGTGGGTGTCGGGGCTGCTCCCAGCGTCGTTGGCCACCAGGCGTCGTCCCAGGCTGAGGGGTTGGAGCCGAGGATGAGGACCTCTGTCTTCTCCGTGTTCAGTTTTAGTCGGCTGATCTTCATCCAATCGGCGACGGCCTTCATTCCTTCATGGAGGTTGAATTTGGCGGCGAGGGGTCCTTGGTGAGGGAGAGGATCAGTTGAGTGTCGTCGGCGTAGGAGATTATGTTGAGGTCGTGCTGTCTGGCGATGCGTGCGAGCGGGGCCATGTAGATGTTGAACAGTGTTGGGCTGAGGGACGATCCCTGGGGTACGCCGCAGATGATCTCGGAGGCTTCGGATCGGAATGGTGGGAGGCGGACTCTCTGGGTTCTGCCGGCGAGGAAGGAGGTGGCCCATTCCAGGGCCTTGTCTCGGATCCCTGCGTCGTGGAGGCGTGCGCGTAGAGTGCGGTGGCAGACAGTGTCGAAGGCGGCGGAGAGGTCCAGCAGGATGAGGGCTGCGGTCTCACCGTTATCCAGCAGGATCCTGATGTCGTCGGTGGCGGCGATGAGGGCAGTCTCAGTGCTGTGGTTGCTGCGGAACCCCGATTGGGATGGGTCCAGGATGCTGTTTTCTTCGAGGTATCGGGTTAGCTGTTTGTTGACGATCTTCTCGATGACCTTGGCTGGGAACGGAAGCAGGGAGATGGGCCGGAAGTTCTTGAGGTCTCTCGGGTCCGCCTTGGGATTTTTGAGTAGGGCGTTGATCTCTGCGTGTTTCCAGCTCTCTGGGAAGGTCGCTGTCTCGAAGGAGAGATTGATGACATTGCAGAGGTGGGGTGCGATGGAGCTGCTGGCTTTGTTGAAGATGTGGTGCGGGAAAGGGTCTGACGGGGAGCCGGAGTGTATTGTGCTCATGGTCTTGATGGTGTCATCGATGTTCACGCTGGCCCAGGCTGGCAAGGGGTCGTGGTCGATGGTGTGCGGCGGGTCTGGTGCATCGATCTTAGTTGGGGCTGTCTGGGTGTTGAAGCTGTCGTGGATGTCGGCGATCTTGCGGTGGAAGAAGGTGGCGAGGGAATCGCACAGGGGTTGCGACGGCGGGATGTAGTTGGTATTGGAGCTGGGGTTGGAGAGTTCCTTCACGATGTTATTGATGTTATTGAAAAGGGATACAGGCCACAATAACTTGTATGATGATTGTTTTCACATCTTATACTAAAGATGTGAAAACAATCATCATACAAGATATTGTGTCCTGTACACTTTTTCAATAACATTGGGGATGATGCAAGTTAGAAATTGAGTTTTCACGCTGTCAAAGTAAAAGTGTCAGTGAATGAGTCCCACAGGACAATTGTTTGGCTTATTACTTTAGGGAACTTAGGCAATGCTCCCCAGCATGCTTGCCTTGGTTTCAAAGGTAGATATGCTCGCTCAGTTCGAGGAATGGCTTTGCAGCATACTCGGACACCCTCCAACTTGCATCCACAAATTGGAAGGAGTTGGATTTAGCACAGTGACTGCATTAATGGCACTTGACAGAAATGTTTTCTCGAGCTTCAAATAGCTAGGGACGGAGAGCATTAGTAAAGGTTCACTTGACAATTAGACAGGACTAGTCAGGACTCTGATGAGGACAGACTAACGAACGGGTAAGAAAAGCTTACAGTAGGTGTGCTTTCCCAGGAATATTACATAGGTAGAAGCAGATAGTAAAGGTAGTACAGATGCAGGTCATGACTTCATCTTCACCTATGGATTCAAATCCATTGGTGCCACACTCGCATTGAATTACTATAGTACGTATCGGTCAATACTTGACCTGCTTGCCATGTTCATCCTCCGTCAGAACTTAGTAGATGTTCAGTTTGCTGTATAAGTGTATTACATTCACAGCACTGCACATAACGATGGATGGGACATATGATATGCTGTCACAGACTACCCGTGTTTCACATTCTACCGTTCTTCATAGTTCATGATGTTCTCTTTAGAAAACTTTGGAAATTTTCCAGCATGTTTATTTTCAAAGGTAAATATGCTCACTCAGTTCGAGGAATGGCTTTGCCGCATGCTCGGACACCCCCCCAACTTGCATCCACAACCTGGAAGGAGTTAGATTTAGCACAGTGAGTGCACTAAAGGCGCATAAAAGACCGGTCTTCCTGGGCCTCATGTGGCTGTCATGAGAGCCATTAGTGAAGGTTCACGCGGCATGTGTTTGGTAATTTTCAGAAAGAAGAAGGCGGATACTTGACAGGTGGTAAAATGAAGTCAAACTCATTACGTCTTGTGGCATATGAATGTGATGGGCCCCTGCATGGCTGTGGCACTATGTTGATGTGAGTGCAAGTGATCTGTTTGATTGGGCCCGTGGCAGCCGGCATGAAAGTCTTGTGTGTGGTGCGTGAATGGACCATAAAGCGGTTGGTGCAGTGAAGTGGCTTTATGGCTCATGCTCAGAAGGCTTGGTTTCAATATTTAGATACTTTGACAAGCATTTGTGCTTTGAAGCCAGCGTTTCTGGAGGTGCTAGGCCTACCCACACAAGGAAGGTACCATTTTCATCGGGAGACTTCGGGGAATGCTGGGTGGATGGAAGTTTGAGATCCCCGCAGATTCCAGAACTTTCCATCACTTAAATGTGTAGAAAATGTGATTTTTTTAGCTAAATTTTACATTTGCATGGGATCCTGGGTAAGAAAACATTGGGGGATCCACACAAGCCACACCTCCCTGGACTCCCCCGGGTGTCTAGTTTTCAGAAATGTCTGGGTTTGGTAGGTTTAGCTGGATGCCCACCGAGCTCGGGATCAAAAATGCAGGTGACTCCCTCACAAAACCAGGTCTTTTTGTGATCGATAATTTTGAAGTCTCCACAACACGTTTTGGGACCTTCCCTGTCGCGGGCACTTAGCCTACCCACAAAAGTGAGGTACCTTTTTTAATCAGCAGACTTGGGAGGAACACTAGGTGGGTGGAAGTTTGTGGCTCCCCACAGTTTTCCAGAACTTTCCATCACAGAACTGTGAGGAAACTGTGTTTTCTAGACAAATTTTGAGATTTGCAAGGGATTCTGGATAACAGACCCTGGAGAGAGCCACACAAATCACCCCATCCTGGATTCCCCTGGGTGTCTAGTTTTAAAAAATGTACAGGTTTGCTAGGTTTCCCTAGGTGCCGGATGAGGAAAGGAAGGGAGCCCCGGAATTCCCCCGAAGTCCCCAGCGTGCCGATCCGCCTCCCCTGGTCGAAGCCCCCACGTGAAGTAAGGAGCGGGCTGACCGGGGAGGAGGCGTCCAGTGACTGCCAGAACCGACGCAGCTTTGGGTCTCAAACTTCCCCCGCCGAGACAGAGCGGTGAGTGAGGGGGGGGGAACCGGGACTGCGCACCTGACCAGCACAGCCTACCGGCCTAATCACCGCCGGGGCAACGCCCTCCCCCCCCCCTCGGCGAAAGCGTCTCCTTGGGCTCTGCTCTGAAACTCTGCAGAGGACCTGTTGCCTGCATTGACTAACCGCAGAGGAGTAGTTGCCTAGGTTGTACCTCTACTTATGAATGCTCACTGATGTGAATAGGTGCAGGAGGCATGGGGCCTAGAGTGAATATAGATCTGCCTAGGAAGTGTCACTTGTAATGAGAAGATACCTGCCATAGAACTGCTACCTGCATGACTAGGCCTGGTTTTCATGTTGAATATATGCTGCAGGAGACAGGCTGCTTATATTGATACCACACCTGCATAAGGAATGTTGCCGGTCTTGAATATGCACATAAGAGATGTTGCCTTTATTGAGTTTGACCATAATAAATGTTGCTCATGTTGTCCGCTGACCTGCCTCAGAGTTGGGCCTCGTGCTGCATTTTTGAATGAGCTGTATTACATGCACTGCATAAGAAATGTTACCTGTATTGCCCTGAGGTTACCAGAACCCCTCTAATCTGGTTACTGGAGAATCCTATGTTATCTGCGTTAACAAGAAAAAGATAAAGATACTTGTGTTTTGTAAATGAACTTGGAGTGGTGTCTCTTTATTGCGTGTGCTTCACTGTGTCAGTGTGAGCGTGTGCTGCACAACTACTTCACACATAGCTTCCGGAGTGCCTTCCCGCCTCGCGCCAAGCTACCGCGTCGGAGTCGGAGGTCCCTGGGACCTTCCGGGTCTAACAGGGTTAAAATGGTGTGATTTCTTTATTTATTTTATCCTGCCCTAAAATAGATCATTTCAGTTGCAAATTAAGCTTACTTTCCTGTTTTAGAGTTTGCAGCTGTCAAACTCACTCTGGGAGTGAGTGAGAGTTAGAGAGGCCTATTGTCCCGTGAAGAAAACTTTGGCGCATTGAGGCAGCCACAACCTTATAGTGCAGCAGAGAAGACACATGTTTGGATGCAGAGGAAAAGAACACAAACTAAAAATGTGAGCAGAAAGGGGCACACGCTGCCTGTGTTTTGCTACTACCTCATAGGAGCTGGGTTTCAAAGCTTCCAGGAGGTAGAGGTACTATAACCATGTCTCCTCTGGTCGGCTTCTTCAAAACCGTTTATCTCTGCGAGGGGAGTTTTACACTATTATCCAGCCTTTAAAATTGCCCAATCCGAACACACCAGGACGGAGACAGCTACCTTTCCTGATAGGGAAAGGTAAATTTCAGTATGTTTACATTTCACATGTCTTCCAGGCTGAGCATCAGTCACAGCCTTTGTGTAGTGATGCCCCTCACAGCAGAACTGCTTCCAGCCTGGAGCACCCACAACAGAGGCACAAAGAGGTGTGAGGGCTTTTCACTGAAGTGTGATTAAGGTAGACAAATGCTTGGCCTCACTTAAAGGGTCTCCTTAAACTGCAGCTCCACCCCTACTCACCTATAGCATGAGCCATTTGCTAACAAAAGTATTAATTGAATTTGTAAATGGAGCCCTTTCACCAACCCCACTGGAATGCAGGTAATATACTTCCACTGTCTGGGAAGCAGTCGTCTTCTTCAATCTGGTGTCAATGCAAAATAGAGGCATTTAAATGTATCCCACTCTGCTGTAGAATTAATACTCCAAGTAAAATCTGAGGATGAACACCAGAATCTCTCTTTCAACATGTGCACTATTTCCCATGTATTTTCTCGACATATGCTTCCAGCCATTATTTTTCACTTTCAACCCTTGAACTGATCAATTGAGTTAGCTGGATGGGTGGTCTGGCGGCAACATAGAGATGGTTTACCGGATTCTAATACCTATTAAAAATGTCCCAATATAGCACAGTCTTCATAAGTAAATAATGTTTCTTTCTACATTCTTGCATCCTCAAACTGCATGCTCTCTCAAAAAGATTCACTACATTCCTTAAATCCAGCATTAAACAAAATTGTCCTTTAATTAAAACATGTTTGTTGCCTCTTCTTTTTCTTCTCTTCAAATGTCCCTTTCATCCTCTGCATGCCTCCTCTCTTTAAGCACAACCTACACATGCAGGTTTGACTATTCTCTATTTCAGCAAATTTCCCACAAATCATTTACTAAATCATAATCGCTTTTCCTTCCGCTGAAAGTGATACCTATGCAACCTAACAATACCTAATCTCCTCTAACTCCTGTATTAATCCCACCAACCATGTGCTTGATCTTTCACCACTAATGATTGCAGACAACCACTATTACTTTAGTCCTGCATAAAAAAGTTGAAAAGACTGCATGGAATGGTTTGCTTTGAGCGCACAAGACTAATCCCAATAACTAACAGTAACCATTAACACTGAACTAACCATTAACCTTGGGCTCCGGAGCAGTGTGCTGCCCCGTTTAAAGCGCTTCGACGCCTCGTCAGGGATAGTAAGAGCTATATAAACGCAATTACAATTACCATTTTATTTTTCATTAACTAGGCAAACTCCAGTCCCGAGAACGAGTGTCAGGACGGGACGTGGTCTGCTGAGTGGCAGCAGCTAGAAAGAGGAATGGTGGGCTGCCTGTCTACTAGTTTAAAGAATGTATGTCTCTTTGGCCGGCCAGTCCAGACATGCGCATTTTAAACCTCTCTAACCCAGCTGTCTTTAACAGCTGGGTTAGACAAAGCACAGGCCTCCAGTGTTCTTGAGAGGCAGAGAGAGGCTGCTCTATCCAATCCTGGCGCTTCTCTCATGCTGGTTAACAGCATGAGAGCAGCTCCAGGATTGGTTAGGGGAGTTGGCTGGGTCCGAGGAGAGAACAACACTGGGACAGGAGAGGACTTGCAGCAAGTTAAGTGGCTTTTATTTCCTTTTTTGGATGTATTTTATGTGTGCGCATGTATGCCCTAAATCGCTGATATGCATTAAATTACCGTTTCAAAATTAAACATTTTAACTTTAAAACGATAATGTAATGCATGTCAGCATTAATTTAGTCAATAGAATTTTGAGCTGAACCACCATCTATCTGACACACACACTCTCAATCCCCACACACTCTCAATAGCTGGCAGTCGCCACTGATAACAGAGTAAACCTATGGAAGGTAACAGTACAACCCTGCCTTACTTTGGTCTTAAGCACTAACTGGGATTTCGGAGCAGTTTCTCTTTTTCAAGGACGTTTGGGTGGGGGCGAGGGGGCATGCAAAGGATAGGTAGGAGTCTTCGCCAGTAGTCCTCTCCCTCTTTCAAGTCTTCAGCTCTAAAACTGCCACTGAAATAGCTAGCCTCTTCAATATGTTTTCTCTGTTGGAGATTAATTCTGATACTCCTATATTAGGTTGAGAGATAGATACCCTTTTAGCATACAGACAAATTCTGTGCCACATAGAAAGGTTTTACTGCTTTACCTAGAAATCATGTTGTTTTTATAGAATCTTACTTTTTCCCAAAGTATGATCCAAGTTATTAACAACAAGTTGTTCATCATTTAATTAGATATCCTAATGTTTTAGTGGTATATTGGGTGTAAACCCTAACCTTGTTGTAGCCAAAGAAATCTACTCGCCTCTTGAATGCACTGAGCCCAAAGCTGCCTGAATAACATACATTGGGTGACTAGAGACCATCAGAAAGCACTTCTTTCAAAGCTGTCTCGGCATATTCTTCAGTCATATGGTCCAACATTTATTCACAATGACCCATTTAAGGCGAAAGTAAATGAAGCAAAACTTTTTTGACCAGCATAAGCCAAGAAGTCCTCAAAATTGGCCTGGAGGTGCTAGATGACAAAGATAGCTACTCATATATCAGCATTGAAATTTTTCAGTAGCTCATTAAAAGACAAAAAAGATATCTCATGCCCAAGGTCATTTGTGGAACTGGAAAACTACTTTCCTCTGAAAGAGGAGATTTCAAACTGAAAGCAAAAGGTGTCTCTAAAAAACGAAGTAAGAGGAATAATATGCAGTGCACATCACCTCCAACGGGGGGTAACGTCCCCTCTGCATCGGCGCTGAAGGTTTATTAATAAGGCATATTGTACCCCGTCTCGGGCCCACTGGAGGGCTATTTTAATGTATCCTGGATTAGGCATGGGGACTGGACCCACTGGAGGGTTAAAAATGCCTAAAAAGACTACATTCCCCAGCATGCAGTGTTGAAAGTAAACGTGCACACCGGAGGCTAATTGAAATAAATTAAGCATTGCAGAAGGAGTGTAGCGGTGGAGAATTCTTTCCCCATGTCGGCCTCTGAATAGATGCACAAAAGCATTGAAACGCGTCAGGCCAAAGGATTGATTTTCCAGAGGGGAACCAATATGCTTGAGAAATAAAAGGCTTGTTACCTACCTTTTCAGCGGTGTGCAGCTTCATTTTCTGGGCAACCTTGGGACATGTTTACACGGCGGCCCCGGCCGTGGAAGCGACACACCTCCTGCAAAGCAAAGAAAGGACCGGCCGGGGGGTAACGTCCCCTCTGCATCGGCGCTGAAGGTTTATTAATAAGGCATATTGTACCCCGTCTGGGGCCCACTGGAGGGCTATTTTAATGTATCCTGGATTAGGCATGGGGACTGGACCCACTGGAGGGTTAAAAATGCCTAAAAAGACTACATTCCCCAGCATGCAGTGTTGAAAGTAAACGTGATGTCACGAGCACACCGGAGGCTAATTGAAATAAATTAAGCATTGCAGAAGGAGTGTAGCGGCGGAGAATTCTTTCCCCATGTCGGCCTCTGAAGAGATGCACAAACGCATTGAAACGCGTCAGGCCAAAGGATTGATTTTCCAGAGGGGAACCAATATGCTTGAGAAATAAAAGGCTTGTTACCTACCTTTTCAGCGGTGTGCGGCTTCATTTTCTGGGCAACCTTGGGACATGTTTACACAGCGGCCCCGGCCGTGGAAGCGACGCACCTCCTGCAAAGCAAAGAAAGGACCGGCCGGGGGGTAACGTCCCCTCTGCATCGGCGCTGAAGGTTTATTAATAAGGCATATTGTACCCCGTCTGGGGCCCACTGGAGGGCTATTTTAATGTATTCTGGATTAGGCATGGGGACTGGACCCACTGGAGAGTTAAAAATGCCTAAAAAGACTACATTCCCCAGCATGCAGTGTTGAAAGTAAACGTGATGTCAAGAGCACACCGGAGGCTAATTGAAATAAATTAAGCATTGCAGAAGGAGTGTAGCGGCGGAGAATTCTTTCCCCATGTCGGCCTCTGAAGAGATGCACAAAAGCATTGAAACCCGTCAGGCCAAAGAATTGATTTTCCAGAGGGGAACCAATATGCTTGAGAAATAAAAGGCTTGTTACCTACCTTTTCAGCGGTGTGCGGCTTCATTTTCTGGGCAACCTTGGGACATGTTTACACGGCGGCCCCGGCCGTGGAAGCGACGCACCTCCTGCAAAGCAAAGAAAGGACCGGCCGGGGGGTAACGTCCCCTCTGCATCGGCGCTGAAGGTTTATTAATAAGGCATATTGTACCCCGTCTGGGGCCCACTGGAGGGCTATTTTAATGTATCCTGGATTAGGCATGGGGACTGGACCCACTGGAGGGTTAAAAATGCCTAAAAAGACTACATTCCCCAGCATGCAGTGTTGAAAGTAAACGTGATGTCACGAGCACACCGGAGGCTAATTGAAATAAATTAAGCATTGCAGAAGGAGTGTAGCGGCGGAGAATTCTTTCCCCATGTCGGCCTCTGAAGAGATGCACAAAAGCATTGAAACGCGTCAGGCCAAAGGATTGATTTTCCAGAGGGGAACCGATATGCTTGAGAAATAAAAGGCTTGTTACCTACCTTTTCAGCGGTGTTCGGCTTCATTTTCTGGGCAACCTTGGGACATATGTATGTATGTATGTATGTATGTATGTATGTATGTATGTATGTATGTATGTATGTATGTATGTATGTATATATATATATATATATATATATATATATATATATATATATATATATATAGTCATTCAATGTCATTACATATATATATATATATACATATATGTCATTAATTAAAGAAGCCTATAGGAAATCTTTTATCAACGTTTAGTGAAAGGAAAAGACAAGGGTATACGAGATATTTTTAGCCAATAGGCTATCTAAAGCAAAGAAAACTGGCACTGTGCCTTTAAGAGCCTCACAGTACCCCCGGTATCTCATCATGCCCCACAAGTGACAGTTACGTCAGGTAATTTTTACGGTGTTCAGGAATCCTGGGCGAAGTATCTGTTGAGAGCTGTAACAGTTTCTGTCCGGGGCGGTGGAAGGGTTGCTTATGACTTTGATGAGGATTCACCTGGAAGAGAACTAGGATTACAGGTCTGCAACTTTTCCTTCTCTTCCAGGGGATCCTCATCAATAGCCATAAGCACTAAATAGAATAGCAAGCCCATCCCCACAAGAAGCAGACATGAAATAACAACAACTCCAACATCTACCTGAAAAGATTCCTCAAAGAAGCCTGTCCTACTTGAGTTTCTGCTTTAGAATCTGAATGTAGACAATACTGCTTAGTGAAAGTATGCACAGATCTTCATGTAGCAGCTTTGCATCTTTCTGAAATAGGCACATTTCTTAAGAGAGCAGCCGTTGTAGCTTTTCCTTTTGTAGAATGTGCTTTTGGTTTACTATCTATGTAAGAATTTTTGGCTAGTTAATATGAGAGAAGTATACAGGAAACGTTCCACCTAGAGATAGTCTGTTTTGACAACGAAAATCCTGTTGTCACTGGGCCATAATTAATGAAGAGGTAATCTGACCTTCTAATGTTTTGGCTTTACCTAGGTAAAACTTCTGAACTCTTTTCACATCAAGAGAGTGTTACGCCATTTTCAGCTGTAGTAGATGGTTTAGCAAAAAAGTCATAAATGAGATGCTTTGATTAATGTGGAAGTCTGAAACTACCTTCCGAAGGAAGCTGGGATGTGTTCTCATCTTCACTCTATTGTTTTAAAAAATGTGTATGGTTCTTCAGAGCATAATGCCTGAATTTTACTAACCCTGCGTGCTGAAGTGATGGCCACAAGAAAAGCCGCTTTGCTGCAAAGGGGCTCTATGTATAGGTTCAAATGGGGGACTCATTAATTTGGAAAGGACAACATTATGTTCGCACAGAGGAGAGGGTTACCTAGAAGGAGGGAGCACTTTCCTAAGCCCTTCTAAGAAATCTTTAATCATTAGAATTTTAAAGAAAGACGTCTGTGATGGAGACTTTTTATAGGCTGTAATAGTCGCAAGATGCACCTTTTAGAAGAAATTTCTAGGCCACATTTAGGTAAATGAAGAAGATATGGTATAGCCACATCTTCTTGGCACAAAATTGGACTGTGCCTGTTTTGAATGCACCATAAATAAAACCTCTTCCAATTAAAGGCATATGATTTTCTAGGGAAGGTGTTTTAACCTCTCTTAAAATGCCCATGCAGTTTTGAGAAAGTCCTAAATGCCCTTATTGGAGGAATTCAGGAGTCATGCTGTCAAGTTCAGTGATGTTAGGTTGGGATGCAGTGTCTGTCCACCGAACTCGTAGAGGAGATGCTATCTAACATAACATAACATGTATTTGTAAAGTGCACGTATCACCCAAAAGTATCAAGGCGCTGAATAACAGATGTTTATTATTACCCAACTCAATTATAGTCATTTTATCAACCTCAGAAGGATAAAAGCCTGAGTGGACCCGCCGGGATTTGAATCATTGACCCCGAGGTCGAACATAGACCCCTATAGTGGACACATTAGTCTACTAAGCCACCAGACACGGCTGTCTTCACAGCAATCTCCTGTGTGGTCATTCTGACAGGTGTAGAAGGTCCGTGACCACCGCTGACGAGGCCATTCTGGTGCTATAACTATCATCCTGGCCCTGGACTAGTACAGTTGGACAGTCACTGTTGGTATGAGATAAATTGGGGGAACTGCTTAGAGAAATTTCCCTGGGCAAATTATCAGAAGGGCATTCCCCTTCGACCCTGATTGGACGAATCTAGATGTGTAATCTTGGCATTTTTTGTTGTTTGCATCTGTAAACATATCTATTTGTGGATATCCCCAGTCCTGGAAAATGCCTTGTAAGACTTTGTCGTTGAAGAAGTCTTGAAATCTTGAGAAAAAAACAACAAAGAGTCTGCTTGGGTATTCTGAACCCTTGGTATGAATGACTGCTATGGTCAAATTCCTGGCTAATAACCATTTCCAAATGGCTTGGGCCTTAAGAGATAAGGGACAAGAGTGAGTCCCGCCCTGCTTGTTTAGATAATGCATTGTTGTTTTGCTGTCAGTTTGACCAAGGAGAGAATTCAATGTTATCAATTGAGGGAAAGATTTGAGAGCCAAATTAACTGCTCTCAATTTCAGCATTTTGAAGGGGTACGTTATTTCCTTGTCAACAAAATTTAGTGGGTCTGCAGGGAACTCATATGAGCCCACCATCCCTGGAGGGAGAGAAGCATCTGTGATCAGTGTCTGAATTGGCACATCCTGATGGAATGGTGCCCCTACCAAAAGGTTCTTCCGTTGAGACCACTATGGGAGAGATTGAACTGCAGCCTGTGATAGAACCAGCTTGTTTTCCCAGCGGCTAGAGTTGATTCCACTGATCCACAAGACTTTGCTGCAGAGGTCTCATGTGCAATCTTGCAAGAGGAACTATGAAGATGCAAGAGGCCATTGATCCTAGTAAGGATGCAATCTCTCGATGTATGGCGAACATGTAGAAGATTGAGACATTTCAGTTTGACTGATAACAGTTTCCCCTCCGAAGGATACACTCTTGTGTATCTAATATTTCTCTCAGATACTGTGGCTTTTGGATCGGACAGGTCATAGACTTTCTGAGGCTGACTTACAGACCCAGATTGGTTAAGGTTTCTTTACAAATCTGATAATGTTTCTTTGTCTCTGCTGGCGAGATGCTCTTTATCAGCAAATCGTCCAGGTAAAGAAAAATAAAGATTTACTGTTTCCTGAAGTTACCTGCGACGACGGCCATACATTTGGAGAACATTCGTGGAGCTGATCTTAGGCCGAAAGGTAGGACTTTGTATTGACAGTGTTGAGATCCTACCTTAAATCGAAGAAACTTTCGATGCTTTAGATATTGGGATGTAAAAGTAAGCATCTTGTAGATCTTTCGAAAACATTCAGTCTCCTTAACTGCGGGTAGATCTGAAGTAATGCCAGCATCCTGAACTTTTCTTTTCGTATGTACTTGTTCAGTACTCTCAGATCAAAAATGGGTCTGAATTCTTGCTTCGGTCCTTTCTTTCTCAACATTAAATCCCCAGTCCTTTCTGGTGATGGAGAACCTTCTCTACAGCCTATTTTCATAACAGAATGTTGACTTCGTTTTGTAAGAGGTCTTTTTGGTGCTGTGATGCTTTCACAGGTGGTACAGAAGGAGATGGGGACCTGAATCCAAGAGAATAACCATTATAAACAATTTTCAAGACCCATTTGTCTTTTGTTATAAAGCTTCACTCTTTCAGATGATTGGTGATATTCAACCCCCACCGCAGGAGCGGGTAACAGAGAAGGGGGAAGTGACAACTCATTGATTTGCCTGAGGTCTCCCTGTAGATGCAGGTTGGTGTTGAGATCCCTTTCCTCTAGATGGTTTTTGAGGATGGTAGTGTTGTTTCGACCTCTCTTGGTTCTGCTGTTGAGACCACTGAGGGGCTTGAACCCTCTGAGGGAAAAACCGTCTTTCATAAGGTCTGTATCTCCTATGATAGTCTTTTCTCTTTTCCAAATCAACAGCCATGAGTGTGTCCATTCAGGTCTTCATTCTGGATTTCTCCTCATCTGCATGAGTGCCAAAAAGGGTAAATTCATGATCTATTGCAGAGCTTCTTGCTTAAGGCCGGTGAGCTGCAGCCAAGATGACCTGCAAGCAAAGATGCCATGAGAATAACCATGCGCAGCCAGGTCTGATGCATCCACCGCTGCACTGAAAACTTTATTAGTTACTAGACAACCTTCATTTAAGATTTCCTGAAAATCTTTCTGACCTGACATGGCCCTAGATGAAAAGTGAGACCTAGAGTAAGCGGAACCTGTTGTTAAAGGCTGGTCCTCTCTCGACATCGACTGTGGCCTTTCCACTGTGTGAGGAGTCGATGTTTGTCTTTTGACGTCGACTGTGCATGCAACATCAAATGCTTCGACAGAATCTTCTCCTTCGGCCTCGACGTTGACCCATGAGTATTCAACGCCGATGAATGACGAACGTTTGCCATTGACGGTGGCCTTGACAGCTATGTTAGTCTCAACGTCGAATGCCAACTGTGTTTCGACACCGAACACCAAGTGTCTTTCAATGTTGAACGATGGCTTGACCTCAAGTTTGTCCGTGTCTTCGACGTCGATAGTGAGCACGCCAGAATCTTTCTCTATATCATACCTCTCAACGTCAAATGGGAAGGTCTCGCTTTTCAATGTCTTTCATGAGATCTTTCTCTTCGGGAGCCGTTGGAACGAGAGGAGGGGTCTTTGGAAGAAGACTGACCTTTTCCAAGACCTCTTGATGACCCAGCAATTCTTCTCTCTTGAAAACCATGGAGTCTGATATTCTCTCTATCTTTAAGAGTGTAACTGGATAACTTCTGGCAGTGACCACAGGTCTCAGGACGATGGGACTCTGGGAGGCAGACAATACAGACTGAACGAGGGTCAGTCTTTGCCTCTTTCTTCCCACAGGAGCACAAAAAGTGAAGGCATAAAAAGGGTTCTCTGCAGACTAGGTACAGAAAAATGTCAAAAGAGGTCAAATTTCTAAGGATTTAGAAAGATTTTCAACTAAATTGCCAAAATGGCAGAGTTCAGTGCTCCAGGATCCTAACAGTAGGAGCCGGAAAAATGAACTGACCTTACTGTCACCAACGGAGCCGCACCCCCCTAGCCCCCAAGGGCATTGAGACCCTAACGGGTGAGTAGTGCGCTTTACAAACCACTGATTGATTGATTGATGATGGGATACAGGAGGGTCTCCCAAACGAGCAGTGCCAGATTTCTTTGCTTTTGCTTTACATAGATATCAGACTATTGGCTAACAATGTCCCATATTCCCTTTCCTTTAAATAAAGGTTTGTGAAAGATTTTCTATAGGCATTGTTAGAAATGGGATTTCTGGTTGGCTGAGGTATGTATCCAGGACAGGAAGGAACCACCAATCTAGTTAGAGTAAGTTAGAAACACACTAAAAGATAACCTGTGCTCACCCTCCGCTAGCTTGAAACATAGCAGTCACGCTTAACTAAAGAGGCAATGTGTAAAGTATTTGAGCAACAAACACACGCAGTAACACAATGAATACACCACAAAAAGACTCCACACAGGTTTAGAAAAATAGATTAATATATTCTGAACAAAACAAGACCAAAATGACAAAAAAAATCAATGAATAGAAGTTGAGATATTTAATTTTAAAGGAATACATGCAGCAAATCGCTTAGAAGCAAGTAGCGAGCAAAAGATAACTTTAGGTCTCGCTGGACCTTGGCTAAGTCAAATTTCACGCCGACCGCGATGGAGTGCTGACCGGATACCGGACCGACGCAGTCCCTGGTGAACAAAGCACCTTTGCTGTTTGGAAACAGCTAGATGCGTCGATGTTGAGGCCTGCATGTACAGGATGTCTCTATCTTTGGCACACGGTGAAGGCAATACGTCAGTTCCGAAGACGGGTGCCGGAGTCGAGAGGCGTTGAGGGATGCGCCGGATTCTGCCACGCAGTCGGGGGGATGCGTCTATCTGACCAAGCTGCAGCACCGGCAATACTCTGTCTGATGTGTCGATCTCGGGAGGCAAAGTACTGGTTCCGATAAGAGGCATAGATTTTACTCCAGCAACAGGGTTGATGCACCGGTTCTGCTACACGCGTACAGTAGATGCGTCAAAATCCGTGTTGCAAGTATCTGGGCCACTTCCAGTGACCAAGAGCAGGGGTAGAGACTTTGATATCTCAAGCAAGAAGAGGCAAGCCAACAAGCCTTTGGAGATCACTTGAAGTCCAGCTCTCCTTCTGCAGAGTCAGTGAGCAGCAGGCCGCATGGCAACAAACAGAAAAGCAGGTCTTCTACATCAGCAGTTCAGTTGAGTCCTTTAAGCAGAACAGCACTTCTTTTGGCAGAGCTTCAATTACAAGTCCAGTAGTCGCTGATTTTAGGGGGTCAGAGACCCAGTACTTGTACCCAAAAGTACCTCTGACGTGGGGGTGACTTCAAAGAAGATCTCTGAAGTGTACAAGTATCCCTTTCAACCCTGTCTGCCAGGCTATCTGTGGGAGGTAATCAGTCCTTTGTGTGGGGGCAAGGTACTACCTAGTCATGTGAAGTGTTGGACCCTCCCTTCCACCTTGCCCTGGCAAGGCCATCAGAATGCAGATGTATGTAGATGGGTACTCAGACACACCTATCCTTCCTGTATTGTGGCTGTCTAGAGGGAATGCACCAAGTGTAGCTGTCAACCACCCCAGACGTGTATTGGTAACAGGCTGTCAGGCACAGAGAGCAGTAAGTGCAGAGAAATGTCCACTCTCTAAAAGTAGCATTTCTAAAACAGTAATGTTACATCCAACTTCACCAGTCAGGAGGGTTTATTATTACTATTCCAAAGATATGAAACATGAAAAAGATACTCCTCTCTGATCAGGAATTACAGCTTAAAAGTGTATTAAGGAATTCCCAATGCTAGCATATGAGAGGGATAGTCCTCACAGTTCTGAAAACACATTTGGATGTTTATCACTACCCGGACATATAAAGATTAATTACACATGTCCTACCTTTTACTTATCTAGCACCCTGTCCTTAGGGGTACTTGGGGCCTACCTTAGGGGTGATTTATACGTAATAAAAGGGGAGTTTGAGGTTTGGCAAGTAGTTTTAAATGCCAAATCGAAGTGGAGGAAAACTGCACACACAGGCACTGCAATAGCAGGCCTGAGGCAGGTTTGATAGGCTAATTATGTGGGTGGCACAATCAGGGCTACAGGCCCACTACATGAATTTTACTTACAGGCCCTGGGTATATGTTATACCACTTAACAAGGGACCTATCAGTAAATCAAATATGCCAATCAGGTATACACCAATGTCACCATGTTTAGGAGAGAAGCACATGCACTTTGGCAATGGTTAGCAGTGGTAAAGTCCTCAGAGCCTGAAGGCCCAAAAAAAAATCTGAAAAAACAGGAGGTAAAAGGCAAAAAGTCAAAACGTCTGGGGGAAGACTACCCTAAGGATAACAGGTCGAACAGGTATCTTTTATTAGTGACATAATGCTCTATGTTTGGGTGTTTTCTAAAATGAAAACTTCATGTAATCTGGACATTTTTTTAGCCTCTCTTTAGGCTGCAGATGTGTGCGTATATATAGATATATAAGTGTGTATATAAATAAGTGTGTGTATATATATATATATATATAATGCTCATTCCCAGGTAAGAAAGAGCACAGTACAGCTTCGGGTTAAACACGAGTGGATTTATTCAACTTTTCAGAGCGTGATTCCTACAGTCCATGAAACGCTTGGTAGATGCGTTTCAGCCGATGTGGCTTTCCTCAGTGCCGGTTTCACAGGCTGGTCCTTTCACCTGGGGGTCATTAGGTGTAAAGATGTTGTGGTGACCACTCTCAGTGAAGTAGTCTCTCGGCCCCTCCTCCGTCTTACAGGTGTACATCACCTCGCGCTCACACTCCAGACAGCTGCATGCTGGTAGGTGTAGTCCTACGTGGAAGCCCATTAAGTAACTGGGGAATTCCAAACACCTAGTGGTGTCCCAATAATATTGGCTGATGGACCTCACTCCGCCGCAGTCACCGTGAATATGGATGTACGGCTTGAACCACTTGTGATCCCCTTTTCAGGCAGTAAATACTGCCTCCTCTCTCCCCGTGCAGAAATAGTTACCCTGTGGTGATGAATCTGCCTGGGGGGGCATCGCATTTTAGTGCAATGTCCAATTTATGCTGGCTCACGTGTTGCTCTAGACCGAAAGGGCGTGCCGGTTGCCAGTGCCCGCAATACTGGCCAAACATCCAATCCAATGCTCACTCCCGGGTAAGAAAGAGCACGGCACAGCTCCGGGCTAAACACAAGTGGATTTATTCAGCTTTTCAGCCCGTGGTTCCTACAGTCTATGAAACGCTTGGCAGACGCGTTTCAGCCGATACATGCATATATGCACAAACACTGAGAAAAACAAAGGTTACATTGACGTTATACTTATGCTTGTGACCTCGCTTATTACATCACTCATGACATGGTCAGTGACATCAAATGATGACATCACTGATGACATCATCCATTGAGTTTTTTCTAAAAGTTTATGAGAGTTAAACATATATACACCAAGGTACTACAAATGTTATAGTATACTTTCTGTACTACTGAGTGATACTATTTCTAACATATATTATGCGAGTGTCTGTGTGACTGTGTGTATCGGTGTGTGAGTGGGTGTCTGAGTACCTGTATGGGTGTGTGAGTGGGTGTATAAGTAGGTGTGTGAGTAGCTGTGAGGATGAGTGAGTGGCTGTGTGAGTGACTATTGGTGAGTGAGGGTGTGTCAGTGGCTGTATTGGTGGGTGAGTGGCTGTGTGAGTGACTCGGTGTGTAAGTGACTTTATGGGTGACTTGGTGTCTGAATGGCTGTATGAGTGAGTGACTGGCTGTGGGTGAGTGAGTGGCTGTTTGAGTAGGTGTTTGATAAATGAGTCGGTGTGTGAGTAGCTGTATTGTAGAGGAAGTGTCGTTGTGAATAGATATATGGGTTTGTGGGTGAGTGTGTGTGTGCCTGAATAGGTGTGAGTGGCTGTGTTAAGTGGCTATATGGGTGTGTGAGTGGCTGTATAGGTGAATACGTGGTTGTGTGAGTGGCTGTACAGGTGAATAAGTGGGTGAGAGTGTAGTTGTGTGAGTGGTTGTATGGGTAAGTGACTAGTTGTATGAGTAGCTGTATGAGTGAGTCAGTGGTTGTATGAGTGGCTGCATAAGTGACTATGGATGAGTGAGTGGTAGTGTGAGTACATGTATGGGTCTGTGAATGGGTATGTGACTGGTTGTGTGAGTGGGTGTAAGAGAGGTTGTATAGGGCTGTGAGTGGGTGTGTGAGTGCTTCTAAGGATGATGTCATCACTGATGTCATTTGAGATGTCATCAGTGATGTCACTGACCATGTCATGAGTGATGTAATATGTGAGGTCACAAGCAGTGCATTGCTGGGGCATAAGTTCTAGTTAGCTCAGCTAATTATAACTGCTGAATTTCACTGGTTTTGTACGAGTGAAATCTGAGCTTAATTATAACGTCCCTGTAACCTTTAGTTTTTTTCAGTAAATTTCTAACGTTTTTTCTCAATTCTATTTCCCAACTATAACGTCCCTGTAATCTTCATTTTTTTCAGTGAATTTCTAAGGTTTTTTTTAATGTTCTTTCCTTACCATAACGTCCCTGTAACCTTTGTTTTTTTAATTGAATTTCTAAGGTTTTTTGAATTTTGTTTCCTAACTGTAACCACTAACCTTTGACAGTGTGTGAGTGAGTGCATGATTTTCTAAGTGGTTGTGTAAGTGGGTCTGTGAGTGGGTGCATGAGTCTGAATGGGTCAGTGAGTGGGTGCGTGAGTAGGTTTGTGAGAGTATATGAGTCTCTGAGTGGGTCTGTGATTGGGTGCAAGAGCCTGAGTGGGTGCCTGAGTATCTGAGTGGGTCTGTGAGTGAGTGCATGAGTGTCTGAGTGGGTGTGTAAAAGTCTAAGTGGGTCTGTGAGTGTTTGAGTAGGTCTGTGAGTGGGTGCAGTCTCTGAGTGGGCCTGTGAGTGAGTGAGTGGATAAGTTTCTGAGTGGGTCTGCGAGTAAATGCATGAGTCTCTGGGTCTGTGACTGAGTGTGTGAGTCTCAGTTGGTCTGTGAGTGTCTAAGTGGGTCTGTGAGTAGGTGTGTGAGTGGGTGCATGAGTCTCTGAGTTGGTTTGTGAGTGGGTGTATGAGTGTCTCAATGGGTATCTGAGTGGGTGTGTGTGTCCGAGTAGGTCTGTGAGTGGGTGCATGAGTCTCTGAGTGGGTCTGCGAGTGAGTGCATGAGTTTCTGAGTGGGTCTGTGAGTGAATGCATGAATCTCTGGGTCGGTGACCGAGTATGTGAGTCTCAGTTGGTCTGTGAGTGTCTAAGTGGGCCTGTGAGTAGGTGTGTGAGTGTCTGAGTGGGTTTGAGAGTGGGTGTATGAGTGCCCGAGTAGGTCTGTGAGTGGGTTCCCAAGTCTCTCAGTGGGTCTGTGAGTGAATGCATGAGTGTCTGGGTCTATAACTGACTGTGTGAGTCTCAGTCGGTCTGTGAGTAGGTGCGTCAGTGTCTGAGTGGGTCTGTGAGTGGGTGCATGAGTCTCTGAGTGGGTTTGTGAGAGGGTGTACGAGTGTCTCAGTGAGTTTCTGAGTGGGTGTGTGAGTGTCTGAGTGCTCTCTGCTTTGCCCTCTTCTGCTTTTTTGCCTTTCCTGCTCTTTTTTCTGCCTCTGTTTTACTGTGCCTACTCGTTTTCTGCCCTCTGTTTTGCCCACTTCTGCTCCATTTTGCCTTTCCTGCTCGTTTTTCTGCCCTCGTTTTTGCCTTTTTTTGCTTATTTTACTACCCTCTGTTTTGCCCTTGCTTCTTTTTCTGCCTTCTGTTTTGCCCTTTCTGCTCTCTGCCCTCCCTTTTGCCTCTTCTGCTAATTTCTCTGGCCTCTGCACAGGGGAGGGGGGTCGATTTTGGCCCCAGGGACCCCATTCCCAGGGTCCCGGCTATTATTCAATGGGGAGGGGAGCCGTGCAGGTCCCCTGCTCGAGCCGATTTGGTCCTGGGGCCCTTTTTTGTCCTGGGTGCCCTTGAGCCTACCCAGTGAGCAATAGGACTGCAGGGGGAGCCTCACGGCCCCTGTGGTCCCTGCGGGCTCCCTGCGAAAGAGATGAAACCTCTGCTTCCAACGGGTGGCAGCACTTTGACAGCTCCCACCCGCTGAAACTGGAGTGTTTGTTTTTGCTTGGCGGGAGCTACCAGCTCCCGCCAAGCAAAAGCAAACAGCTATTTCCCAGGGGTGGGCACCCTGGGACATAGCAGGAGCTGGACCTGGGGGGTGGCGGTCCCTAGGGCCATAATTTACTCCAGGAGGGGGCCGAACCGCTCCCCTCCTTTCTTGTATTTGGCTCCGGAGAGGTGGTGGTCCCCAGGGTGGGAAGGGGGTCCGTGTGGCCCATTGCATTAAATTTAACAAATGCCCCAGGGAGGAGGTGGTCCCCAGGGCTCATGGGTTCCGCGCGCCCCCCTATTTATTTTCTTCAAAGCCCTGGGAGGGAGTGGTGGTCCCCAGGGGGTCCACGCATCCCCCCCCATTACTTTTAAATAAAGCAGCAGGGAGGTGGTGGTCCCCGGGTCTGGGGACCCGTGTGGTCGACCCATTTTATTTTATTTATTGCCCAGGAGAGGTGGTGGTCCCCGGCGCCCAGGGGGTCATTTACTAAAAGCCCCGGGGAGGCGGTGGCCCCTAGGGACGGGAGTCAGCGAGTCCTCTGCCTTTTGCATTAACATAAGCCGCAGGGAGGTGGTGTTGCCCAGGGAGGGGGCCACCTGCGACCCCCTCCTTTAATTTACTGAGGGAGGCAGACCCCGGGACCTGGTCCACCGGGAGCTTATTTAAAAACAAGTGCAGGAGCCCGTGCTTTTTTTTGGTAACTTTTGCTGCAAATCCATGAATTTTGCGGATTCATGCAAAACATTAAAAAAATATGCTTTTTTGCCCTGCCGGGGTCTCTTTGGCACCTCAAGACCAGAGTATTGCATCCTTTTTTTTTTCACTTTTTATTCCAAGATGGCTGTCTGTCAACACTTCCTGGTTGAAATGTTGGCAGCCAATCAGAGGTCTGCAGATCTCTGCATAAGCTCATTATTATTCGCGAATTAGCTGCGATCGCAGATATAGAAATTTGAATTTCCTTATATTTCTCAACGACTACTAAACGGACTTACACCAAATAACTGAAAGCATGATATGCGAATCAAAATCTACCTTTCTGCAAAATTTGATGTAAATCCGTTCAGCGGTTCGAGCTGTAGTTGTGTCTAAAGCTTCTATGGGAATTAACATGGGAAACACATTTTTTTGACCCCCACCTTTTTCTCAGTCCATGCTTCCCAGAACTCTCCAAAACAAGAATCACCGGCACACTTTTTTGGGGGGAAATTTCATTAAGATTCATCCAATGGCGCCAAAGATATGTTAGTTAAAAACCATTTTTCCTATGGAAACATGGTCCTAACTATAACTACACACTAGCGATTGGCAGTAGGTAATTAACATATATATATATATATGAAAATGTGTCAAACAGAAGGTATTAATTCATAGAGGAGAATGTATTAGGCTCTGAGCCTATAGAAACTGGTAACAATACAATTAATTTGTAGCAACAATTTCAAATTGAGTGGTTACACATCTAAAGATGACCTATAAAACATGGGCAAGATCATGTGGACACTTTGTGTGCTATGGTATGCTTTGTAATGTTTTTAAAGAATCTCCATGTTAATTCCCATAGGAAACTTTAGCCACGGCTACAGCCCGAACTGCTGAACGGAAATTTGGCAAAAAGGTAGTGCTTGGTTCAGAAAGCGCCCTTTTTTTTTAAATGGTGTAAATCCGTTCAGTAATTCCAGAGAAATTCAAAAAATAAGAGCCAAAAAATCAATTTCCCATAGGAAACTTTATGCAAGGCTACAGTCGAAACTACTGAACGGATTTACCCCAAATTTGGCAAAAAGGTACTGCTTGGCTCAGAAAGCGACCTTTTTAAAAATGGTGTAAATCAGTTCAGTAGTTGCTGAGAAAATCAAAAATAAAAGTTTCGATATTTAGAGGCACGGAGGATCCGCGGACCCTCCCGACCATGAGCTTCATGCTAATTGGCTGTCAACACTCCAAACCAGGAAGTGTTGGCAGCCATCTTGTGCCTCGGTAGAACCGAGGCACAAGAAAACAGAAAAACTAAGGCGCAAAACAAGAAAAGGGGGCAGGGTAGAAACACCCTGATCCCCTAGGCCTGCTCAGGGGGTCCCACAAGGACCCCCAGGGCCCAAAAAAGCATTTTTAAAAAAAATAAAATCGCCGACTGGGAGCTGCGTTGCAGAGAGGTGTTCAGAGGCCACGCCCCTTTTTACACCTCTCTGCAACGCAGCTCTGTGGCGCTTACTGGAGGTACCTCGTGGGATAGTTGGACCCCAGGGACCCTCAGGATTCAAGGGGACTTAATCTCCCAACTTAAAACGCGCCACGGGGCGCGTTTGCACAGTGGTGAAGGGAGGGGGCGGGGCCTGAGGTGACATGTGTGCAAATACGCCTTGTGGCGCGTTTAAAGTTGTGGAATTCATTCCCTTTCAATACTGAGGGCCCCTGGGGGCGAACTAGCCCACCAGGTGCTTCCAGTAAGCGCCACTGCGCTGCGGTGCAGAGAGGTGGTCCAGGCCACGCCCCTTTTTACACCTCTCTGCAACGTAGCTCTGTGGCGCTTACTGGAGGTACCTGGTAGGCTAGTTGGCCCCCAGGGGCCCTCAGGATTGAAGGGGACTTTATCCCTCAACTTAAAACGCGCCACGGGGCGCGTTTGCACAGTGGTGAAGGGAGGGGGCGGGGCCTGAGGTGACATGTGTGCAAATACGCCTTGTGGCGCGTTTAAAGTTGTGGAATTCATTCCCTTTCAATACTGAGGGCCCCTGGGAGCGAACTAGCCCACCAGGTGCTTCCAGTAAGCGCCACTGCGCTGCGGTGCAGAGAGGTGGTCCAGGCCACGCCCTTTTACACCTCTCTGCAACGTAGCTCTGTGGCGCTTACTGGAGGTACCTGGTAGGCTAGTTGGCCCCCAGGGGCCCTCAGGATTGAAGGGGACTTTATCCCTCAACTTAAAACGCGCCACGGGGCACGTTTGCACAGTGGTGAAGGGAGGGGGCGGGCCTGAGGTGCCATGTGTGCAAACACGCCCTGTGGCGCGTTTAAAGTTGGGGAATTAATTCCATTTCAATCCTGAGCGACCCTGGGGCCAACTAGCCCACCAGGTGCTTCCAGTAAGCGCCACTGCGCTGCGGTGCAGAGAGGTGGTCCAGGTCATGCCCTTTTTTACACCCTTTTTTACCTGGTGGGCTAGTTGGATCCCAGGGACCGTCAGGATTCAAGGGGCCTTAATCCCCCAACTTAAAACGGCCACAGGGCGTGTTTGCACACATGTCACCTCAGGCCCCCCTCCCTTCACCACTGTGCAAACGCGCCCGTAGCGCGTTTTAAGAGGTAGTTTTAATCCCCCTGCCCTATTATGTACTAGGGCCTTACAGAGGAGGTCATGCTAATCACAGGGGTACCCCAACGCATAGTGTTCCCTAGTGTATGTAGGTGTTTTCACTGTATTCTAAGTGTCTTTTAGCATAGCACTGGCTCTAGGCCTGGTTAGTCAGAGTCAGTTACCACCAGTACCCGTCTGAAAAAGTTGTGGGCACAGGATGATTTTGCAACAAGGCCTCTTTCTGCTCCTCTGTTGGTTCTTTCTGCACATGTCTTGCTTCTTCCTGCACTTTTCTTCGTCTTTGTGGACTTCTGTTGCTTCTTTCTGCATTTCGTTTGCTTCTTTCTGTGCGTTTTTCTTCTTTCTTCACATGTCCTACCTCTGTAGGCATAGTTAGAAATTAGCATTTAAAAACCTTTGAAATTCACTGAAAAACCATAGGTTTCAGGCACGTTATAGTTAGAAATTAGCATTTAAAAAACCTTAGAAATTCACTGAAAAAACCATAGGTTTCAGGGACCTTATAGTTAGAAATTAGCATTTAAAAAACCTTAGAAATTCACTGAAAAAACCATAGGTTTCAGGGGCGTTATAGTTAGTTGGACATTTCACTCGTACAAAACCTGTGAAATTCCCCCGTTATAGTTCGTTCAGCTAACTATAACTCGCGCCCCGCAATGAACTGCTGATGACGTCACATATTACATCACTCATGACATGGTCAGTGACATCACTGATGACATCTCAAATGACATCACTGATGACATCACTGATGACATCATCCAGTGACTGAGTTTCTGTAAAGTTTAAATATGTTTAATATATATAGGGAAAGGCGTATTGAAGAATGAGTGGGTGTATAAGTGTCTGAATGGATGATTTAGTAGGTGCGTGACTGACTCTATAAGTGAGTGAATAAACGTATCTTCCTGAATGCATGGGTTAGTGACTAAACTGTGTGAATGTCTGTATCCGTCTGTCTGTTGGTGTGTAAGCGGCTGCATGGGTTTGCGAATAGCTACATGAGTGTCTACCTGGGTTATTGATTGGTTGTCTGAGTATCTGTATGGGTGCCTGAGTGTTTGTGTGGGTGGGGTGTGTGTGACTCTGTGCATAGATGTGTGAGTGGGTGATTCACTGGGTGCATGGTTTCAAGAGTGCATCTGTGATGGACTGTATGGGTGGGTGAGTGTGTGTATGGGTGGGTGAGTGTGTGTATGGGTGTGTTAGTGAGTGAATGTATATCTCAGTGGTACATGTGTGAGTAACTACATATGTGAAAGGCAGTATATATGTGTGTTGGAGTATATAAATGGCTATAAGCGAGAGTGTGTGATTGTGAGAGTGGCTGTATGGATGAGTGTGTGCTTGTATCAGTGATTGTATAAGAGCGTAAGAATGTGCTAGTATTTGTATGAGTAAGTGAGCTGGGTGTGTGTATAACTGTATAGGTGAGTAAATGGGAGTGTGATTAATTATTTGCATGACTGACTAGGTGTGTGAGTACCTCTATGGATGAGTGGCGGTGTGTGAGTGTCTATATAGGTGTATGAGTGCATATGATAGTTCTGTACAGAGTGACCGTAAGTATGAGTGACTGTACGGGTGAGTGGATGTGTGTGTAGACCTAAGAATCAGTGAGTGGGTATGTAGTTATTGGTGTTGGACTGTCTATGGTTTTGAGAATGGCACTCTGTAATTTAGAGTGGGTGTATCAAAGGTTATATTAGGGTGTGAGAAGATGCATCAAATTATCACATGGATGATGTCATCAGTGATGTCATTTGAGATGTCATCAGTGATGTCATCAGTGATGTCACTGACCATGTCATGAGTGATGTAATATGTGACGTCATCAGCAGTGCATTGCGGGGCGCGAGTTATAGTTAGCTGAACTAACTATAACGGGGGAATTTCACGGGTTTTGTACGAGTGAAATGTCCAACTAACTATAACGCCCCTGAAACATATGGTTTTTTCAGTGAATTTCTAAGGTTTTTTTAAATGCTAATTTCTAACTATAACGTCCCTGAAACCTATGGTTTTTCAGTGAATTTCTAAGGTTTTTTAAATGCTAGTTTCTAACTATGACGTGCCTGAAACCTATGGTTTTTTCAGTGAATATATATATATATATATATATATATTATCTACTGGCGGTCGCCAGTAGATAGTTATAGTTAGGACCTATTTTCCATAGGAAATCCGCAACATTCTATTTGAAATAACTTTTGCGCCGGTTGACGAATCTTCGCGAAATTTTCAAACTTGTTGGGGCGCTCCGGTCCGCTCCTATTTTGAAAGTCTCGGGGTGATTCGTCAAGCGGGGGCCGAGAAAAAAAGGGGGGTCCCAAAACGCGTTTTCCCCATGCAATTTTTTATAGGAAACTTTAGTCGCAGCTACAGCCCGAACTGCTGAACGGAATTACACCAAATTTGGCAAATAGGTAGCCCTTGGTTCAGTGTCGTGCCTTTTGCTTAAATGGTGTAAATCCGTTCAGTAGTTCCTGAGAAAATCAAAAGTAAAGTCACATATATATCTATGGCCGAGTAGGGTCCGCGTACCCTCCCGATCACGAGCTGCATGCTAATTGGCTGTCAAGTGGCTGTCAACACTGCAAATCAGGAAGTGTTGTCAGCCATTTTGTCCCTCGGTAGAACCGAGGCACAAGAAACAAGTGCGCAAAACGCACAAAGGGGGCAGGGTAGAAACACCCTGACCCCCTAGGTCTGCTCAGGGGGTCCCACAAGGACCCCCTGGGCAGAAAAAAGCATTTTTTTTTTATTTTTTTTAAATCGGCAGGATGCGCTTAGGGTGCGCAGATCCCGCCGATTAAAAAAACACAAGAAACAAGTGCGCAAAACGCACAAAGGGGGCAGGGTAGAAACACCCTGACCCCCTAGGTCTGCTCAGGGGGTCCCACAAGGACCCCCTGGCCATAAAAAAAGCATTTTTTTTTTTTTAAATCGTCGGGATGCGCTTAGGGTGCGCGGATCCCGCGCTTCGATGCTAATTTGCCCCCGGGGGCATGCGGGGGTGGGTTTAGATTTTATGGGGGGCCTCTAAGGCCCCCCAAGCCCCGGGGACCGCCACCCCCCGGGGCTTTAAATAAAAATGGTGCGGGAGGGCTCTCCGCCCTCCCGCAGCCCCGGGGCTTCTTTTTTTTTAAATTTAAATGACCTGTGTGGGGGGCTCCAGTCCCCCCACACGCCCCGGGGCCCACCACCTCCCCGGGGCTTTGCAGATGCGGGGAGGGGGCCGTGCGGCCCCCTCCTGGAGCCTGTGGTGGCCCTGGGGACCGCCACCCCCAGGGCCGGCTCCTGCAGTGTCCCGGGTGCCTACCCCGGGACACTGCTGTTTGCAATGGCAGGGACGGGAGCCTCGCGGCTCCCGTCCTGTCATTGCAAACTGCTTGCTTCATTGAAGCGAGAGCAGGAAACCTGCTCTCGCTTCAATGAAGCAAAGCAGATTGCTTTTCCATAAGGGGAGCTGCATGTCAGCAGCTCCTCTTATGGAAAAGCAAAGCCGGCTCCCGCAGGACGCGGGGAGCCGGCGGGACCGTGCAGGGATTGGGGACCCCCCCACGGTCCCCAACAAGTGGCCAGGCCCCGGGGGATGGGGTCCCCGGGGCCATTAGTGGCCCGGGAGGGGGGCCACGCAGCCCCCCTCCGAATAGTTTATAAAAAAAAAAACAGTGGGCATGCCCCGGGGGATGGGGTCCCCGCAGCCAATAGAGGCCCAGGGAAGGGGGGCCACGCAGCCCCCTTCCCGTTTTTTTTCGTTTAAAAAAAAAAAAAAGAACATGCTGAGGCCCCGGGGGATGGGGTCCCCGGGGCCAAAAGTGGCCGAGGGAATGGGGGCCACGCAGCCCCCCTCCCATAAAAAAAAAATAAGAACAAAAAAAAAAAAACGGCATCGTGCCGGAGGCCCCGCCCCCTCCCTGCAGCAGTCTGCAAACGCGCCCCCTGGCGCGTTTTAAGAAGGGGAAGTAATTCCCTTTGAATACTGGGGGTCCCTGGAGGCCAACTAGCCCACCAGGAACCTCCAGTATGCGCCAGGGAGCTGCGTTGCAGAGACGTGTACAGAGGCCACGCCCCTTTTTACACCTCTCTGCAATGCAGCTCTGTGGCGCTTTTTGGAGGTACATGGTGGGCTACTTGGCCCCCAGGGACCCTCAGTATTCAAGGGGACTTAATCCCCCAACTTAAAATGCGCCACGGGGCGCGTTTGCACAGTGGTGAAGGGAGGGGGTGGGGCTTCAGGTGACATGTGTGCAAACAGGCCCTGTGGCACGTTTTAAGATGGGGAATTAAATACTCTTCAATCCTGAGGGTCCCTGGGGGCCAACTAGCCCACCAGGTACGTCCAGAAAGCGCCACAGAGCTGCGTTGCAGAGAGGTGTAAAGGGGCGTGGCCTCTGAACACCTCTCTGCAACGCAGCTCCCTGGCGCATACTGGATGTACAGGGTGGGCTAGTTGGACCCCAGGACCCTCATGATTCAAGGGGACTTAATCCCCCAACTTAAAACGCGCCACGGAGCGCGTTTGCACAGTGGTGAAGGGAGGGGCGGGGCACGTTATAGTTAGAAATTAGCATTTAAAAAACCTTTGAAATTCACTTAAAAAACCATAGGTTTCAGGCACGTTATAGTTAGAAATTAGCATTTAAAAAACCTTTGAAATTCACTGAAAAAACCATAGGTTTCACACACGTTATAGTTAGAAATTAGCATTTAAAAAACCTTTGAAATTCACTGAAAAACCATAGGTTTTAGGGACAGTTATAGTTAGTTGGACATTGCACTCGTACAAAACCCGTGAAATTCCCCCGTTATAGTTAGTTCAGGTAACTATAACTCGCGCCCGCAATGCACTGCTGATGACGTCACATATTACATCACTCATGACATGGTCAGTGACATCACTGATGACATCACTGAAGAATGTGCTAGTATTTGTATGAGTAAGTGAGTTGGTGTGTGTGTATAACTGTATAGGTGAATAAATGGGTGTGTGCTTAATTTTTTGCATGACTGACTAGGTGTGTTAGTACCTCTATGGATGAGTGGCGGTGTGTGTGTTTATATAGGTGTATGAGTGCATATAATAGTCCTGTACTGAGTGACTATAAGTATGAGTGACTGTACGGGTGAGTGAGTAGATGTGTGTGAGTAGACCTAAGAATCAGTGAGTGTGTATATAGTAATTGGTGTTGGAGTGTCTATGGTTTTGACAAAGGCAGTCTGTAATTTACAGTGGGTGTATCAAAAGTTATATTAGGGTGTGAGAAGATGCATGAAATTATCACATGGATGATGTCATCAGTGATGTCATCAGTGATGTCATTTGAGATGTCATCAGTGATGTCATCAGTGATGTCACTGACCATGTCATGAGTGATGTAATATGTGACGTCATCAGCAGTGCATTGCGGGGCGCGAGTTATAGTTACCTGAACTAACTATAACGGGGGAATTTCACGGGTTTTGTACGAGTGCAATGTCCAACTAACTATAACTGTCCCTAAAACCTATGGTTTTTTCAGTGAATTTCAAAGGTTTTTTAAATGCTAATTTCTAACTATAACGTGTCTGAAACCTATGGTTTTTTCAGTGAATATATATATATGTACTACGTATATGGCTTTCAAACACACATATATATATAACATATTGAGAAGTGCTTGGGTCCCTGCACGTGGGCGGGAATATTTAGCACTTATGTCTGTTGATAAGGACTCCTTGGAAGAGAACCTTAGAAATTCACTGAAAAAAACAAAGGGTAAAGTGACATCATAGTTAGGTGAATATCTGAATGACAACATTAACGCTTTGAACCGAAAAAAGCGCAGAACTTCACCAGTTACAGTTAACAGAGCTAACTATAACTTGCGCCCTCGCCATGAACTGTTTATTACCTCACATATTAAATCCCCATCACATGTTCTATGACATCTCAAATTACATCATTGATGACATCACTGATGACACCATCCAATGAGTGTGTTAGTTTGTTTTATAGTTTACATGGTGGCGGGTAACAACCATATTACTTCTCTCCCTAATTTTGAACAGACTGTGTCCAGCTAATGGCTGTAGTTTTGAGTTCAAATCGTTAATGTTGTCAGTGAGATATTCTCCTAACTATAACACCGCTTTAAGCTTTGTTTTTTTCAACGACAATATAGATGTGTATATATATATATATCACAGCAACTGAACTCCTAAATCACCAATGTCCATTTTGGTTGCTTGGTACATATTTCCTATTAAACAGTGTATTCTAAATTATAGACATCTCTTTGTTGATGCCACTTTGGAAACATTTGTAATATAAACTACCACCTTACTATGCATCATCAGCAGAGCTATACAAGTTTTGTTACCATAGCCCTTGCTGGATTGAAATCATCTGAAAAGTTCTCCAGGAGATCATTATGAGCTTCACCAATGTAGCATGAAAATATGATACTTGTGAAACCTTAACCCCAGGACTGTGCTATAGACCTGGTGTTATATCCCGCATAGAGGCCCTAATGTAGACCCGTTCGTACATGCCCTAAAATGGACGTATTCATATTTCCCCTAATATGGTCATATTCGTACTTGCCCAATTATGGTCATGGCCGCATATGCCCAATTATGGTCACAACTGTACATGTCCTATTATAGTATGATTCCTTATATAGGCATGATCTTTCACCTACATTGGTCCCAGCTAGTACACAACAGGCTCTGAGGGCTGAACGTTATCTATCCTGTGGTTTTGAATACAGCAGGGTTTTTCCAAACACAGGCCCACATTGTACTCATTAATTATGCATGCCTCTCTAAGAATACACCACTGGCATAATATGTATGTACAAAGTTCACCCCTGACGTCTTCCTCATGTCCAATACAAACCATACTGAGGACCGAGACTCTTTAGGATATAAATACACCACATCTTGCCCCAGTAAGACAGAGGGAACCGAGACTTCCATGCTGACACACTGACCAGAGACGCTGAGGCTCCTGCATGCAGTCGCTCCAGCTAACAGCGGTCTGACACAGCCCTGACGGGGTGTCCAACTCGAGACCAGGACGGGGTACCACACACTCTCTCCATTCAGGTATGGGGGTTCGACTAAATCCTAGGAGGATTCTTGGCTCTTAGCTTTTAAGACCTACACACATATGCTAGGTACACTCAGGTACATCTAGTTAGGCATCGTAGGAGTACGCGCACTTGCATAATGCTTTTATATTCAGGTATGTACTCATGATTATCGCAATATGGTACAACTGTTCTATCCCTTTGCTTTTATCGTACTGCTGATAATATATCTCTGCTATTGTCTGCTGGTTACCGCAGCACATATATTTTACACTGGAATAACAACTGTTCAATAAATACTTATTGAAACGCCCAACTGTTTAATCTGTATAACTCTCTGAGACAAACCGAATAAGTGAGCACGAGTGACTGAGCAAAAAGTAGTATATTGTTTCCACGGTTCTGAGGGAATCAGGGTTGTCATGATCTAAGGTTGCCAGAAACTAATCTCTCCCCGATAAGAGGAGACACTAGTGGCCCTGCGAGCTAGCTAATGCAAACCAGGCTAACATATACGGTGGGGGTGCACAGAGTCAGTCTGCCACCAAGACCGCAGTATATGTTATCCAAACGCGCAGGTCCTGCAGGGATACTATAGGAGCTACACGACACTGGGATGGTGGAAAGAGAGGAAGGCAACAGCACCATCTTTTGGCATTACTGTCTGAAAGATAGCTGTCTTTAAGGCTTCAAATGTAAATGCCCACAACAAAGCTGTGAGTCACTGTGGTAATGCTCAGAAAACCTCATATTTCAGAATACCATTAAAGTATCTCAAGCCCGACATCCAGATGTCACTGGAGTCTTATTTAGACAATGATTTCTTTGACTTTTCACAACTGGCACTCGTTTTAGAATCACTAGTTTTACAATAAAAATAAAAAAGAGAAGGCCAATACAATTTAAAATTATTTCCATGAATGCTGGATACTGCCATGTAGTACATATCTGACTTCTGACACATAGTGCAAAACAATATGGAAATGAAAGAGCCAGCCACTGAGGGGGCCACCATTTATTTACTAGGGTGTAGTACTATCCAGTTGTGGTTGCAGAGTGGGAATTATGCTGTCGTCTCTTAACTGTTATGGGAGCATGTACAATTACAATGGGCCCAGATTACTACTGAGGATTTTTTCAAAAACAAGGAAGCTGCAGAGGGCACAATATTGATCATAACAAATACCTCTTCTATCCTAGACTCTGATGAGCCTAAAGTGCCCTGAAATGGTTGATTCTATTTTTCTATGAGTCTCTGAAAAGAATTTTGGATAGGTCTTTGGCATACCTAGTAAGTCAGAGAGGTGACAATTCCACTGGTTATTTCTTAGCACAGTAAAGCTGCCTCCTATTGAAAGATATTAAAAACATAACTAATAAACATCTAATATGCTCTGAACATTTTAGCAATCTGGATATTCGGTACTGCTGACTTTTTCTCTGAAATATGCTATCTAGTGAGCTTGTCTCATCACAGGACTGCTGCCTGACTTCTTCACACCTTTCTCCATGGTAGTGGTGAACAAATGACTTACCTTTGATGATGTTCTTTCTGGTCGATACTCTATCTAACCACATACTCCCAGACATCAGACTGGATCTGGAAGACTTTTCAGCATATTCCCTGTGTGCCAGTAAGTGGAGTTGTGTGGCTCAACATCGACTGCACTGCGCCCCAGAAGTAATGGATGGAGGCAATATAGGTGCCAATCAACTGAACTGCTTTCTGGACACTCTCCGCGGCCACAGACACAGAACAAAATAAAAACAATTGTTCATGACAGCATGCAGACCTCTAATTTGTCAGGCAGGAGGGCCGTGAGGAATTTGCAGTTAGAGTATCCACACGAAAGGGCATTTCTGAAGGATGGATGCTACTAGCCACAGAATTCTCACCTCTACAATAGATACAAAAAACATACCTCCCCACTTGGTGGGTCTGTGGAATGAGTCAGACCAAAATGTTGTGCAGGACCAAACTGCTAAAATGGCCGTTCAATTTGACATGGCTGTCAAGGTAGTAGTGTCTTGTAAATGTATGCACTGATGCCCATGTTGCAGCCTTCTAAATATCTAGGACAGGAAACATATGTGCCAATGCGGTGGTAATGGTCTTGGCCCTGGTAGAGTGGGCCCTCAAAACGTCGGGAGGCTGCTGCTTAGCCATTACGTAGCAGATCTTAATGTAGTGGACTGTCTACCTTGATAAAGTCCTTTTCTGCAGTTTTGCCATGTTTTGCCCTCCAGATCCCAACAAGGAGCTGATCATCCATCTTTTGTACAATCGATCTAAAAGCTGAGTGCTCTTTTATGGTCCAAATGCAGAAGCCTCTCCTCATCATTCGAGGGATAAGGAGGGGCAAAAAACATTAGACAAGTGATGGACTAGCTTACATAAAAGTGAGTCAGCAGAAAGGACGCTCAAGTTCCCAGGACCAGTGTGTCCAGAATGAAGGTGGTGTAGGGCGCTGGACTGATAAAGCATGTAGCTCGCTCACACGACATGCTGAGGTTATCACAATGAGAAAGACCATCTTCAGGGTCAGGTGATAAAGAACAGCTGTGCAGCGGCTCAAAAGGGGTACACACATGAAAAGTAAGTGCCAAATTTAGGTCCCACTGTGGCATCACATAGGATTTTGGAGGTAACATGTGGATGAAATGCTTGTAAACTGCATCAAAACAGGTGTTAGGAACAAGGAGGGTTGGTCTGGTAAACACAAAAAGGAAGAAAGGGTAGACAACAAACCTTTAACTCTAACCACTGCAAGTCCTTGCTGGTAAAAAGACAAAATGAATAGCTAGATATCAGACAGGATAAACTACAATGGGTCCATATGGCGGATGCCACACCATGCCATAAATGTGTCCCAGTATACACAGACTTCGTAGAGAGATGCCTGGCTGCAAGAATGACATCCACAACTTCGGGAGGGAGACCAAATGTAGTCAAATTCTGTCGCTCAATCTCCATGCGTGGAGGTGTAGACTGTGAAGGCCTGTGTGTCAGATCCAACCCTGCTGCTGGGACAAAAGATCCTCCTGGGAAGGAAGCTTGATTGGAGGACAGGTCCTCATGCCCAGTAGTTCTTGGTACCACACTCTCCTTGCCCAATCTGGAGCTACTAGGATGACTTGGGCCCAGTAGTTCCTGATCTTCTTCAGAACTCTGGGCAAGAGAGTTGGTGGTGAGAAGGCATACAGCAATCTTGTGATTCACTCTAGGTCATATGTGTCTTGGAGAGCGCCTTGTTAGAAATGTCAGTGCTGACATTGCATGTCCTCTGCAGTTGGGAAAAAGATTAGGCTAGGTTGCTGGAAGACACTCTGTGCCACCTCCAGATGTAACTGCCATTTGTGATCTACTAGACACCCTCAGGTAGGTGCTGAGGCACAGGTCCCCCTAGAATAGAGCCAAGGACCCTAGCTCTTCCTTCTAGCTGCAATACCACATGGCAATGGCGTTGTCCAATATGGACCTAAACCAGTCTCCCCTTGATGGATAGCAGGAAGGCTTTCAGCACCAACAACAGTAACAACTCGTCCCTTTTTCTGAGGGGGCACCCTCTCGATAGCCCCCTTTGACAATAGGGCTCACACCTCTTGTAAGATTGACAGATGCTCCTCTGAGAGCTGTTCTGATGAGGGCAGAAGTTGCGGGGTCATAAAGAAATGTCATGGCTATAGCCCTGCTGGAAATCTGGAGGACCCATCTCTCAGATGTGAGGGGCATGCACCCTGGGGGAAAATGTCTGATCCTGCCTCCCATAGTGGTTGTGTGCCATTAAGGGCAAACTAAAGCAGTTTGGACGCTGATGCCAGAGGCGGGGGACTGGGAAGATCAGTGGCCGTAGTGACCTGCATGTTTTTTGCCTGATGCCAGACCCTGGCCACGAAAGGGCTGATGTTACTGCAGCACACAACCTCAGAGTCGAGGCAGATTAGGCTTGGGTTCACCAAAGGATCCATGTCCAGCAATAGAGACTGGAGTCAATGAGGAAGAGGCTGGTGAAAGTCTTGAAGTCAGAATAGAAGTTGCCACCACGTCAGTACGGAACCGAAGATAGGCTCCAGAGACGCAGATGGCACAGAGAACTGATCCAATGGATCCGTGGGGTCCAAAAGCATACAAAAGGGAAATGGAAGGCTGCTAAAAATAAAAAATATGCAGCATAGCCTCCCTAAAGGCCTCAGCTTGCTGCCTCGTCGGAGGCCAAGTGAAATTGAGGTGCACTGGGATCTACTGTGGGATCAGCTTCTCAATTGGGGATCGAGAGTGAGATCATGTAGCACTTTGACACCCTCCAGACTTCTCTTTAGCTAAGAAGTGGTGGGATGTGGTCAGGTCCCGCTTTGCCTTCTTGTGTTTCCGGTTTGATTTGAACTTCATATTACTAGATGACCTTGATCCCTAAGAGGACCTGTTGGCGGATTAGTCTCCACAGCTGGAACAGGTCAGCCCCTTGACTTAGAGAGGGTCTTGCATGGCTTATTTAAATGTTTGGGAACATACAACTTTGCTTCATGGCCCTGGATAGCCTGCAGGTGCATGAGGGCAACTTCGTCATACAACTAGGAGTCGTGCCTGAAGCCCAAACACCAGAGGCACATGTTGTGCTGGCCAGTCACCAAGATCTGTTTACAACAGTCACAGCATAGTTTCCCCCCTATAATTTTGGATGGCGGCATCATTCCATTGCACACTAGAATTAGTTTGAAAACTTTTCAAACTGCCGAAAAAATGCGAGTGGAGCTCCAGATCCACGTTCGTAGGGGCAGAAAGAACGGAAATCAGGGCGCTCATGGGTGGTGCTTATATGCGGCTCTGCTTTGTCATTACCAGGTTTCCGGGTGTTAGAAGTCAAACACGGAGCCACACAGCGCCACCTTGCGACGCAGGAGCACTGCTGTGAAAACATCTGTAACCTATCTGGAGCTTGGGTAATATTCTAAATGTGAGGAATCTGCTGTTAGAAGTATCCATCTGAAATATGTTTTTACAACTCTACCTGATCCTGAAAACGGGGAAAGGTGTGACCCAGGCACACCAAATCCTTTTATTAATGCCAATCTTAGGAAAAGATACATACTTTCTTGCATTGCATATTTACCCCCCCCAAAAACCCAAATAAATAAAAATTTTAAAACCCTATGCAGAACACACACAATTCGCAAATGCTGATAATAAAGGTTGTGCTGCTGAACCTACATACCTCTAAAAGACCAGATAGCCCGGAAAAGTGAAGTTTAAGGTATACATTTTCAATTGTTATTTCATCTGCTCCATTTTGTATCTCTTTTATCTGAAACAGTTTTGCTGCATTCACTCGGTTATCGGTCTGCCCACTGGTGTGCAGCACATAATCAGCCAAAATCGTTTCTGAACTCAATCCTTCGACAAGCTGGTAGACTGATAACCCAAAAGCTGGCAGGTGTGCTGTGAAACAAATCTGAGGAAAAACAGAAAAGCTATTTAAAACTGAATGATGGTGGAGTCAAGCATGAAAGTGAAAATAATTATACACTCTAAAACCTTATCATCGATTTACATGCAAATGTTTAAAAATGACTAACTGGAAGTTGTCAATAGAAGCAAGTGTTACATACCTGTAACATTAGTTGGCCAGTGAGGAATCCTTTTCAGATTTCAAACTTTCAAATTATTCCCCACTATCTGGCTGAAGGTCACCAAAAACAAATAGGAAAAACTTTTTCCATCTCACAATTTTTAGGAGGATTTCACAACAATTAGACAAACAGAAAAAAACAAAGCATTAAATACTGCATTTTTAAAAACAACTTTTCACAATGAGATGGCCTTATTTCTGAAGGGATAGAGAAACAACAGCCTCAGGCAGCCATTTTACCTCAATTCTGTCTCCAGGATACAGATGCATCCCACAGACCTCATTTTAGAAACAGATGGAAGGGTGGCTATGATTATGGGCATAATTCCTTCATTCTGAATATTCTCACTTGTAAAGCTTTTGTTTCTCTAGCAAGGGTCCCTCCACAGATTTATAATCTTTGATTTGAATATAAAGAAGAGAGCCAAACCGGGAGGTGAGAAAAATACAAATGATGTTTCAATCAGACAAAAAGATCCCTGAGAGATGCTTCTCCATACAAAGATTGGTGTGCACAAATGTATGCGCAGACATCTGTATGGTTGCCTTACAACTGTCCACGATCAAAAGATTCCAAAAAAGAGCAGCTGTAGCTGCCTTACCTTTATGTGGAGTGCACCATGACTGAACCACAATTGGTGATGTGCTTTGACACAACACAACTCAATGAATTCCACTATCCTTCAATAGGCATCCTACCTATTTACCTGCTTGCCAGCATTACCCATAGCATATCTTACTAATACCTGCCTATTCATTTTGGAAAATTTTGACAATTTGATGTAATATTTAAAAGCTGTCTCAAATATAAACTACTAAGGATCTAGCAGAGTTCCTGGATTCTGAAAGAAAGCCGACGAAGAAATGGTATGATTTAAATGGATATCTGAAATGCCGTTGGGCAAAAAAAGCAGGATGGGTGCCGTAGGACTACTTTGCTACAATGAAAAGTAGCAAACAGCTCATCGACTGAGAGAACATGTATTTTACTAACCATGCTAGCTGAGGTTATTGCCAGGGTAAGAACTTTATTTTACATTTTGCATTGGCTCAAACCGCAATCTCACAAGCCTTCAGAGTACAATAATGAGCTCCCAAATAGGAGTAGGCTTCAAAATGGTGGATAAAATCTTAAACTATTTCACAACAAGTACTCCCCACGTATCTATGACCAGAGTCCACTAACCGCTGAGAGTAACCCTGTATGACATAGGAAGGGAAAGGTTTCATTCAGAATGATGAGCTGTTCGCCACTAGAGAGTGGGGAAGGACACATATCCCTTTGTTTTAATTACCCTCACACACCCTAGTGATGTCATGCTTCATCATAGGGTCACCCTGACGCCTAAAAGTCAGGGTGGGCTCAACCGTATTTCAGGGACCTCTTGAATAGTGTGGCCAGGGGGAGTTTAAAGATTAAAAATCCGCCGCCAGATCACCGTATCACTTTAATCGTGGATCTGATGGGAATATTAAAACAACAATTATGGGGGTCAGACAGGATATTTATGGTCCTACGACCCTAGTGCCAACATGTTTCAGTCCTGGTTGGCCGTAAAGGTCCGGGACTTTCTTCAGGGCAGAGAATATAGTATCCTCCCTGGACGAAAAAACAAGGGGGGGATTGCCCTACTCTACTTTTATTTTCAGGGCAGATAGCTGCTCCTGAACTACCTACTTATAGATCATTTATCTATGTTCAGTGTTCACTCCATCTGTAAAACAGAAAGAGGAAAAACAAAGAAAAAAAGATCATCGTGCACCATGTTTATCAGTACCCTTACACCTTTCCCAAATGTGACGTGCTCCAGTGTGCACACCAATTATTTGAATTGCGGGGTGTTCAGAACACGTCATATTATATATCTGCTATACTGTATCCGCAGTGACATACACATGTGCCATTTATAGCATGGTGGTAAAATGTATATTTGTAGCAAGTTGTATCGTGAAACTACCAATAACCACCAGTGCTTGCGTGTCTCCATTCTCCGTGAAAAACTTGTTACTGAGTTTCTTTCATCAAACTGTTAAAACACTATCATTCATGGTGCATTTCCTCTCACTCGCATTCACACTTGTCGGTCTTACCCCATCTCAGGTGAGTGATGATATCTCTGGGGACACCGAAATAGCCCTTTAGTCAAACTCTGTGGGTCCCCGACATCATGTAAAATTGCGTTGAAAACAGCGTAGAGAGACAGGCGGGAGACAGAACAGGCATCAAGTTAAAAATCCTTCAGCATTATGCGCGTGAACATACCTGTTCAAGTAGAGCCTGAGGTTGTTGATTACTTACATCCTCAAGGGTCCTGCCCCGTGGTATAACCTGTTCAGTTCGTGTCCCCGGGCTTTGTGCAACTGTGACACTGGGAAACTTCTATTAAATGCCTCGCGTCAGTGATTGAAGCGCCGGGGGAGCGTTGCGCTCTCGCGGCTAAGCGGAAGTGACGCTACTCACGTTGGAGGACGCGTAGTGATCACGAGAATCATGGGTAATGTAGTCCCTTTCTAGTAACGATCGGGATTAGAATAAATTCAACGGAGCCTGATATAAGTTATTTACTTACTGCTGCACACCCAATTCGATTTAGTATTAATATGTTTATTCAATAATATACGTGGGTGCCACTTAGTATATCTGAAAAATTCAGTAACCAGAGTTTGAACAGACCTATTATTCTTGTACCGAAAAAACTTTATTAAAACCGCATATGAACAGGATTCTACCAAAAGATAGGGGACACAGTCCTGGCTCTATCGTAAAAAGTGAACGCGCAGGACGCTTTGATAAAGATGTGGTATTAGAACTACGCAACCACATGCTAATTTTAGCTTTAGGACTTAACCACCTGGGACCATGGCAGTGCCTTGAAAATAACGGGAAACTGTTTGAACTCCCAAAAATGTTATATGTTGTCATTGGTAGGCTGTTTAAATAGGGATAGGCAAAACAATAGTGTCGGTGCCACAAACTTTAAAAAAAATATTTTTTTATTTCGTTTTGTTTTAACAAAAAACAAAAGAACATTCAAAACAATGCATGAATACATGAGATACAGGATGAAATGGTCCATTGGAGAATCGCCTGGTGCATATTCACAAAGAAAGTATATTGCAAGGTATATATTGAAGGATATAAAGGGACTGGAATAGGGCATGTATACAGTGTATTTACAACCTTTTTGTGCTACATAGTCAGCAGCTAAGTATACCACTAGCAAGGTTCTTCCCTCGACCTTCAGGACTGCGTCACCCCCTCCTCCCTATCCCCTTCTAATTCCAGGCCGTAGTACTTCAGCCAGGGTGCCCATATTTTCTTGAACTTCCGCAGGCAGCCCCTAGCCCTATACATCACTTGCTCTGCCACCATGTATAGATCCAGGCTAGCCCTCCACGCTGCAAGTGTAGGTATTTGCTGCACCCCCAATGTTTCGCTATATCACGCTTGGCCACCACCAACCCCAGGTTAGCTAAAAGTAATTGCCGTTGTGTGATGTCTACTTCTGTTGGGATACCAAGAAGAAGATATTTGGGTTCCAGTTCAAGATGTATGCCAAGGATTTTGTTAAGCTCACTCACAATCACCCCCCAATACGTCTGGATTTCTGTGCATTCCCATAGGGTGTGGATAAAAGAGCCCTCCTCCCCATGACATCTAAGGCACTTCGGGTTCTCTGCTCTCCCCATTTTATGAAGCCGGACTCTATCAAACTATGTGTGATGTAAAATTTTGTATTGATGAGGCGCAGCCTAAGTTTAATTGCAACCGCCCGCGGGTGCATGAGAGCGGCCTCCCAGTCTATATCTTCCAATTCTCCTGCGGTCCGTTCCCATTTCGATCGCAGTGTACCCAACTTGTCTGGTATATTGTTGAGTAATGTTTTGTAGGTGAGCGAAACAGCTTTAGCCGGAATCCCCTCCTGCAACAGGTGACCCTCTAGTGGGACATATTCTGGTAGAGTCTCCCCTTCTAATCCCTCCGCCATCCATGCGTGTTTCAAACGGAGGTAGGCATAGACCTGAGTCCCATGAAGTCGGTATCTATCCTTCAAAGTTTCGAAGGGGGCCAGCCCCCCCCCCTTCTAGGAGGTCCCCTATCCTGGAGATGCCAATTAAATCCCACTTTTTAAAGCCACTAAGCTTCCCAAACTCCAGCATCCTGGTGCCCTCCCATAATGGAGTCTCCCTGGTACGTTTCTTTTCCCATTGCATCTGCCTTTCTGCGGCTTTCCATGCCTCTAACGATCTCTGGGTCGCCGGCAGCAGACGGCTGCTGCCCTTACCCCCGTACAAATAATGGAGGAAAGTATGTGTTCTAAATTGTAATCTCTCCAGCCTATAAGCAGAGTGATCTCCATCTATATGAATCCATTCGTTTATGACAATAAGGTGGGATGCCCTGTAGTATGCCCTAATGTCAGGAAGGGCTAGGCCCCCGCGTTGTATGGCCCCCTCTGCAGGGTTTGGAGTGCCACCCGCGGTTGGGCTCCATCCCATAAAAGCAAGCGCAGTTCGGCATCTATTTGATTGAACAATGCATCCGGGATTTTGCAATAGGTGTTTTGCAGCACATAAAGCAATTGGGGGAGCGTCACCATCTTAAACATGGCTGCCCGTCCCATGATAGTGAGAGGTAATTTACGCCATCTCCTAACATCCTCTTGGAAATTAAGGAGAACTCTCTGAACATTGCATTGCAAGTTTTCGGATACGCTCGTGGTGATGTAGAGACCAAGGTATGTGAATCCCTCCGAAGCCCAAGATAGGCACTCGGGGTATAACTTAGGCTCAGGTCTCCCACTAAGTGGATATATGGTCGATTTATTCCAGCTGATTTTATAACCGGAGTGTCGCCCGTAGAGTTCGAAGATCTGCAGGATTCGAGGAAGAGCCACACTCGGATTCGTTACATACAACAATATATCGTCTGCATATATGGATATGCGTTCCTCCTCGAGTTGTCGTGCATCATCTATGAACCCGCCCAACCCAGGGGAGGCCCTAAGGACGCAGGCAAGGGGTTCCAGGATAAGGGCAAACAGCAGCGGGGAGAGGGGGCAACCCTGTCTAGTGCCCCTTTGAATCGGCCAGGTGTGCGATAGGGCCCAGTTAACTCTCACTTTGGCTTCAGGTTTCGCGTATAACAATGCGATCCAGGATCGGACACCCGGGCCGAACCCGAATTTCTCCAGAACATGGGCCATGAAAGGCCAGTGCACAGTGTCAAATGCCTTCTCGGCGTCAAGTGAGAGGAGCAGATGCTCCCTCTCCCGATCTCGAACGGTGTCCATCCAGTTGGCCACCCGCCGTAAGTTGTAGCGTGTTGCGCGTCTCGGCATAAAGCCGGACTGGTCGTCCTGGATTAGCGTAGTAATGACTTTTATAAGTCGTGCCGCAAGGACCGTGGCTAATATTTTTGTTTTAACATTTAGCAGAGAGATGGGACGATAGGACCCGCAGTCCTCCGGGGGTTTCCCAGCCTTATGTATCACTACTACCGTCGCCGTTCTAAGATCCACAGGGAGCAACCCAGCCTCCTTGGATTCTACAGTTTGAGCAGATGTGGTGCCAGCAACGCATTATATCTTTTAAAAAATTCTCCCGGGAGGCCGTTGGGGCCTGGGGTTTTCCACGATTTTAGTTTATTGATGGCTTCAGTTATCTCTTCCAGCGTGAGGTCTACATCTAGAGCCTTGGTCTCTTCTGGGGGAAGACAGGGGAGGTCTATACCGTCTAGATATTCGATTATTTGTTCATCACTGCTTCTGGGCAGGGACGCATACAACTTTGTATAATATTGGGCGAAAGCCTCGGAGATTTCCTGTGGCGTGGTACGATACCCATCCACGCCCCCAATGGACGCGACCCATCTAGAATCCTGCTCTCGCCTACCCAACCATGCCAGCAGCTTGCCCGTTCTATCCCGTTTCATATAGACGATGATGTGTCGCAAGTTGTTGCGCCCTCACTTCTTTCGTGGTCAGCGCTTGATATTCTCGCCTAGTAACGTCAAGCTGACGGAGTGTGTGCGCATCTAACGTAGGGGCCCCCCTATTTTCCAGTTCTAACAGCTTTCCCTCTAGGGCCAGCAGCTCCCGTTGTTCGCATTTTTACGGTAGGCGATAATGTTTTGCGCCCTATCCCGCAGAACAGTTTTAAAAGCTTCCCAAAGCGTGATGGCCGATTGCACTGAACCATAATTTTCTCGAAAATAGAGTTCCACCTCTACTTTAATCTCAGTGGCCACTTGTTGGTCTCTTAGGGCCCAGGCATTCAATTTCCAGGAGGTGTTTTGCCTGCCTTTCCGTTGCCCTACTCTCAAGTAGAGTGGTGAGTGATCCGAAATACCTCTGGCCAGATATTCTACCTCTTCTATATAACCCACCTCACCTGCTGGGGCGAAAAGATAGTCTAGCCTTGAGAACACCCTGTGTGCTCCGGAAAAATATGAATACGCACGCCTGGATGGGTGTTGACTTCTCCACACGTCAGTTAGCCCCAAAGCCTCCTGAAATCTTGCTAACATGGTGACCTCACTGGACCCTGAACGCACTAAGGTGTGGTCTACGGTGGGGCTGCTTACGTCATTGAAATCCCCTCCGATAATATGTGTGGCGGGTCCTGTTTGTAAGAGGATTTCAGTTACCTTGTCTAACGTACGTTGCTGCAAGCGCGGAGGGGCATACACACTAATCAGTAGCCAAGGGTCGTGGTTCCACACCCCACGGACTGCTACGTATGTACCCTCTGGGTCCTCCCATTTTTGTGTGACCCTAAAAGGGGGTGATTTACGTGCAAGAATCGCTACTCCCCTGGACCCTCGGGTAAAGCCCGCATGTGCCAGTGTGGTGTATTGGCCCCTACCCAAAAAGGAGCAGTGTGGTCCCCGAAGGTGAGTTTCCTGCAATAATACAAAGACTGGTTTGAGTCGTTTAAGATAGTTGGATACCAGTCCAAGCTTAATTTTACTTCCTAACCCATTAACGTTCCACGTCAATATAGTGTACCCTTCCGCTGCCATATTGGAGACAAAAGTACCGTAAGTGTCGCCCAGTCCCAACACTGGGGAGTGGGACTCCCAGTCTTTTCTGATCTGAGTGCGTGTTCATGTCCTGTATACCAAACATCGCTAAAATCCCAAACCACAATGCAGCTCCAAGACAATAACCAGGCTACAACGTTTCTGAGCATTTCAGTATCCATGTCAACAAACTGCCCCTCCCCCCCTCCCACCCCCCTTCAGAAACCTACTAAAAAAACAAAATACAAGACCCATCAAACCCCCCTCCCCACACTCCGCAGGTACCCCCACCATCCCAAAATCGTCAACAGGACAATACTGGTGCAGGAAACCAATCAGAGGTCTGTGACCCACCCGCCTCCCCGCACACACACAACCAACAACGTATTACAATAATAAAAACCCGCTGTGTACTTCCCTTTAGAATGGCTAGAGTCCAAAATGACTGCCAAGTCACTGGGGTTCTACAGGGTCTCCTTGTGGGCGTCCAGCCCCGCATCGTCTTTCCTCCTCGTCCACATGATGCAGCTGCCGCGACAAAGGGTCGCTCCCCGATGGGTCCAAGCCAGAGGCCTCCATCCGTTGGATGCTCTTCAGCAGAGGATGTGCGGCAGCGGACTCCTCCACGTCCTGCCCCTCTGAGTGATCCGAGTCCATATTATCGTCCGATCTCTGAGAAGTATGAGATGCACAGTCCTGTGCCGTGTCTTCGTCTGCTTCCGAGACATGGAGTGACCGGCCACTCCTCTCCGATCTCTTCGCCGGCGTGGCTCCCCTAGTGATTCTCCGTTTCCGCACTATTCGTGGTCGCCGCTCCGTAGGCCTCTCCCACGCGGAACTCGACACCCCACTGAGTGAGATCGGCCCAGCGGATGGCGACCCATGCCGCAGTCGGGGCCGCTCCTCAACCCAGGACCAGGCCTCTTCCGGGGACTGAAAGAAATGTGTTTTGTCCTGGTAGATAACTTTGAGTTTTGCGGGAAACAATAGCATATATTGGAGTCCTAGCGCCCGAAGCATCACTTTGATGGGGTCGAAGGTGCGTCTCAGTTTCTGGACGTCTCTCGAGTAGTCAGGGAACACCATCACCCTGGCGCCACCGAACCTAATCTCGCCCTTCTTCAGAAACTGAGTATTGTATCCCTGTCCTGAAAGTTCAAGAACCTGGCGATCAGTGGTCTAGGAGGAGCCCCCGGCGGTGGTCTAATTCCCGGCATCCTGTGTGCCCTCTCTATAACAAAGCAGGGTGAGAATCTGGTCTCCGGCAGATTTTCCTTGAAGAATTGTATTAAGAATTGTCCCGGGTCCGAGCGTTCCACATTTTCTGGAAAACCTATAAAGCGAAGGTTGTTCCGTTGCGCCCTGTTTTCCGCATCATCGACTCTCCAAGCCACATCTTTGACTGTCGCCATGAGTCCTTTGACGTCTTTGCATGTGGTTCGAGAGGTATCTTCCAGCTCAGACACTCGCTGTTCTACCTCGGTTACTCTTTCGGACACCTTTCTCAGGTCTTGGCGAAGAAAGGAGACTTCCGTCCGCACTTCCGCCAGTTTACCCTCTAGGCTTTCACGAGAGGCCTGGATGGCCTGCAGTATCGTGTCCGTGTCTTGCCGAGGGGCGGGGTCCCCCTCAGCCCCAGAAGGTGGCGGCATAGCTTTGGTGAAGCGGTCAAGATTTCCCTGCCTTGACGAAGGTTTGGGCTCTATGTCCCTTGCCATGGCGTTTGGACTACGAATGCGCTGGTAGTCGCCGGCTCAGACCACCCAATCGCTGGTTCCCAGCCTCAGCTGTGTCGCGGGGGATGGTCTGATAGTATCTCCCGTTGCGAGTGTAGTCTCTCCCGTGGCTGATTGGGGCACCTTCACCACCCGCAGCACTTCCCAGGATGTTCCGTTGCCTGTTACACCTTGTAATATCCCAGGCGAACAGTGTATCCCTCTACATCTATGGGCACAGTCCAAGCCCGGCGAAGAGGGCACGAGAAAGGGACTAGGGGCTCACAGCGCCAAGAGTGCCAGGGTCTTGCTCCGCTCACTGTTATGTTGCGCCCAACGGCCCTCGCCGCGCAGTCCGTGCAGGGGGGGAGGGGGCGGCAGTCGAACCTCCCTCAGCTATGGCCTCCACCACCCCTCAATCAGCTTCAGTGAATCGTCGTCCCCTTCCTCAGCACTCACCAGCAACGCCAGAGTCCAGGCCTTGAAAGCACAGCCCCCTGAAAAACGCGCACACCGGGCAAGGAAGTATCCACTCCTTAGGGCATCTGCGTTATTTGCCCAAGATCAGCATATCCGCCACGGGGTAGGTCCATGCGGGGCACCCTCTCTCACATCCGGCTTTCATCAGGGGCAATGTGCACCGCTACTGCAGTCTACGCATTCAGGATTCCCCACGCGGTGCCCACCGCAGCACACTCGCCGGCGAAAGCAAACCGCAGGCGTCTCTCTTCTGGAGCCCCGAGTCTGCCCACTCCAGCACTCACCGGGCGTGCTAACGGGCTCCTCGTCACACCGGCTTCGGGGGATAAGGCCGTCCGCCTCCCGCCTTTCTCCCGTTCAGCCGCTCTCTCCTCGGAGCTGTTCCCTGGGGTCCACTACCGCGCGGTCCGCGGTCCTTCCGGAGCCCTCACAGCAGCGCCTCACTTGGCCACAGGAACCGCCGCGGTCCGCTCTGCCAGTTAGCCTCCGATGCGCCTGGGCCGCAGAACCTCGGCCCGCCTCGTCGTCCCTCTCCACCAGTACCCGGTGTCACCTGCGTCGGACCGCTACGGGTGGATGTCGGGGCTCTCTCCTCTCACCACAGGAATTGCCGCGGGGGTATTGGGGGAGCCAGGTCAGCCCTTGCTGCCCGACCGCTGCGGCCCGTCAGCCAAGGGTTCCGCCGTCTCAGCCTACGGCCGCATACAGCTCCCCGCTGCCACCATCTTGCGGGACCGTGCGCAGATCGTCGTGCCGAGCTGGTCTCCGCTGGAAAGGAAGTATGGCAGTAATCTCACCACCGGTGGCAGCTCTCCATCGTCGCGTGCCTCAGAACCCAGATGTAACTCGTAAGGGCGAGGAGAAACAGGATAAATAACAGGATTTACTTCGAGGCCGGCGGACCTTGCGGCAGACGTTGCTACCCGGCCATGCTGCTGGCCACGCCCCCGGTGCCACAAACTTAAGTACGTGAGCTTCAAGGCGTAAGTGCCCATTATGATATCTGGACCGCTCATCTGTTATTAAGTTGATTCCAAGGTATACAGTCATTCAATCCAATTTCGTGGGTCTTTAACCTATACACCAAACGTTGTTCACGTTCAAGTAGTTTCTTTGTTATGTTAGCTGTGCCCTGTACCTTTTCAATTATTGTCCACTTGATGTCAGTGTCGCTATGGCCCTTCTTTAGGTAGTGAGCTGTAAGTTTAGTGGCCGTAATGGCCCGTCCGATGGTGCTGCGGTGTTCACTTATCCTAACTTTAATTCTCCTGCTAGTCATACCAACATATCTTAGCTGGCAGGGACATTGGATTAAGTAAACCACGTTATCAGTATTGCAATTAGTTTGTGTTCGTTGTTCCCAAGGGTACTGCAGGCTTAAATCAATTTGTTTGGAATGTTCTGTAAGCGGGCACACTACACACAATTCGCAAGGATAGTGTCCCACTACCGGGGGTTGGTTCCACAGCGTGAGTTGATTGGTCTGTTTTGGTTTGTATGTGTTCGTATGAATCAACATGTCTCTCACGCTTTTGTTCCTTCTGAAGGAAAACATTGGTTTCTCAAATGATAGTTTATTAGATGTGAGAATTGGCCATTTTTTGTTGATAACCTTCTTAATCTGATTTGAGGAGGAATTGTATGTGGTGACACAGATTAATGTGTCACTCTCACACTTCTGATGGGTCTCAAGCAGAGCTGCTCTGGGTGTGTTCCGTGATCTTTTTCTTGCATTCTCGATGATTTCTATGCCTTAGTACATAAAGGATAAAATCTTAAGCCCTTAAAAGTTGTTCTAGACATCTGGCACCTTAAAAAACAGAAGTTGCTAGGCAGATTTCTGTAGGCAGTGTAACAGATACATAAACCCTAACACAGCCATAGAGTAACCAAGACTTGGCTAAAGGCAGCAAATACTATGCCACTGACCCTACCCGATATACCTGAGGGCCATATATTTTGGAAGCAAACGAGGAGGGATGGCCCAATAAGAAGAGGAGCAACCCAGCAAGGAGCCCTCAAGATCAGAGTGTCCTTTTCTTAACACTGCTGAAACTGAATTCAAGAAGACAGAGTAGACATTTTAATAATGAGCAAGTCCTTGATTGAATGTTGCTGTTCAATGCTTTATTTATTCAATAAATTGTTCATTTAAAAGAAATAATCTGGTGGCAATAAAAGTGTGGACTTTAAACAAGTTCAATAGTATCCTAAGGAATCTATGGTCGTAACAGAAGATAAGTCAACCCATGTTTCACAACACTAATAAGTAATTTGCTGCTTTTTTTGGGGCTTAAAGGACAAGTAAGTTACTTACGTTCGGTAACATCTTATCTGGTAGAGACATAGTCTAGCCGCAGATTTACCTTAGAATTCTCCCCAGGTGCCAGACTGGATCCGGAATTTTTTTCCAGCAGAACCTCTGCCCGTCGGTTGAGGGCGCCGTGAGACTCCGTATCGACAATGTCTATTGAATGTGATGTCGACGAAGTCCATATAAGCCCTTCCCCGATGTGCTGAACGTCAGTTTCTTCCGCGACTAATTTCTGTGCGAAAACGCAGAGCCACCATAGAAACTGGCTATGGAAACAGTGTGCCAAAAAGATGGATACATCTTTGAATTAACCACTACAAGTGCTAATGTCACTATATAATAATTTGAAGAAATGGATCTTGTAGGCAAGAAGAAAACAGTTTGCAGAACGGGGAGGATGGGTGGGTCAGTAAGGAATCTGCAGCTAGACTAAGTCAGAAAAGGCGTTACCAAAGGTACGTAACTTGTCCATCTGATAGAGACATCTAGCTGCTGATTCCTTATCTTAGAATTAGATACCACAAAAAAAAACACCCCTGGAGGTGGGTCTGCGAATTAACCTTACCAAGAAATCTGCACATATAACCAACCGGTCTACTGAAAGACAGAAAAGACCAGTGGAGTGAGAAAATCAGATGAGAAAGCCAATACACCTCACCATAAGCAATGTGGAAGAACCACAGACAATAATAGTAAATAAGAGGGATGTGAAAGCATGGGTAAGCAGAACCCATGGCAATGGAAAAACAACATGGCGAAAGACACTAATTAATATGATTCAACATATTACCCAGAACCAAGGTGGGAAATGAAACCATGAATAGCTGAAGGCCAAAAGCTCAGGGCCAAAGGAACCATTACAGAGCAAAGCTCTGCATGCCAACAGCAATTGAGACTATCTTGGGTGAAAACATCGAGAAGAAATCTCGAACACATTGACAGTAGAGGAAGTACAAAAAAATCAGCGAGGACAAAAAAAAAAAACAAGTCTTGTCCTGGGAGAACTCCAGACAGAGCAACACCACTAGAAACACCCAAGGGAGAACCACAGAGAGGTGGAGAAGAAAAGCAATGCATACAAAACTTTTTCGAAAACTATCTCCAAAAAGTCACACAGAGGCCATGTTATGAAAAGACATATAGATATATAAATGTAGAGATAAACATATATATAACTATACCCAAGACATACGCATGTCCATATAGCAATGCCATACCGATAGTAGATAATACTGTGATATATAAAAGTATGTAGATGAAAGAACGAAAGCAGCGCCACGCCGACGTTCATGAACATAAGTAGTATGGTGCTGAGCAATCAGCAACCTAATACCAAGAAATAGAAGGAAAGAGAGAGGGAATCACACCCCTCAACAAAAGAAAAACTGACGAAGCCTTACGAAATTATGCTAGCCAATTAGTAGCCTGAAAAAGGCTGGTAAGAGCCACATCCTGAAAGAAAGCAACAGGAAAAGGAACCTTGTGATAAAGAATACAAGGGTGAACTGGGCCTAAAATAGGATAAAGTGATTAAAAGCCAACTATTGGAAGGCCGAGACTGGCGGAACGGTGAAGGCTATCAGACATAGCAGAAGCCGATGAAAAAGTAAAAAAAAGAAATATAGTCCCATAGAGAAAAGAAGCTGCATAAAGCATAAGGTCCAAAATTTTGAACCAACAATAAAAAGTGAAATAAAAACAATACATATTCATTAGAGGTACAGCAGTTCCATAAAAAGCAAGAATCATCAAAACTGAAGGAAGGAGAAGGGCAATATTGTAATCCCTGAATGAAAGGAAAAACAAGTGCCAGGACCAAGTCCTGTGCATAATATGCCAAATGCAGTGCATCCAAAGAATTGAAGCAACTACAGCAAAACATTTTTTTTAAAAAAAAGCAAAAATCACCACAAAGTGAGAACAAATCACCTGGCGAAGGAAGGAACCCCAAAAGTGATACCGGTGGCAATAATAGATTCCTGAAGACAGGGCTATACCCCATCATATAGCACAACCAAAAAGAACTGTCTGTGAAAGAACAACCAAACTTACAGGAAAGGAAGCCCAGAGACGGAACCATTGGTTAGCACAAGCAGTAAAAATTCATAGGCAGATCGATGAAGCCTTTAACCTACAGAAGGAACATGGCGAGAGAAGAGAAATGTAAACACCTTGATACCATGCAAAATAGAGGCAGCAAGGAAAATTACGTCGCATATATGCAACAATTTTACTCAGGGTCTGACAGCAAGAGTCAGAACAAAGACACGAGGCTGGTCGTAAAAAGAAAGAGAGAGAGAGAATTTAAGACTCTCATTCACGACCACACAGATAAAGAATGTGGAATAGACCACCAATAAAGGAGATCAGCAGGATGAAGACAGAATAGAGGAAATAACACGCCGTAACCTGTGAAGAAAGGCGAAAAAGGTCACAGAAAGAAAATAGGGACACCAGAAAAAAAGAAGTCCCAAAGGAAATCCCTGGTCCGGCCCAGAACGTGGATTGCCGAGTAGAGACCCTACCAGACGTTCCACTGCTCCAGTGGAAAATCCTTTAACATAAAGGGTGCTCCCTGAGAAAATCAGAAGAGACCAACGATGCACCAGTAGTGGCATCTCAAGAAACTGTACACAACCTTCCCCAAGAGGAAAACAAGCCACAGGATCCCATAAAGGATAGCAAATTAGTAAACATAATGGCATATGCCTACAGCAAGTGCCCCCAAGAGCAGGTATCACAGGTAAATGAAATTGTTCCGAGAAAGAAATACCATTGAAAAAAGATATCTTTAGTTAAGAGTCTTTCAGCAGAGAAAACAGAACAACCTATTCAATAGTTAGTAGACCCACATAAGGTCAAAAAGAAAGATAATCTGTCGTCGACAGTGTAAATACCAAGAAGGAAAAGACCTGCAGAAGCAGGAACACCCCTCCGGGTGACTTGCTATACAGAGCCGACCCGCATAGGGGCCCTTCAAAAAGCATAATAAAACACAGATATGAGTCAGTGACACAACATAGAATAACAAGTTGAACATGAACAACTCAACTGTAGAATAACCTTTAAGGCTGAGAGAAGGGAAACTGAGCAGAGTGTCTGCACTACCACAACTGTCTTGAAAACGGCGCAAAGCAGCGTCAGCATGGGCGTCAAATAAATGGGGGCTATCAAACGGCATGTCAACTAAAGTGGATTGAACTGCCTCCGAAAACCCAGTGGTACGAAGCCAAACCCGCCGGTGCAATACCACAGATGGCGGAGGAGACAATCCGGGTTGGTGGGGGTAGGGCAGTGCTTGTGGGCAATAAAACAGTCCACAGGAGCACAAGTATCAAACTTGGACCAGGCCCCTAACAAATCATCATGCAGCGCCTCACTAAAGGGCAATACCGGCTCAACACACGATTGGCCCAGGTGAAGAATTCCAATGAGGGGGTCCGTAGACTTTGCCACTGAAGGAAGAGGCAAATCTAAAACTACAGCCGCCCTTTCCAAAATGTCCTCAAAAGAAGAGATGTCCTCCGTGGCCAGACCAGGAGGATAAAGAAGGCCAGAAGCATAGGAAGACTCTAACCCGCTTGCTTCACCCAAATCAGCAATCCAACTATCCACCATTGGCGGATCAGCATGCACTGGCTGCACAAGCCCAACCCCTTCCTCATTTTCTTGCAAAAATTGTTCAACCGAACCCTGATGCATTGGCTCTGCACCCGACGTCGATCGGCGTCGTACCGACAACAGAAGTAGTGGGAGGGCCTCTGATGGCGCCCTATATAGAATGAGGTGAGGGGAGGCCAACGTCTTAGGAGCAAGCCTTGAAGGGTCGTGCATGTGACGCCAAGTCGGAGTCAATCGGCACTGCAGAAGCGAGCCCCGAAGCCAAGTCGGAGTTGAACGGTACTGCAGGTGTGAAGCCCGAAGGGCTGTGCACCGGCGTTGATGTGCATGAAGGCCTATCTGCCGCCGAGGGCGAATCCGCCGGCGCAGGCACAGTCAAAGCACTCATCACCTCTTTAGGGCCCGAAGGTGCCCAGGGGGAAGCTGAAGACCCAAAGATGGCGGGGAGAGCACAATAATAATCTCTCATTTTGGCTAAAGTTGCCCCGGCTACACGAAAGGCAGGGAGGCACTGGAGAAAGTCTTGCACAGGGTCCTCAGCTTGAGAGTGTGAGGAGCCATGGGAAACCATGCCGTGAGACAATGAAGAATGGAGATGCAGCGACTTCGACCGATTGCGACGCGACTTACCGCTGGACATCGACGGTGAGCGATGTCTACGGGAACGGCTCCTGGACGGCTCCGTGAAGGGACCTTTGATAGAGAAGCTGACTGAATCAGTGAGATTAAGAGGATTTCGACAACCGCACTGTCAGGAGCTTCATCCGTCGCACCTGCAACGCCTTAAGGCTTCATTTGTTGACAGACGTCGCACTCCTTGGAGTCATGGTGTTCACCCAAGCACCACATACAGACAGAATGAGGATCTGAGCCCGACATCTGTCGAGCACAAGACTCACAAGGTTTAAAACCAGAAGACATAGAAAAAAGAAACACTGTTACAGAGGAAAAAACGTCGTAGAAGGCCAAAAAACAGCCAGAGGAACCGCTTCTCCGGATCTGCGTTCTAGCGCGGAAAAGAAGAAACTGACAGCGCGTCAGGGAAGGACTTATATGGACTCCATCGGCATCACATCCAGTAGACGTAGATACAGAGTCGTACAACGCCCTCAAATGATGCGTAGAGGTTCTGCTGGAAAAAAAATCTGGATCCCGTCTGGTGGCTGGGAAGAATTCTAAGGTAAGGAATCTGCGGCTAGATGTCTCCATCAGATTATCCAAGATGTATGATGTCCATCACAGTAACTATTCAATATAAAATCATAAACAATTAGTTTTTGGAACTGTCAGTTTACACACTTCAAAAAGTTAATATTTCACTCACAAGGATTAATGCAGGATTATAGGCTTTATCATCTTTTTGTAGGGCTAAACAAAGTGAGTAATGTCAGTAGGAAAGGGCACGATTACACTGCAGCTCCAGTCCAGGAGATTCACGAGATTAACAATTAATTTGTCGCTTATTCAGGGTATAAATATCCAAGATGCAGGAGGTACATAACTGCAAATATTCAGTATAAAATCATGAACTTGGCATGCCAACAATCAACAGTATGACATTTCAGGGATGAAAAAACAATTGAGAAAAAGAAAGAAAAACAGACAATAAGATACATTATTATACACAGAATCATCAACCGATGAATAGAATACGGTGGTGAAATTCTCAATATTCATAAAAACATTTAATAAGAATGGTTGAATAGTTTCAATGCATCGTAACATCTTATTTAACCTTAGCAGGGGATGTTAATATCACTGATCCTATGGAAACACTCTATCAAGATCAAATAGATAGACACTACAAGAGCTTCTAAGGTTCTATGGTATGCATTTTCAGCTCAGGAAAGATTGCTCTAAGGGAATCTCAAGACAAGGACGTAACAACACAATCAATATATATTTCATGAACAAGCAAGCGGTGGTGAACTAAAGCCATTTTTCTGAGGTCCTCTCATGGGACATGAAACAAACATCTGCAATTTTCAATTTGGTACTGATGAAATCCAGAGGGCCTCTCAGAATCACAATGCAGTGAGATTATAAGAAAACGACATATCTGCCCTCAAAGAAGACATTTATTTTTTTCTGTTTAATTTTAGGACAGTGAGAGGCACATACTATTTAACAATCTTTTCCAGCAGTGTAGACTGAGTTGTTACCCTTACAATTTCCTTCCTACTGCTTTGATCACGAAATTGGTTATGAAGATAATGTACAAGCAGTCCAACAAAATAAAATTTTTCCATCACTGGCGGTCGGACTTTACTCTTTAGTGAATGGCTCTGGAATCACCAACGTGTTAGCATCTACTAGCTCAACCATCTTACAGGAGATCGGTATCAAACATCATCTCTGAATGCATGGGTGTGGCTTCTAAAAGTGTATTGTTTGAGTATCTGGATTTTCAGTTAATTGATCTGTTATATCCTAGCTATATTGTTGTTTATGTCATCCATTGCTCCACCAGTGGAACACTGTAAGAATGATGTAATATGGAATGTTGGTCTCTGTAAACCACAGTTGGAGAAGGGCTGAGCACCATGCTGGGTGCTCCTGGTGGGGCTGTATTACTGATGTACTACTGATCTACAATAAATACTCCTAAAACATCACAACCAGCCTGGAGTGATCAATGCAATTTATGGCGACGAGTTGAAGCAAAGAATCTGCGTGTGCTACCTCTAAAGGCCTTCAATTTCAAGTCTGGAGTATCTGAAGACCTACTCTCAAGCTAAAGCAACTCCTGTAACTACAGCTGCGGTTACTCAACCACTGGCACACATCAGCCCCACCAGTGACCTCCCACCGGTCGCCCTCAACGCAAAAGTGCCAGTTCCAGTTTCTACGCAGCTCAAGTCTCTGCCTGCTGTTCCCACAGCATCTCAAAGGTCTGTTCTTTCTGTTCCTACAGTCTATTTCAGCTGCATCACCTGGTCTAAAGTCATCAAAGCTGCCTGTGTCTCCTCCATTACGCCTTTGTGCTGAGCCTTCACTGAGGGTAAGCCTGCCAACTCTTGTGTCTGCCAACGCCTGCGTCTTGTGCTGTAAGCCTGCCATCATTAATGTCTACACACTGTCTGGTGAAGAAGTGTGTTTTCTCATGTGTGTGCCAGTCAAGGTGTCTCAACTCTTACGTGACGCAGAAGGACTTACATCAAATAATGTCTAATAAGCAACAACCAACATCTACTGCCTTTGGAAGCAAGGTACTCCGTACCTGCGTGTATTTTTAACAGCATGCTGTTCAAGTGCAAGTTCAATCCTTATGACTGTCATCTAACCTTTTGCTCATCTTTGTATGGGTTTTTGAAAGCAGTGTCATCACAGGACTTGTTTTGCTCGAACTGGTGAGAGTTTACTTTATTAGTCATGTTACTTTGGTGTATGGCTTTTCTACGTGTACCAGCTGAAAGTGATTTGGATTCATCTCCTTCCCTTCCGCATGAGGAGGCCATCGGAGTGAGTAATATTCAGTTTTTAATTTGTTTTTCGTGTCAGTGGTCTTCCCTACAGTGAAGCCGGTAAAAACTGCCACGCTGCGTTTCAAAACTTGAAACTAAGCGCGCGCTCCTCACCTCTTCGCATCCAGCACCTGTGGAGCCATTTATGACGTTTTCCCTGCTTGGCAGTCATCACTGCTGCTGTCGGACGCCTCGCAGCAGGAGCGTGCCTGCTGCCACCCGGCATTGCGTCCTCCTACGTGACGCCATCTTGAGGTTGATGTGTTTCTCATCTGTAACATCTCTCTGTGCCAATCACGACGTCTGTCATTTCAATAAAGTTTTTCTTCATGAAGTCTCCTGCACGATCTCTCTGTCACGTCATTATGGGGTCAAGGCTTGGACACTGTACTCCGTTTCCAGATTTTGTGGTGAGTTCTCCTCAAGCTCATTCGTTTTTCAAAATTCAATCTGACATGGTGTCTGCCGCAAAGTACTTTGTTTATGACAAGCCCAAGTATCCTCCGGTCTTCAGTGGGCACTGCGTCTCCTGCAAAGTAACTTCATGTGGCAAGTCTTCTGGAGCTGTTTTGTTTCCACAATCTCCTGTTTACCTACTATGGACGCCTGTCTCATTGGATCACGGTGACAGGCACACCTTTGGCAGTGATGTTTTGTGATTTTGTTGTGCATTTTAACATTTTATAACGTTATTGTGACTTGTTTCCACAGGCATTACATATAGCGATCTACAGTAATTCATATTTAATGGTTGTTTCTGGTTGTGCACGTACAAAAACCGTATTGTGTTTTTTCAAGACATGTCCCGTTTGGTACAGTGCATGTTATTTTATGTCTAGGTTTACATTTTACCCTACATAGGGTGTCTAAGGTTTTTACCTTCATACGGTGCACAATCTTTACCTCAACACGAGGTGTCTCGCAGGGGTTTTAATCCCGTCACTACAGTGCACAGGGGTTTTAGTCCCGTCATTACGGTGCACATTGTTGCTACCTCCACACGAGGTGTCTCGCAGTGGTTTTTGTCCTGCTACTCTAGTGCACAACGTTGACCTCTTCACGAGGTAATTTGTCTCTTTTGCTTCAGTGCACACTTTTACCTCAAGTTTCAAACGTTGCTCGGACTTTTGTACGGCACATACATGCACTTTTCTTGACCTCTCCGCGAGGTGTGTTTTTGGGTGATCCCCTTTTTCTTTGTGCATATCTAGACCTCCAGTTGAGGTACATTTCAAGGTCTTATACCTTCACTACTTATTGCACGTTCCTTTTTTTCTGTTACCTTGCGTAAGGTGTAGTGTTGGTTCTGTTTTTATTCTACAGTGCACAATGTTTAGACCCCTCTTTAGGTCGCCCCTGCACACACTAGTTTTACCCAGTTTGGGTGTATGGTTTGGGTCCTAGTCCCATTACCATAGTGCAAGGTTTACGTTTCTATGTTGCACAACATTTTAATCTCCTCACGAGATCCTTTTTGCACATTCAAATTTTTACCCTCATTGGGTGTACGGTTTGGGTTCGAGTCCCATTACCGTAGTGCAAGGTTTATGTTTCAAAGGTTTAGGTTTCACTGGGCGTTTGTTTTTCTATACATTTTTACGCTTTGCTTTATTGTCCACACTGTAGCCCAGTGCTGTTCTCAATTTATTATTCAGTCTTCTTTTCGTGATAGAGAAGTGTGAGTAATCCTTGGTTTTTCTCTTCTTCTCTGTCATCTGGTTTCTCCCTGATTTGGGTTGCCTTCTTGCATACTTACATGGCCAGTGGGTGTGCAGAGGGTAGTCATTGATGGTTTCTCTCCTTCTTTTGATGGTTTGTCTCTTTCTTTTTCTTCTCTTCTGTTATATAAGGGAGGATGGTTAATGGATTATCTTTATCTGTTTTGGATTATCTTTATCTGTTTGGATTATCTTTATCTGTTTCTTCAAGTTTCTCGATTGTTTTCTTACTTTCAACCTATCGCCTGTTTCTCCCAGGTTCTCTCCCCTCTATTTCGTTTTTCTATTTTCTACATCTGATTCTTTATTTCTTTTTTCTGTTTTCCGTTTGGAAGAAAAGAGGATATGTTATATCCTAGCTATATTGTTGTTTATGTCATCCATTGCTCCACCAGTGGAACACTGTAAGAATGATGTAATATGGAATGTTGGTCTCTGTAAACCACAGTTGGAGAAGGGCTGAGCACCATGCTGGGTGCTCCTGGTGGGGCTGTATTACTGATGTACTACTGATCTACAATAAATACTCCTAAAACATCACAACCAGCCTGGAGTGATCACTACAATTTATTACATGATCACATTTGAACAGGGCGTCTACAAAGGTGATGGGAAACATCGTTTAGAATAACAATTCTCTTTGGCATATGAAGAAACCACTGGATCCTTCTGAACATTGAACCAAGTCAGTATTACAATATTTTCTACAGATGGCAAGGTTTGTCCTTAGATTTTCTGCAGTTAACTATTTGAATGGTAAATAACTATACAGAATGACTTGAAAGGTCTGAAATATTTCCACTTGTGTTCCAACTCCTCATCTCCCTATATCAGCCCCTCACATTCTTATTCAAAGTTTGTGATGACTGCTGTAAATATAATAAAATTAAACCAATTAAATTTTGTGGAGTTTAAATTTAGTGTTGTGTGTCTGAACAAGCATAATTTTGAAAAATTTTGAAGACCACATTTTCGCTAAATATTATTTTCTAAAATCAATAATATATAATATGTATATAAGCATACAAATGTCAATTTTCTTAAAAAAAGTGTCTTACTTCAAAAATAATTAGTACATTTGTTTTAACCAGATGTTTTACCTTTAGTGGGACTAGAAAGCTGCCTGAGTATGTAGAAAGGCTTCAACTCCCAGGCAGACTGGACAAATACAGTTATAGGGGTTTGTCCTAGTTGCACTCAATAACATACGTAAAAGCGAAACATGTCCAAGCAGTAGGTGTACTGCATTGCTTTCTCATATGACGTTTTCATCATTCACCTCACTCCTCCTTTGTTTAACTAGCTGCTCGCGCTCTTGTCCCTTTTGCACTTGTAGTCAAATTTCTCTCTCTTACTCAAAGGAACTTTGACAGGGTGTTCATTGGTTCAGGGTGGTCACTGCCCAGGTTGGGTCATGCAAGGGTATATGGAGTTGTGATCACAATCGCTTCTAGTAGAGGGAAAAAAACTCCTTCGACAACTGTGACCATCGGATATTTTTAGTTTGTTTTAAATTGCTTATATTATCAAAAGCAAATTTCAGGAGCATAAAGGTGGAGCCTCTTCACTTTTCCATACCACAAGTCATCAAAGGAAAAATCAACAATGGAAACAGAATCTTTACACAAATCTACATACAAGATAGCAAGGACACAACTCTCTGCCACCTAATGAATGTCAAATATTAACTTAGCATTTTTATTAAACAAGCAGTGCCTTAGTCTGCAGGCATGCTTTCTACTCTAAGACAAGCTGATTCTAATTGAGTTTTGATAATTACAGAAAGTATGTGTAGAAACAGTATATTTCTGTGCAGTCCATGTGGAAAGTGCATAAGAGGCATTCAAACAGAGAAACCTCAAGTGAAAGTCACCATATTTGTTTCTATAACACACCAATGGGAAAACAAAACTGATTCTCCTGTGAGACACAGGGATGTTGGGCCGAAGCGCAAAATGATCACTCCCTCGGACACCAGGAAAAAAAAGGTTCAACCACTCGACTTAGGCCAATTTTGCGAAGGGATGAAATGCTGATAGAACGATGTCCAACAACTCCAGCGGGAAAACAAAGGAAGTCCCTGCTCAATCTTTAGGCATGAAAGAGGCAGCTATGGAAGTTGAGATGAGGCACCTGCCCCTTCCACTGTGAGAGGAGGTATACCCAAAGTGGAAGGGCAATGAGGCACTCAGAGGCAGTCACAAAACATCTGCATGCCACAACATTCACTGCAAGTCCGGGTTGACTAGAATCACTTGTGACCGGTCCTGGCGCAAGTTCCTCATCACTCGAGAAATTGGGGTATGGGGAAAAACACATAGTGAGGGGAAAATTCAAGGTCCATCAAAACATATACACCAGAGCTCCTTGTAATGGTAAAGAGACGACATAGAACAGCGGGCAATGCACATTTCTGCAAGTGGCAAAGAGATCCACCTCAAGGGTGCCTATAAGGTAAAATATGTTTTGTATCAATTCAAGAGTGAAGCCGTAACTTGAGGTCAGCAAGATGAGGACCTAGACTGTCATCTCTCATGTTTAAAGAGCCTGCCAGATGGTTAGCTAGGCCAATCCCATGAGCCTCAGCCCCAGGTCATAGTCTCAAGCTGATAATCCACTCTGCTTTGCTTGTTTACATACCATATCACAGATGTGTTGTCCGTTTAAGGATCTGGACATTACAAGTGGAAAGGAAGAGTAGGAAGACATTCAGGTCCAGGCGAATTGTCTGCAGTTCGGGTAAGTTGACATGCAATCCTTGCTGCTTTGGTGATCAGATTTAGAAGATTTTACTCTGATTGGCCAAGAAAAAAGTGAAGGAGGAGGGAGGTTTGCTTAAGACCTCAATGAAGACTCCTATGATGCAGAACTAGGGTTACAAGAAAGTAACAACTGAGCGTGCAGAATAGGCAAGGCTTTTCATTGGCATTAATAAAATTTAGAAAAGAGTAGAAGAACAAGTTCTTACCTTCGGTACCACTACTTGTGGTGAATACTCTAAAAGCAGATTCCTCAGCTTTAGTATATCCCACAAGCACCAGACTGGATCCGGAAGCTTTCACAGCAGTGCTCCTGCATGCCACTACGTGGCAGTGCAGCTCAACTTTGGTTTGGTCCACCCAGCATTTAAATGCCCCCCCTTGCAGCCTATGCCAGTTTCTTGCTTGATTCCTTCTGCGTCTTTGGACGAAGAGCACAAAACAATTGACGGTAGTAGGGTACAGATCTTCAATTTGGGACCTTTTTAGATGGTAAAAAAAAGGGCCACTCCAGAGAACAGGGATGTGGAAAGGCAGTGAGGAATCTGCGGTTAGAGTATCTACCAGAGACAGCGTTACCAAAGGTAATTAACTTGATGGATACTTCTTATCTAGGTGTCTCCAACCAGTCAATTGTGAGCTACCAGTAGGTCCCAGACACCTTCAGAGTGGCTGGCAGCTTTGAATTGATTTTTTTTAATAAGCACAGGGTCACATTTTCCTTTTAAAGTTAAGGGAAGGCTAAGTTTAAAAAAAAAAATGTATCATCAGGCTGCCGAATGGCAGGGCCTGATGAGCAGTGCTCTACAGTCAGATTTAGTTATAAAAACAGGCTGGGGCACAGAGGTGAAGAACTGAAGCACTGAGGTATTCAAGTCTTAAATATAAGTCCTTGTCAACTCAATATTGGAGCGTGAGAACGAAATGATGTTTCTGAATGCTTTTAAATGGGATAAAACTAAAATGAAAAGTTATCTTAATGATTAAGTTAACTTCATTTTAATGTTCTCCCTTTTCAAAGCGCTGCATTTAAAAACAGCAGGCCTCTTGCTTGTAATGGCCAGTAGACACTGGCATAGGTAGAACTGAAAAAAACTGCAATTTTTTTAAATGGAGAAATTTAAAGTGCAGAAAACGTTCCATATTTTGAACATTTTTGCAAAACACCTTTCTGTACTTTAAATTTCTCCCATTTAAAGAAAATGGTTCTATGCTTGTGTTATACATGTAAAGGTGTCGCATATGGCGAAAGATATGCCCTGTGCCATAAGTACATAAGACACAGGCTCTCAGTCACTCATACACATATATTCCATTCATATGTACAAAGGTTCATGCATCTCCAAAGACCACAAACTCACCAACACACATGGCAGCCCTGTCATAGTGCTCCTAGTCAAAGTATTTTTTTCCAAACTATAGCATCTGGCTCTATGGACATTAGCCTTAACCCTTTGCGTGCGTCGGGCGACTAGAAGCAGTCCGAGTTCACGGTGGGCGTGTGCATCGGGCGGCTCCCAGCCGTTCTAGCACCCACCCACGGGGGAAACGCTGGTGCTCCCCCGTGGGCCGCCCTTCATGCTGCCCCCACCGGGGGGGCAGCAGAAGCCCTGCCGCTGCCCCCCGCCTCCACGTCATCTAATGAAGTCAGCACGCACCGCGCACCGACGTCATTAGGTGAAACAGGACGCGCTGAAAGCCATTTGCTCCCAGCGCCTCCAAGGAGGAACAGGTGAGTTTCTCCTCGGTGAGGGTGGGGGTGTTTTTAAAAGAGGCATCCGAGGAAAGGAAAGGGTTTTCCTTTCCCCCAATGTCTCTTTTCAGCATTCCTGCTGCACGATCACAAATGGGGCGCGATCGTGCAGCAGGAATGCCCACTAGACACCAGGGATTTCTATTATTTTTAAATGCCCTTTGTGTCGGGGAGCGGCCCATTGGGCAAGGGTCGCTTCCTTTTGGGGAGCAATTGGTTTGTTTCTGCCCCCCTTGGGGGGGCAGATCGAATTAAAAAATATATATATATTTAGTTGTGTGCCCACTAGGCCACCAGGGATTTTTCTTTTTAAATGTGTTTTTGGGGAGCGCCCCCTTAGGCAAGGGCCGCTCCCCTTTGGGGAGCATTTATTTTGGCCATTTCAGCCCCCCTTGGGGGCAGGTCGGCCTTATTATTTTAGGCCTATCTGCCCCCAAGGGGGGCAGAAGCCATTAGACACTAGGGATTGTTTTAGTGTTGTTGGGGAGCAGCCCCTTGAGCAAGGGTTGCTCCCCTTTATGGGGGTGAATATTTTCGCCACTTCTGCCCCCCTTGGGGACAGATCAGCCTTATGTTTTTAGGCCCATCTGCCCCCAAGGGGAGCAGAACCCATTAGACACCAGGGATTGTGTTTGTGTTGTTGGGGAGCAGCCCCTTGGGCAAGGGTCGCTCCCCTTTATGGGGTGATTATTGTGGACGTTTCTGCCCCCTATGGGGACAGATCGGCCATATGTTTTCAGGCCCATCTGTCCCCAAGGGGCAGAAGCCACTAGACACCAGGGTTTTTTAAATGTTGATGTTGGGGAGTGACCCCTTGAGCAAGGGTTGCTCCCCTTTTAAGGGGGTGAATTTTGTGGCTGTTTCTGCCCCCCCACCACTCCCTTGGGGGCAGATCAGCCTTATGCTTTTAGGCCCACCTACCCCCCAGCTTGGCTCGTGGATTGTGTGTGGACTAGTGCATTATTTGCATATGTGATTGTAATGTTTTATTTCTCCTTTTTATTCTAGTGCAAAGCTTTTGATTGTTGTATGCAGTTTCGGCAGTGGTTGATCTGCAGTATGCGTAGTTGCATTTATTTGGTAAGAAAAACATTTTTGTTGTGTTTACTCCAAATTAGTATTATTGTCATGCATGATTGAATTTTTTGTAAGTGGTGTCGTAATAGCAGCATATTTAGTTAATGTTTTGAGCATGAAATTCTTTGCGATGTGTTCTGCGTTGTCTTATGTGTAATTTTCTTTTCTTTTTTAATGGGATATTGTTGGTCCTTACTGTGTCTGTGCAGAGTAGGTGGTGGTGAGTTTAGCTGCTTCTGGCAAGTGAGTGGTATAGTTTTGGAGTATATAGGTCTCTGAGATAAAGCCACATTTTGTTTATTACTTATTTTACAAAGTGTTTGTTGTTGTTGACTTGATTGTCAAATTACCTTTATTAGTAAGGATTATGGATAGCCGCAGAATTACTGCTCAGCAGGTGGTTGGTATGCTTTTTGAATCTTTCTCTGACCATGATTATGAGATAGACAGTACGTCTGAGGGAGAGGAGTGAGTGCACGATTCTGGCAGTGAGTTTTCTGTCCACGAGGAATCATCTGATGATGAAGCTACTCTCAGTGCGGATTAATCTACTCTCAGTGCGGATGAAGTGCCTGTTTTAGAGGAGGACACTGATGTGTCGATGGTGCAGCCAAAGGCATCTGGATTGCAGCCTGGGGCTGCAAGGCTTCCTACTGGCAGTGCTGGACTCTGGGTTGATCCAAACAAGGTACAGCCGGTGCTGCCTGCCTTTAGTGGTGATGCAGGGTGTAGAGTGGATTGTGAATTTTTTTTGCCTATACAGTTTTTTCAGTTGTTTATGGATGATGTCTTTTTGGCTGAGATTGTTGAGCAGACTAATTTGTACGCTGAACAGTTTTTGAGGGACAACAGTGCCAGGCGTAGGCCCCGCTCTAGAGCTACCTGGTGGACTCCCACAAATCTGGATGAGATGAAGAAGTTTTGGGGTTTTACTTTTTTGATTGGCTTGATAAGGAAGCTGTCCCCGACTTCATATTGGTCTACCAGTCCCTTGATGGCAACTGCCATATTTCCTGCAATTATGAGTCGGGATCGGTATTTACTTTTGCTTCGGATGCTGCATTTTGTTGATAATGCTTTGGCGTTGCCACAAGATCACCCTGACTGTGACCGTCTTTTTAAGATTCGGCCTGTTCTTGAACACTTTGTAGATCGATTTTCAGAGATCTATACGTCAGGGAAAGAAATAACTGTGGATGAGTCTTTGGTCCAGTTCAAGGGCCGTTTGGTTTTTAGGCAGTACATTCCTAGCAAGAGGGCATGTTATGGAATTAAGATGTATATGTTGTCTGAGAGTAGGACAGGATATGTCCATAATTTCCGGGTGTACACTGGTAGGGATTCCGCTATTGACCCCCTTGGTTGTCCGTCCACTTTAGGAGTTTGAGAAAATTGTGTGGGAACTTGCTAGAGGACTGTTTAACAAAGGTCACCATTTGTACCTTGATAACTTCTACACTGCTGTGCAATTGTTTAAGGAATTGTTCAAAGTAGACACTCTTGCTTGTGGCACAATCCACTCTAGCTGTAAAGGTTACCCAAAAGAGCTTGTTTGCAAAAAGCTTCAGAGGGGACAGTGCAGTGCCTTACTTAGTGAGGAACTGCTAGCTGTGAAATTTGTGGACAGGAGGGATGTGTACATGCTGAAGACCATCCATGATGACAGTAGTGAGGAACTGCTAGCTGTAAAATTTGTGGACAAAAGGGATGTGTGCATGCTGACTACCATCCATGACGACAGTAGTGAGGAAATGCTAGCTGTGAAATTTGTGGACAGGAGGGATGTGTACATGCTGACTACCATCCATGATGACAGTACTTTACCTGTGACTGTTTGGGGTCAGGTTGCTGAAGTGCGCAAACCTGTGTGCATTGTAGACTGCAATAAGCACATAGGTGGCGTCGATAGAGAAGATCAGAGGTTGGAACCTTACACTGCTGTTCGTAAGGCTTACATTTGGTTTAAGAAGTTGGCCATCCATCTCTTCAGTTTAGCAACTTTAAATGCTTTTGCTGTGTTCAAGGAGTGTTCTCCTGCGTCAAAGATGACTTATGTTCAGTCTCAGAAGTCTGTGATAAGCAGCCTTGTTGTAGTGGAACAGGCAAGTGTTCCAAGAGTTGGAGTGGCGGAGGATGTGGCTAGATTAAACGATCGCCACTTTCCTGATTTAATTCCACCCACGCCCAAAAAAAAACAATCCCTATAAGAGATGTAGAGCCTGTTTGCGAAGAGGTATGCAGAAGGAGAGTCGTATGCACTGTGCGGATTGTCCTTCTAATCCTGGGCTGTGTGCCCACATGTTTCAGATTGTATCACACTCAAAAGAGTTTTTGGGAGCAACCGTGAGTCTAATAGTGTACTGCCTGTTCTGTATGGTTTTATAGTTGTTCAGTTTCACGGTTGGCATTCGAATGATGTCATTAGTTACTGCTGTTGTGTTTGTAGTTATAGTTTTGTATCTAGTTCCAATGGGTTTGTGTTTTCTTTCTTGTTAAAAAACAATTTGATGACGGTGTGCATGGACTAGTGCTTGGCTGGCGGTGTGCGTGGACTGGCGCTTGGCTGGCGTTGTGCGTAAACTGGTGCTTGGTTGGCGGTGTGCGTGGACTGGCATTTGGCTGGCAGTGTGTGTGGGCTGGCGCTTGGCTGGTGGTGTGCGTGGGCTGGCGATGTGCGTGGGCTGGCGCTTGGCTGGCGGTGTGCGTGGGCTGGCGGTGTGCGTGGGCTGGCGCTTGGCTGGCGGTGTGGGTGGGCTGGCGCTTGGCTGGCGGTGTGGGTGGACTGGCGTTTGGCTGGCGGTGTGTGAGTAGTGACTTGCTGCTGGTCATTACACACTCTGCTAGCCAAACGCCACTACACTCACTATGTCAACCACCAGCCGGTGTGATTGCTGTGTCAGTCATGTGGGCGTATGAAAGTGATGGGCCCTTGAACGGCGCTGTCTGTTGATGTGAAGATTGTAATGTGCTGGGCCCGCGGCTGGCGGTGTGAATGGTCTTGTGTGTCACGTGTGAAAAGTGTGTGAATGGCCTGTAAAGAGGTTGGTGCCTTGCCGTGGCTTTACAGCTCATGAGCTGTGTGTCATTGGTTCAGGTTTTTAACCTTTTAATTATTAACAGTGCATTTCCTTTTTGTGAAATCTCTTGTTAATAAAATTTTACGCTCTGAACCTTCGCTCACCCTTGTGCCAAATCCAACCAGTATGTGTGTGTACTTAAGGAATAATTCTTTTAAAGTAATATTTGTCTTTTCTGTCTTTCTCTGCCAGGGTGTACATTGTCTGTTGGTGCGAGTGTTGTAATGTGCTGGGGCCGCAGCTGGTGGTGTGAACATGTGTGTCAAGTATGAAAGGTGTGTGAATGGCCTGTAAAGAGGTTGGTGCCTTGCCGTGGCTTTACAGCTTACGAGCTGCGAGTCATTGGTTCAGGTTTTTAACCTTTTAAATATTAACAGTGCATTTCCTTTTTGTGAAATCTCTTGTTAGTAACATATACATTTTGAACCTTTCATTCACCCTCGTGCCAAATCCAAGCAGTATGTGTGTGTACTTGAGGAACAGATGGCTAGGCAGTCATATTTGTCTTATCTGTCTTTCTGTGCTTAGGTGTATTTTGTCTCTAGGGAAAATTTACCAACTTAAGATATTTTTGTAAACCCACAAAAACTGGGGAGTACTGGGTGGTGTGCCTCTCATGGACCCCAACAAGTTATTTTACTCACAATGCCAGGGAAACCTACCAAACACACACATTTCTGAAAAATAGACACCCGGGGGAGTCCAGGGAGGTATGGCTTGCGTGGACCCCCCAATGTTTTCCTACCCAGAATCCCCTGCAAACATCAAATTTAGCTGACAAAAATCATTTTTTTCTCAACTTTCTGTGTGGGAAAGTTGTGGGATCACCGGGCTGACACAAATTTCCTACCACCCAGCGTTCCCCCATGTCTCCCGATAAAAATGGTACCTCACTCATGTGGGTGGCCCAAGTACCCCCGACAGGCAAGGGCCCAAAACGTATTGTGGAGACATCAAAATGTCCTATTTCGCAACGACCTGGCTTTGCAAGATGGGGTCACCTGGGTTTTTGGCCTCAGGCTCGGCGGCCATCTTGGGAAACCTACCAAACCCACACATTTATGAAAACTAGACACCCGTGGCAGTTCAGGGAGGTATGGCTTGTGTGGACCCCGCAACGTTTTCCTACCCAGAATCCCCAGCAAATCTCAAATTTCTGTGTGGGAAAGTTTTAGGATCACCAGGCTGACACAAATTTCCTACCACCCAGCGTACTCCAAGGTCTCCCGTTAAAAATGGTACCTCGCTCGCTGGTTTTGCAAGGGGGGGCACCTGGGTTTTTGGCCCCGAGCTCAGCGGCCATCTAGGGAAAGCTACCAAACCCACACATTTCTGAAAACTAGATACCCTGGGGAGTCCAGTGAGATATGGATTGCATGGATCCCCCAACGTTTACCCACCCAGAATTCCCTGCAAACCTCAAATTTTGCTGAAAAAAATCAAATTGTTCTCAAATTTTTGTGTGGGAAAGTTGTAGGATCACCGGGCTGACACACATTTTCTACCACTTAGCGTTCCCCTAGGTCTCCAAATAAAAATGTTACCTCACTTGTGTGGGTAGGCATAGTGGCCGCAACAGGAAATGGCCCAAATCATACTGTGGAGACTTCAAAATTACCTATCATAAAACGACCTGGTTTTTGGCCCCGGGCTCGCGGCCATCTAGGGAAACCTACCAAATCCACACATTTCTGAAAACTAGACACCCTGGGGAGTCCAGAGAGGTATGGCTTGCGTGGATCCCCCAACGTTTTCCTACCGAGAATCCCCTGCAAACCTCAAATTTAGCTGAAAGAATCACTTTTTCCACACATTTTTGTGTGGGATCACCGTGCCGGCACAAATGTCCTACCACCCAGCGTTCCCCTTGTTCTCCCGGGTAAAATGATACCTTACTTGTGTGGATGGGCTAAAGGCCTGTGACTGGGATGGGCCAAAAACATAGGCAATAAGGGTATAGCACCGCAAATTCTAAGCGCTACATTTTTTTAAACGTTTTTAGCTGATTCTGCACTGGACAGCCACACAAGTGAGGTATCATTTTACTTGGAAGACCAAGGGGAACGCTAAGTGGTAGGACATTTGTGCCGGCACAGTGATAAAGTGATTTTTTTTAGCTAAATTTGAGGTTTGCCGGGGATTCTGGGTAGGAAAACGTTGGGGATCCATGCAAGCCATACCTCACTGAACTCCCCAGGGTGCCTAGGTTTCAGAAATGTGTGGGTTTGGTAGGTTTCCCTAGATGGCTGTGAGCCTGGGGCTAAAAAACCAGGTGCCCCCTTCCTGCAAAACCAGGTTGTTTTATGATCGGTAATTTTGAAGTCTCCACAGTGCGATTTGAGCCATTTCCTGTTGCGGCCACTATGCCTACCCACACAAGTGAGGTACCATTTCTATCGGGAGACCAGGGGGAATGCTGGGTGGTAGGACATTTGTGTCAGCGCGGTGATCCTACAACTATTCCACACAAAAATTTGAGAAAAATAAGATGTTTTCAGCAACATTTGAGGTTTGCAGGGGATTCTGGGTAGGGAAACGTTGCGGGATCCACACAAGCCATACCTCACTGGACTCCCCAGGGGGTCTAGTTTTCAGAAATGTGTGGGTTTGGTGAGTTTTCCTAGATGGCCGCTGAGCCTGGGACCAAAAACCCAGGTGCCCCCCCCCATGCAAAACCAGGTCGTTTTATGGTAGGTAATTTTGAAGTCTCCACAATACGTTTAGGGCCCTTGCCTGTCGCGGGTACTTGACCCACTCACACGAGTGAGGTACCATTTTTATCGGGAGACTTTGGAGAATGCGGGGTGGGTGGAAGTTTGTGGACCCACGCAGATTCCAGAACTTTCCATCACAGAAATGTTGGGAAAATGTGTTTGGTTTTTTTACAAAGTTTGAGGGTTGCAAGGGATTCTGGGTAACAGAACCTGGTGAGAGCCACACAAGTCACCCCATCCTATATTCCCCTAGGTGTCTAGTATTAAAAAATGTATAGGTTTGCTAGGTTTCCCTAGGTGCCGGCAGAGCTAGGGTTCAAAACCTACAGCTAGGCACTTTGCAAAAAAAAGGGGTCAGTTTTCACTGTAAAAATGTGGTGTGTCCACGTTGCGTTTTGGGCCCTTTCTTGTCGCGAGCACTAGGCCTACACACACAAGTGAGGTACCATTTTTATCAGAAGACTTTGGGGAATACGCGGTGGGTGGAATTTTGTGGATCCATGCAGATTCCAGAACTTTCCATCACAGAAGTGTGAGGAAAATGTGGTTTTTTCACAAAGTTTGAGGTTTCAAGGGATTCTGGGTAACAGAATCTGGTGAGAGCCACACAAAGTCACCCCATCCTGGATTCCCCTGGGTGTCTAGTTTTCAAATATGTATAGGTTTGCTAGGTTTTCCTAGGTGCCGGCAGAGCTAGGGTTCAAAACCTACAGCTAGGCACTTTGCAAAAAAAAGGGTCAGTTTTCACTGTAAAATGTGGTGTGTCCACGTTGCGGTTTGGGCCGTTTCCTTTCGCAAGCACTAGGCTTTTCCACACAAGTGAGGTACCATTTTTATCGGAAGACTTTGGGGAATGCGCGGTGGGTGGAATTTTGTGGATCCACGAAGATTCGAGAACTTTCCATCACAGAAATGTGAGGAAAATGTGTTTTTTTCCTTTACAAAGTTTGAGGTTTGCAAGGGATTCTGGGTAGCAGAACCTGGTGAGAGCCACTCAAGTCACCCCATCCTGGATTCCCCTGGGTTTCCAGTTTTAGAAAATGTATAGGTTAGCTAGGTTTTCCTAGGTGCCGGCTGAGCTAGAGTTCAAAATCCACAGATAGGCACTTTGCAAAAAAAGGGTCTGTTTTCACTGTAAAAATGTGGCATGTCCACGTTGCGTTTTGGGACATTTCCTGTCGCGGGCACTAGGCCTACCCACACAACTGAGGTACCATTTTTATCGGGAGACTTAGGGGAACACAGAATCGTAGAGCAACTGTTATTACCTATTGACTTTCGATGCATTTCTGCCTTCCAAATGTAAGACAATGTGTAAAAAAGAAGTCACTTTGAAAAATGTCCTATAATTCACATGCTAGTATGGGTACCCACAATTTCAGAGATGTGCAAATAGCTACTGTTTCTAAACTCTATATTTTGTCCCCATTTCAGAAATGCATAGGTGTCTTTCATACCGATTTTTCACTGTTTATATTTTCCTAAATGAATTGCTATATACCCGGTACACAATAAAAAACCATTGCAAGATGCTGCTCAGTTATTGGCTCTGGGTTCCTCGGGTTCTCGGTGAACTTACAAGTCCTATATATCCCCACAACCAGAAAGATCCAGCGGATGTAACGGTATATTGCTTTAAATAATCTGTCATACTTAGAAGTTACAGGTGAAAATGTTGGCACAAACGGTTGTTTTTTTCAACTCATTTTCAATTTTTCCTATTTTCAACTGTTAGTTTCTATAAAAAAAAAACCTTGAAGGATCTACACAAATGACCCTTTGCTGAATTGAGAATTTTGTTTACTTTTCCGGAAACGTATAGCTTTCCAGGATCCATTATTGCTTTCATACCCATTTCTACCATTAACTGGAAGGAGGTTGAAAGCACAAAAAATAGCAAAAATAGGCTATGTCCTAGTAAAATGGCAAAACTGTGTTAAAATTTTGGGTTTTCGGACAAAAACCTGTCAGTCCCTGAAAGCTGGGAAGATGGTGATTTCAGCACCACAAACCCTTTGTTGATACCATTTGCAGGGGAAAAAACTGACGCTTTCTTCTGCAGCACTTCCACCCCCCAAAAAAATAGCTGTATTTTGGCTAATTTCTGGGCCCCCTCCAGGGGAATCAACAAACCCTGGGTACCTTTAAAATCCCCATGATGCTGGAAGAAAAGGACGCAAATTTGGCGTAGATACCTTATGTGGTCAAAAAGTTACAGGGGCCTAAGCCCAAACTATCCCAAATAGCCAAAAGAAGGCTTAGCACAGGGGGGGAAAGGCCTAGCAGCGAAGGGGTTAAAGTCAATGAAGCTGGGCGTGGAGTGTCTGGTAGTATGAGTGAGTTGTTTAGCCACCATTAGATCACGATTTTCACTGATTAGAAGTAGCTCTCTCTACAGAATAGGATGGAGACTCCTGTTCTAATTTCACCTTTAGAATAGATAACAAAGCAGCACCTCCTGTGGAGAAGGCTCAGGGGGAAAGGTCCTACATGACCCTTCCTGCCAGACATGGTTCTCCAGGCAGTAATACTGCACTAACATGTGCCCTGACACCCACGTTGCAGTCCAACTGATTTCTTTAACAGGGACTCCTCATGCTAAAGCAGTGATTACAGCCTCAGAACTCGGTGAATTGGCTCTCTGTCCTTCCAGAGGCTAATGTGCAGCATACCTTAATGCAGCGGACGATCCACCTTGACAGAGTCCTTTTCTGCACAACCTGTCCTTCTTTCAACCAGGGAAACCCACAAAAAGCAAATTGTCTGCCCAATGGTCTTTAGTGTGATTGATGTAAAAGCTTAAAGGTCATTTCGGGGCCAACCAACAGAGTGGCTTCTCCTCTTTCGAGGGCTGAGGTGAAGCAAAGAACATTGGGAAGGTGATGAAATGTCCAACGTGAAAAGGAGTCAAAGCCTTCTGCAAGGTTGTCACCCTGGTCCTCAGTACCAGTCTGTCCGGACATAAGGTGGTGTAGGGCAGATGCACCAAATGAGCCTGGAGCCAACTCAAGAGATAAGGAAGATAGGCTTGAGTCGAAAGGCACAAAAAGTAGCTGTGTACCAGCTTTAGGGAGTACAAACCACTGTGGACTCACAAATGGTTTAGAGGAAACGTGTTAAACCTTTAATAAAATGCATCACAATGGGTGATTTTGAATAAGGACAGTTGGTCTGGTAAATGCAAACAAACCAAATCGGCGATAAATAACCCTGAATGGTGCCCACCGCAAGTCCTTGCTGGGCCAAAGACAAAACAAAAAATAACATCCAACACTTTGGTTTCTAATGGGTCTGTGATGCGGACTACATATTGGGCCACAAATTTGTCACAGTGCTTGGTTTAAACAGACTTTGTATCAGGATGCCTGGCAGCAAGGATTACATCAAAAACCTCAGGATGTTGATCAAAAGCAGTAAACTGCTGCCGCTTAATCTCTAAGCATGCAGTTAGGTTGCGCAGGCCCGGATGCAGAACCCTGCCCTGCTACTGAAGATTCTCCCATGGTGGTAACCTGATCAGAGGACAGATGCTCATGCCCAGAAAGTCCAGGTACCACCCTCTCCTGGCCCAATCCAAAGTCATTAGGATGTCTTGAGCCCAGTCAACCCTGGCTGCAGAACTCAGGGCAGGAGAGGCAGTGACGGAAAGGTGTACATGGGTTCTTTGCTCCACTGTAGCCTGAATGCACCTCCCAGAGAATCTTCTTGGGAACTCCAGTGTGCAAACATTTTGACACTGGGACTTAAACGGTGACAAATAGATCGAGACAGGGTTTTATCGACTGTTGGAAGATGTCCTGTGCCATCTTGGGGTGTAACCACCATTTGTGATCTCCCAGTCATTGCCAGCTAAGCTTGCGCACCTGCAGTTCAAAGATCAGGTGTCTCACAGTCAGTGAGATGGGCTGATGCTCCAGTCAACTCCAGAGGGGTCGAGACTCTAGGAAGAAGACCAAAGACTCCAAACTACCATGTTTGATTCAATAGTACATGGCAGTGGTGGTGTCCGTAACAACCTGTACAAGCTACCCTCTTGATGAATAGTCCAAAGGTCTTTAAAATCAGGCGAATGATACACAACTCCAGCAGATTTAAGTGGAGTCATGTTTCTGTTAGAGATCAGATTCGTCTGATCTCCTCCTCCGCCCAGAGAGCCTCCCCACCCCAGCAGAGTTGCATCAGTCACCACCATCAGCTCTGGGTGGGGAAGGGAAAAGGATTTGCCACAGGTCTAATTGCAGTTGAGAAGCCACTACGATAAATATTTTGCAGTCGCCTCCAACAGGTTCCCATTGTGCTGGGCTCACAGGCTTCAGATCCCACTGCATAGCCCACGTATGCCACTTGGTATAGTCGAAAAGCAGGATGCAGGAAGTCAAAAGATCAAGAATTCTCAGAACTATTCTCACTGTGACCTGGAACCGAGGCTATAACATCAGGATCACTGCTTGAATGTCCTGGACTCATCACCACGGAGGGAAGGCCCGGAACTGCACCGCATTCATTATGTCTTCTATGAAGGGAAGCCTCTACAAATGAGTCATGAGCAGCTTCTGCACATTGTTCATGAACCGAATCAATGTCAGAAGGTTAGCTGTCGTCTGAAGGTGGTCTACTACTGATTGAGGCAAGCCCACATTCAACAGCCAGTTGTCGAGTTGGGCGATAAACTGCTCTCCTCAACCTCTGAAGGTGTGCCGTGATCACAGCATCACTTTTGTGAACACCCGAGGGGCATTGATGACACCGAAGGGAAACATGGTATGGTGAAAATGCTCCTGGTGTACCTTGAACCACAAAGTCCATGGGACAGCAGGACGGGCATATGAAAATAGGTATCTTGCAGGTTCAAGTCTACCATCTAGTCGTCCGGATCCAGTGCAGACAGAGCCAGCATAAGCATCTTGAACAAGTCCTTTGGCAGGAAGGTTTTCAGAGGGTGGAAATCTAAAATACGATGAAAACCTCAGTCTTCATTCGGCATAAGGAAATAGCAGGAATAACAACCAGTCCCTATTTTTCCGACTCCATTACCCCCTCTATTGCCCCCTTTTGACAGTAGAGGCTGAACCTCTTGTATCATGGTACTGTTTTAATGTGGATGGAATATGCAGAGAGTCAGAAAGGAATGGAAGGACATAGCCCTGTTGAATGATCTGAAGAAAATGTTTGTTTCTGCCTCCGACAGGGTGGATGTGAGCTGCTATAGGTAATCTAAAGCGGCTTGGAAGCAGATGACACAGAGGTGGGAGACTGGGATGGTTACTGTCCCTAGTGACCTCTACGTTACCCGCCTGATCTCTGTCCCCAGGAACAAAAGGGCTAAGAGGACTGCAGCAGGGATGGGTACATGGAGTTGCATGTACACTAAACATCTGGAATAGCCAAAACGGATGAGGGAACTGTCTGGCAAGTAGCGAAAGGCCCAAAAAGTGTGCTATGGCCCAGTTTTCTTTGAAGCGCTCTACAGTGGAATCAGCTTTACCATAACAGCAGAAGCCATGGAAAGGCATATTCACAGTGGATGTCTGCATATTACCATTAAAGTCAGTGTATCTCATCCACCTGTGGTGATGGAGCACCACACCAGTGACGACTGCTAATCTCAAACAATGAGTGGTGTTCAGGCCAGCCCGAATCACATATTTAGCTGCATCCTGACCATCTTAAATAGTGTGGACCAAGGAGACTTTAACTCTTCTGAGATGTTCGGCAAGATTTCGCTGAGCTTGTCCTAGGGGGCGTGCGTATATCGTTCCAGTAGACAACTTGTGTTGACTGACCTTAAAGCTGGACTGGTCAAAGAAAACATTTGTTCCCAAATGCTTCAACTGACTTCGAATCACTGTCGGTAGAGTCATAGGAAACGAACTGGGCTATGTCTTGCTTGTGGAATTCTGGACTACCAGACTCTCTGGAGTAAAGTGTTGAGTCAAAAAGAATAAATAAATAAGTCCCCTTTGCGCCAGTCTGAGTACTTGCCTATTCACCGGTAGGCAAGAGTAAGGCTTAGGCCAGATGCCCATCAATGTATTGACTAGTGCTTTGTTGAATGGCAGTAAGGGATCTTAGTAAGGCTGCCAACGTTGTAAAACTTCAGTAAGGACATTAGTTTTGACCTACACAGACGAAAATTGTAGATTTAGAACCTCAGCAGCACGTCTAATTATTACAGCAAAAGAAGCACTTTTTTCTGATGGTACCCCATGAACGGACACCAACCTGGTATCAGTGGAAGTATCAAGCCCACTGGTCCATATACAAATTATCGTCACCATTAATGTAGGGAAAATCATCTCCGCTGTCATGTCCTAAAGGCATCAGAGTCAGAACCGAACAGCTGATGGAGCAACTAAGGACGGATCCATGGTAGAGACAGTGTTTTATCTGAATCTGAACTGTACAGAAACCGGGTGACTCTGAATGAAGTCAGGATGATACCTTGGTCGAGGCTGAGACAAGTTCGGCTCCGAGTTGGGCACCAGTATAGGTAGGGGTTTCCTCTTCGGCATCAGCGCGGGCCGGCATTGAAGTCAAAGGGACTGGTGCAAATTTTGCCATTAGAGTGGAAGTCGCTGCGGAACCGAGAGCAGGTACCTGAGGCAGAGATGGTGCTGAGGGCAGATCCACTTGTGGTAACCTGACTGGTGATCCCTGCCCACCCATGAGGCCCAGAAGCACATCAGAGGAATCCAGAAGAGTACCAAAGTGTACATTATGGCCTTCTTACAGGCCTAGAACTAGTGCAGTGTCACGATGACCCAGGGAACTCAGGGTAAGGGTCCAAATGTGAAAATGGCTCCCTAATAAGATCAGGAGTGAGACCATGTGGCACTTTTACGCCCTCACTTCTCTGATGATGGAGAATGATGGGATAGGGACAAGTGCTGCTTGGCCTTCTTGTGTTTCTGCTTTGATCTGGACTTCATCAACCTCAAATGAAAAGAGGACCTGTCAAGGGAACAACCTTGAGCAGGAATGGGTCCAAGCCCTCAACTTCAAGCAGGACTTGAGTGGCTTTTTCCAATGCCATGCGACATATAGCAGTCTTTGAGTTCATGAGGAAGCATTCTTTACATCAATTGGAGTCACAAACATCAAAGGCACACCTCAAGTGTGTCTGTCATCAACATCTGTTACTAACAGTCATAGCATGGTTTGAGCCCTGTACTTTTTGGTGAGACATTGTTCCCTTGAACACTGGATTTAAAGTTTTTGGAGAAAAGTTCATCAATCTGAAGAAAAGAGGTAGTGGAGCTCCAGATTCATGCTGAAAGATGAAGCGGAACAAACTCAATGTGGCAGTGGACAGCGCCATCCAGCGGCACGTGAAAGAACCGATTTGAAAGATTCCAGATTCAGTTTGGAGCCTGGGGATATTCTAAAGATGAGGAATCAGCAGTAAGAAGTGTTCAACAGAAAGTTAAAACTTAGAATCCTTGAAAGTGGAGGACTCTAAAAACAAGAGTTAACGAAACAGGTTCTTAAAGCAGCTTCACCAACTCTAGTCAGTCTTTGCATCACAATCAAGGCAATAATGTCTTGTTCTAATGAGGACTGAATTCAAGTGGCCGCCTTATATGTGTACGAAATAGAAACATTTCTCAAGCATTTTGTGATGGCTGCATGATACCTAGTAAAGTAGGCTACACGTTTCCCAGGTCTGTTAGCTAATGGATGACACAATGATATGGAGGCTACAATCTAATAATATATGGATTGTTTCAAAGGCCAGGGTTTGGCAAATCTGTCAGTAGTTGATTAACAGTTCGCTAGATTTGCGTAGTGACTTACTTTTGTCTAGATAAAAACAAAGAACTATTCTAGCATCCAGCAACTGTAGAGAATTCTCCGCTAGGAAGGATGGGTTGTGACAAAGTCAAACATAAGGGTACACTCTTGGTGAATGTGAAATTCTGACATTACTGTCGGAAGAAAGGAATAATGATTTTCATCACTATCGTATCTGTGTGAAACACGGTATAAGACTCAACAGCAGAAACGGCTTCAATTTCACTACACCTAGAGGCTGAGGTAATAGCTATTAGAAAATAAGTCTTCCAAGAAAGAAGCTCCAATGAAGCCTTGTGAATATTGTTCAAGAGAGAACACATTCGTTTTGATTAAATTAAACTTCCAAAGAGGTGGTTGTAGGAGAGTAGGATCTGCTTCACATGGGTACCCCCACTTTTTGCTGATGCTTCACTGTTTTTCGACATTAGTCTGGCTGGGGCCCTGCTAATCAGAACCCCAGCCTAGCTGCTTCCTCTCTAAAATGGTTTCCATGTGCCTTAGGCACATCACTGATTGGAATCTGGAGTGCCCTTATAAGTCCCTAGTATATGGTATACTATGTACCAAGGGCATAGGTACCTCAGAGGCCTGCCAGGGGCTGCAGCATGTATTATGCCACCCCTGGAAGGCCATCCAAACTGACACCACAGGTCTGCTACTGCAGCCTGGGTAAGGTGGTGCATGCACCCCTTACTGTGATATAGGTTACCTATATCACTAAATACATACACACATATAAACCTATAAGTCACTCCTAAGGCAGGCCTTATCAATCCTAAAGGCAGAGTGCATGGTTCCTATGTGAGAGGGTGCCCCTGCATGAGCAGGGCCCCTCTGCAGTGTTCGGAGACCCTTCTCTGATGCTGTTTGTAGTGCAACCTGACCATATACTCTTAAGCGCATTATAACCTCGCGTTAAATGCTAACTTTGGAATGGCGGCACCGAAACATGTCGTGTTTGGTGTCAAACATCTTGGAATACTACCCCCCCGCCAATTCTGGCGGCGGGGGTAGCATTCCACCCTTCTAGAGGGAAAGACATGTTAACTCTGGCTAGCCCGGTAACTTCTTTCCAAAGCCCTGGCATCACAAAATGGATGCTGCTGCCACAGACACGAGTCTGGCCTCCTGCTGCTGGACGAAACTCCGGCAGGGGAGGCCTGGACAATAGGTTTCCTGTCCCAGGGAGGTGTGACCACCTCCCCAGACAGGATAATGTGTATTGGGGCTGGGCGGGAGCACTTTCGGGTGCTTTGAAGTCCTGCACTGGGGGCACACTTGGTGTCCCTGTGCATACCCCAGTTCAAACCGGATCAGGGGCTTGCAGCCCCTGCTTTGGCGCGAACCCGACAAAGGGAAAGGGGTGTAGCCACCCCTCTGCCCTGACCCACCCATAGGTGGGGCCACAGAGTAGTCCAACCCCTATACTTAGTATAAGTATAGGAACCCAGTCCTTAGGACTTTAGATTATCCCTGGACGAAACTCTGAAACTGAATCCTGGACCTTCGACGCTCTACTCACGATTAGAGGACAGAAGAATCTCCCTTGGGGTCAAGGAGTGACTCCCCTGCTTGGCAGGCACCAAAGAAGCATCTGTCCGGTTCGCATTTCTGAAGCTCCCGCCGGACGCCGAAGTCATCGCATCACCAGAGGTGGATTCTCAGACTTCCCCCAGGCTACCCTGAGTCCCCAGCAAAGCTGAGGCCCGTGGCTATCGTGGGTGACTTGAGACCGTGACCCCTGGACACCGAGCACATTTGCAAGTGCATCCTCTTCTGGGTCTCCCACGAAGTCGTGCTTTGGGCTCCGAGTAGCCCTAGCCTCCAGGACCAACTGCACCGAAGATCACTGGCCTCCACTCCACGAGTGTCCTGTGAGCCAGATCCACGTGCGACGTCTCGAGGCTCCTTCGCGGTCGCTAGCCCGTTGGCTAGTAGCCCTTAACGAAGGCCAATCTTTTCTTACTTGGCATCCTGGTTGCTCCAGGCCTGCCCTCACTTACCCTCGCTGGGTGAGTTCCCCAGACCTTGCTGGTCTGCACCATCGACGATCTTCCTCTGCATCGAGACTTGCCGTTGCCAAGGCTTGTTGGGTCCAATCCGGTCGCCGACACCTCAGCACTCGACAGACATCGTGTACCAGCCCGAATCCTGCTCCTGGTCGCCGACAACGCCTCCTGGACCTCGTGGCTGAAGAGTCAAGACGACCGTCAACGCACCTGAAGCACTCGACATCGGTGGGCATCTGTCCATCGCCTTCCTGGTCACTGGTTAGTGACCCCGACTCTGTCCCCTCTGCTTTCAGGTTCTTCAGAACTCCGATCCACTCGTGGATCCACCCGGACACTTTCCACTTGGTCGCCAGCAGCACTTTGCAGCAGATCGCCATTCAAATCGACGACGAAACCCGACCCCGAAAGGCACCTATGCACCCGGCTTCCCTGGGTGAGGTAACACGAGTACTCCGGTGCTCCCGTGGGTAGAGACTCTTCAAAGTCCTAGATCTCAAAGGGTTTGCTCCATGTCCTCCTTTAAGTGTCCCTTTTCTTTAATTTCCCGATCACGACTTTCTCCATAGAAGTCAACGGCGTATCGCGGTTGTGTATTTACACTGCACGCGTCCCCCGTGGGTCCCCTGTGTCACTACCTTGGGTGGTTCCTTGTGGTCCAAGCACTTCTAGAGGCTCTAGGCCTAGTGTCTAGTTCAGTCGTGGTTCTTATACCACTTTATTGGTATATGGTTTGGTACGCCCCTAGGGCCCAAACATGTATTTGTGCTATTACTGTGTTTAAATAACTTCTAACTTATGTACTTCGAACTCTAGCCTCAAAAGAGACTAGAGGGGTGTGTTTAGCAATAAATACATATATTTTGAATATATACCTGGTGTGGTGCTCTTTCATTTGGTCACTCAAGAGATTATAGACTGGTAAAACAAGCTGCTTTACATTCCTTCAAGACTTGGCCTGAAGGCTGCTCTCCATAGCTACCACTAGGATAGCTTTCAATAAGGTTGTCTTTAACCTATCTCCAATAAGGGGTTGTTTGGACTGGTGCAAGGTGCCCACTATAATTAGTGGACAGCATATACCAGGCCAACTTCTCACATTGGTGTGCAGCGTGTGGGATTCCAGCTTGCTATTGTTTTACCAGATAATCTCAATTGAATTGATCAACTGAAAACCACTAAAGGTACCGAAGGTACATATAATTTAAGCTTAGAATACAGTAAGTTCTACTGAACTTAGAGTTGTGTGTTAAGGGATAGCACAACCCTTTCTACAACTCAAGAGAGTTTAGTAGGCCACACTAGAGTAGGTAGTGCATACACCACACCACACTAGTAATGTCTTTAAGGGTAGGATCTAAAGAATCCTTGCAGGAAGCCACTGAGCTTCCACCCTCCAAGTATGATACACTCCCATTCTTGGAATTGAGAGCTTTATGCAACTTGAGAAAAATAAGGACAGGCCAAAGCCCCACCACCCAACACCTTAAGGAGTTGTTGGTGGCTTATGACCTTAGTAAGCCCTTGGGGACTGAAGGGGTAGGAGCTGAGGGTAGGGCAGAAGATGAGGAAGGGGCCAGGGGTACCAATACCCCCAGCCCCCCCTCTGAAACTGGCCAGGAGGGCGACAATGGCCCTGACCTGGATAACCCAATCCCTCCTGAGGAAGATGAAGAGGATGATCAGAATGATGCCCTCTTTGTCCCCCAGGAAGGATTATGAGTGTGCCCAGGAAGTCTAGATCTCCTTCTCAGGAGTCTAACCACTCTGGCACCTCAATAGGGAGCTCTGTCTCATCTCATAGGAGGGAATCCTCTCATGAGAGAAGAAAGAGGCTGGTTCAATATGAGGAAGCTCAGCTTGAAATCAGAAAACAACAACTAGCTATAGACAGGGAGTCCCTAGATCTCTTTAGAGAGAGAAGAAAGTTGGGACTAGAGTCCCATGGTGGCAGCCATGTCCCTAGAGATAGGGAAAGGTCCTATGACCATAGGAACCTGAGCAAGATTGTCCCTCCCTACCAGAGTGGGGATGACATCCACAAGTGGATAACTGCTCTAGAGAGGGCCTGTAAAGTACAGAAGGTCCCTCTGGAGCAGTGGGCAGCAATCTTGTGGCTCTCCTTTGCAGACAAAGGTAGAGATAAGCTCCTCACTGTTAGAGAGGAGGATGCTGATAATTACAAGGTCTTGAAGAGTGCTCTTATTGATGGGTTTGGCCTAACCACTGAACAGTACAGGTTGAAGTTCAGAGATACCCAAAAAGCACAGACTCAAGACTGGGTAGACTATGTGGATTGTTCTGCCAAGGCTCTGGAAGGCTGGTTGATGGGCAGTAAGGTGTGTGACTTCTCAGGATTGTACAATCTGATAATGAGGGAGCAGATTCTTAATAACTGTCAAAATCAGCTGTTGCATCAATACCTGGTAGACTCTGATCTGACCTCTCCCCAAGAGTTGGGAAAGAAGGCAGACAAATGGGTCAGAACCAGGGTGAAGCAGAAGGTACAGAACCAAGGTGGGGAAACCAAGAAGCAAGATGCTAAGAACTCTGAAAAGGGTGGGGAGAAGGGTAAAGATCAAAAGTCTTCATCAGGCCCCCAAAAATCTTCTTCTGGTGGGGATTCACAGTCTACCAAAGGGAAAGGCCAAAGAAAACCATGGTGCAAGGTCTGTAAGCAAAAGACCCACTGGACCAGTGATTGCACCAAGTCCAAAGACTCCAGTCCAGCACCCACCAATGCCCCTAAGGCACCTGTTCCCACTAGTACAGTTGGTGGGAGTGCACCAGCCAAGGGTTTAGTAGGGTTCACCCTGGGTACTGAGTTGGGCTCTGACCTAGTCAGAGAACTGACTCAGGCTGTGTTAGTCTGTGATGGAGGCATGGATGTGACCTCCACTGTGAGTCCCAGTAATCTGGGCAAGTACAGACAACAGCCTTTAATCAATGGACGTGAGGCTTTGGCATTTAGGGACACAGGGGCAAGTGTCACAATGGTGACACAAGACCTTGTGAATCCTGGGCAAGTTATACTTGGTGAGATGTACCAAGTGACCAATGCTAGCAATGTCAGAACAGACCATACTCTGGCAGTTGTTAACTTCTCCTGGGGAGGGGTAACTGGCCTTAAGAAGGTTGTGGTGAGTGCAAACCTACCAGTCGAATGCTTGCTTGGCAATGACTTAGAGACTTCTGCTTGGGCAGAAGTGGAGCTCAGGACCCATGCAGAAATGCTGGGGATCCCTGCAGATGTGTTTGCTGTGACCAGGTCACAAGCCAAAATGTCTAGCACTGAACAGGCCTTGGATTCTGGAAGAATGGACCAAGTGCCTTCCAAGAGGAGGAGTAGTAGGGTTAAGGCAGTGCCTTCCCCCTTGGCTCAGGAGGAAGATCAGTCCCTTGAGGGGGATGATCTCAGCCCTGAAGAAGGAACTGTCCCAGAGGAACTTGAACCTGACCAGGTTGAGTTCTTGGGGACAGGGGGACCTTCTAGGGCAGATCTGAGCCAGGAGCAGCGGAGCTGCCCCTCCCTTGAACCCGTCAGACAGCAAGCTGCTGCTGAGGCTGCTGGGAAAGCTAGTGGTCCCCATACAGTGTATTGGGATGATGGACTCCTGTACTCAGAGAGTAGAGACCCCAAGCCTGGTGCTACCAGGAGGTTGGTTATACCTCTGAAGTTCAGGGGCTTCCTATTGACCCTAGCCCATGATATTCCCTTAGCAGGTCACCTGGGCCAGAACAAGACTTGGGACAGAATTGTCCCTCACTTTCACTGGCCCCACATGTCTGAAGACAGCAAGGAATTTTGTCGCTCCTGTATAACCTGCCAAGCCAGTGGCAAGGCAGGTGGCACTACAAAGGCCCCCCTGATACCACTACCTGTGGTGGGGGTGCCCTTTGAAAGGGTAGGGATTGACATTGTTGGTCCCATGGATCCCCAAACAGCCTCTGGGAACAGGTTTATCCTGGTGGTAGTGGATCATGCCACCAGGTACCCAGAAGCTATTCCCCTCAGGACCACTACAGCACCTGTGGTGGCAAGGGCCCTCCTGGGAATTTTCTCAAGAGTGGGCTTTCCTAAGGAGGTAGTATCAGACAGGGGTGCTAACTTCATGTCTGGGTACTTAAAAGCAATGTGGAAGGAGTGTGGAGTGACTTATAAGTTCACCACACCCTATCACCCACAATGCAATGGTTTAGTTGAGAGATTCAACAAAACCTTGATGGGCATGATTAAAGGGCTCCCAGAAAAGCTTAGGCGTAGATGGGACATACTCTTGCCCTGCCTTTTATTCGAATATAGGGAGGTGCCTCAGAAGGGGGTTGGTTACAGCCCTTTTGAACTTCTGTTTGGCCACCCTGTGAGGGGTCCACTGTGCTTGGTGAAGGAAGGATGGGAGTTACCTCTCAAGCCCCCAAAGCAGGATATAATGGACTATGTACTTGGTCTCCGCTCCAGGATGGCTGAGTATATGAAAAGGCAACCAAAAACCTTGAGGCTAGCCAGGAACTTCAAAAGGCCTGGCATGACCAAAGAGCTGTTCTGACTGTTTACCAGCCAGGGCAGAAGGTGTGGGTGTTGGAGCCAGTGGCCCCAGCAGCTCTCCAAGACAAATGGAGTGGACCCCACACTATTGTTGAGCAGAAGGGTGAGGTCACCTACTTAGTAGACCTAGGAACACCCAGGAGTCCCCACAGGGTTCTCCATGTCAACAGGTTAAAACCATATGTGGACAGGGCAGACAGGGGCTTGCTCATGGCTACTGATGAAGGGCAGGAGGAAGAGAGTGACCCACTCCCTGACCTGCTCTCACAGAACCCCGACGATGGGTCAGTAGATGGTGTAGCCTTGGCAGGCAGCCTCACTACCCAGCAACAAACTGATTGTAGGCAAGTTCTCAATCAGTTTAGACATATGTTTTCACTGACACCCATTCAGACCACCTGGTGCACTCATGAAGTGGACACTGGGGACAGTCTGCCTATTAAAAATAAGATTTATAGGCAACCTGACCATGTCAGGGACTGTATCAGGACTGAAGTCCAGAAAATGTTGGAATTGGGAGTTATTGAACCCTCAGATAGCCCTTGGGCTAGTCCAGTGGTCCTTGTACCAAAACCTCACACCAGTGGTGGAAAAAGAGAGATGAGGTTTTGTGTGGACTACAGGGGTCTCAATGCAGTCACTAGGACTGATGCCCATCCAATACCAAGGGCAGATGAGCTCATAGATACTTTGGCCTCAGCCAAATATCTCAGCACATTTGACTTGACAGCTGGCTACTGGCAGATCAGACTAGCTGATACTGCAAAGCCCAAAACAGCATTCTCAACCCCTAGTGGGCATTATCAATTTGTGGTAATGCCCTTTGGTCTGAAGAGTGCACCTGCCACTTTCCAGAGGCTGGTGAATACAGTTCTCACAGGTCTGGAAGCCTATAGTGCAGCATATCTAGATGATATTGCTGTCTTTAGCTCCACCTGGGAGGATCACCTGGTCCACCTCAGGAATGTTTTACAGGCCCTGCAAAAGGCAGGCCTGACTATCAAGGCCACTAAGTGCCAGATAGGGCAGAGTCAGGTTGTGTACCTGGGCCACCTTGTGGGTGGAGGCCAGGTTCAACCTTTGCAGAGCAAGATCCAGACTATCATGGACTGGACTGCTCCAACTACCCAGACTCAGGTGAGAGCCTTCTTAGGCCTGACTGGGTACTATAGGAGATTTGTCAAGGGGTATGGATCAATAGTGACACCCCTGAATGACTTAACTTCTAAGAAAATGCCCAAAAAGGTTCAGTGGACAGTTAGCTGTCAAAAGGCATTTGATGACCTGAAGCAGGCCATGTGCACTGCGCCCATTCTACAGAGTCCTGATTACTCCAAGAAGTTCATTGTTCAACTGATGCATCTGAATTGGGGGTAGGGGCTGTACTGTCACAATTGAATGAAGAAGGTCAGGATCAGCCAGTAGCTTTCATTAGCAGAAGGCTGACCCCTAGAGAGAAACGTTGGTCAGCCATAGAGAGGAGGCCTTTGCTGTGGTCTGGGCTCTGAAGAAGTTGAGGCCATACTTGTTTGGTACACACTTCCTGGTTCAGACATACCATAAGCCCCTCTTATGGCTAAAACAAATGAAGGGTGAAAACCCCAACCTGCTTAGGTGGTCCATTTCCCTACAGGGGATGGACTTTACAGTGGAACATAGACCTGGGAGTAACCATGCCAATGCAGATGGACTCTCTAGGTACTTCCACTTAGAACATGAAGACTTAACTGGGCAAGGTTAGTTTAATGTCCCTACGTTTGGGGGGGTTGTGTAGGAGAGTAGGATCTGCTTCACATGGGTACCCCCACTTTTTGCTGATGCTTCACTGTTTTTCGACATTAGTCTGGCTGGGGCCCTGCTAATCAGAACCCCAGCCTAGCTGCTTCCTCTCTAAAATGGTTTCCATGTGCCTTAGGCACATCACTGATTGGAATCTGGAGTGCCCTTATAAGTCCCTAGTATATGGTATACTATGTACCAAGGGCATAGGTACCTCAGAGGCCTGCCAGGGGCTGCAGCATGTATTATGCCACCCCTGGAAGGCCATCCAAACTGACACCACAGGTCTGCTACTGCAGCCTGGGTAAGGTGGTGCATGCACCCCTTACTGTGATATAGGTTACCTATATCACTAAATACATACACACATATAAACCTATAAGTCACTCCTAAGGCAGGCCTTATCAATCCTAAAGGCAGAGTGCATGGTTCCTATGTGAGAGGGTGCCCCTGCATGAGCAGGGCCCCTCTGCAGTGTTCGGAGACCCTTCTCTGATGCTGTTTGTAGTGCAGCCTGACCATATACTCTTAAGCGCATTATAACCTCGCGTTAAATGCTAACTTTGGAATGGCTGCACCTAAACATGCCGTGTTTGGTGTCAAACATCTTGGAATACTACCCCCCCCGCCAATTCTGGTGGCGGGGGTAGCATTCCACCCTTCTAGAGGGAAAGACATGTTAACTCTGGCTAGCCCGGTAACTTCTTTCCAAAGCCCTGGCATCACAAAATGGATGTAGCTGCCACAGACACGAGTCTGGCCTCCTGCTGCTGGACGAAACTCCGGCAGGGGAGGCCTGGACAATAGGTTTCCTGTCCCAGGGAGGTGTGACCACCTCCCCAGACAGGATAATGTGTATTGGGGCTGGGCGGGAGCACTTTCGGGTGCTTTGAAGTCCTGCACTGGGGGCACACTTGGTGTCCCTGTGCATACCCCAGTTCAAACCGGATCAGGGGCTTGCAGCCCCTGCTTTAGCGCAAACTGGACAAAGGGAAAGGGGTGTAGCCACCCTCTGCCCTGACCCACCCATAGGTGGGGCCACAGAGTAGTCCAACCCCTATACTTAGTATAAGTATAGGAACCCAGTCCTTAGGACTTTAGATTATCCCTGGACGAAACTCTGAAACTGAATCCTGGACCTTCGACGCTCTACTCACGATTAGAGGACAGAAGAATCTCCCTTGGGGTCAAGGAGTGACTCCCCTGGTTGGCAGGCACCAAAGAAGCATCTGTCCAGTTCGCATTTCTGAAGCTCCCGCCGGACGCCGAAGTCATCGCATCACCAGAGGTGGATTCTCAGACTTCCCCGAGGCTACCCTGAGTCCCCAGCAAAGCTGAGGCCCGTGGCTATCGTGGGTGACTTGAGACCGTGACCCCTGGACACCGAGCACATTTGCAAGTGCATCCTCTTCTGGGTCTCCCACGAAGTCGTGCTTTGGGCTCCGAGTAGCCCTAGCCTCCAGCACCAACTGCACCGAAGATCACTGGCCTCCACTCCACGAGTGTCCTGTGAGCCAGATCCACGTGCGACGTCTCGAGGCTCCTTCGCGGTCGCTAGCCCGTTGGCTAGTAGCCCTTAACGAAGGCCAATCTTTTTCTTACTTGGCATCCTGGTTGCTCCAGGCCTGCCCTCACTTACCCTCGCTGGGTGAGTTCCCCAGACCTTGCTGGTCTGCACCATCGACGATCTTCCTCTGCATCGAGACTTGCCGTTGCCAAGGCTTGTTGGGTCCAATCCGGTCGCCGACACCTCAGCACTCGACAGACATCGTGTACCAGCCCGAATCCTGCTCCTGGTCGCCGACAACGCCTCCTGGACCTCGTGGCTGAAGAGTCAAGACGACCGTCAACGCACCTGAAGCACTCGACATCGGTGGGCATCTGTCCATCGCCTTCCTGGTCACTGGTTAGTGACCCAGACTCTGTCCCCTCTGCTTTCAGGTTCTTCAGAACTCCGATCCACTCGTGGATCCACCCAGACACTTTCCACTTGGTCGCCAGCAGCACTTTGCAGCAGATCGCCATTCAAATCGACGACGACCCCGAAAGGCACCTATGCACCCGGCTTCCCTGGGTGAGGTAACACGAGTACTCCGGTGCTCCCTTGGGTAGAGACTCTTCAAAGTCCTAGATCTCAAAGGGTTTGCTCCAAGTCCTCCTTTAAGTGTCCCTTTTCTTTAATTTCCCAATCACGACTTTCTCCATAGAAGTCAACGGCGTATCGCGGTTGTGTATTTACACTGCACGCGTCCCCCGTGGGTCCCATGTGTCACTACCTTGGGTGGTTCCTTGTGGTCCAAGCACTTCTAGAGGCTCTAGGCCTAGTGTCTAGTTCAGTCGTGGTTCTTATACCACTTTATTGGTATATGGTTTGGTACGCCCCTAGGGCCCAAACGTGTATTTGTGCTATTACTGTGTTTAAATAACTTCTAACTTATGTACTTCGAACTCTAGCCTCATAAAGAGACTAGAGGGGTGTGTTTAGAAATAAATACATATATTTTGAATATATACCTGGTGTGGTGCTCTTTCATTTGGTCACTCATCAGATTATAGACTGGTAAAACAAGCTGCTTTACATTCCTTCAAGACTTAGCCTGAAGGCTGCTCTCCATAGCTACCACTAGGATAGCTTTCAATAAGGTTGTCTTTAACCTATCTCCAATAAGGGGTTGTTTGGACTGGTGCAAGGTGCCCACTATAATTAGTGGACAGCATATACCAGGCCAACTTCTCACAGTGGTGGTGTTCTTACGTGAGGAAAAAGTTTCTTTAGGTCTTCTAAAAAGTCTTTGATGATGTGAATTTTGAAGCTGATTTGGACTTTTTTTGTAAGCTTTAATAGCAGCATAATGGACTTTGATGGAAGGAACTGTAACTTTAATTGAGCCACATTTAATAGGTACAAAAGAAGCCAGTGGTGCTTGAACAATCTTTAGAGTGGGGGTGTTTGCCCAAACGTCACTTCACAAAAAGATTAAGGGTTGTGAAAATTGTTTTTTATTTAATGAGGGACTGCACAAAAGTTGCCAAACTCTTTCATTGGCAGGGTGGGGACGGTAGAGAATGCACTGGTGCATTTTCACAAATGTGTGTAAATGTTTTGTGGTAGAGTAATGTTATGTATATCCAGCACATGTCCCATAAAATGGCCTGTTTGTGCAAGTAAATCCCCAGAAACATCCAGTGACCTCACTTATTTTTGACTGGGGAAGTGTAAGGCCTTATTCACTTTGACAATATAAGATGATTGACCCTTTCTCTTTCAAACTTTTAATCTCGCTCTCTCAATCTTCTACGGGAAGCCATCTTTTTCTCAGTGGGTGCAACAAAACATAATGGAATAATGAACTGAGGGCATCTGTTATAACTATTAGGATTTTTGTATATGCCTAACAGTTCTAAATGCTAATAGGCCCTTCTACAGTTCAAACACAAAACCACCAAAAAATAAAAAAAGACGCATTAATAAATAACTATTCTTTCATGTTTGCCAACAGTGTACTGGAAGCATCACTTTCACCCATCTAACATCCTGTCCCCATTTTGTTTAATGTCAGAAATTGTGACATTCGGGAACATTGAGCCACATCGCAAGTACTGTGCCAGGGGAAGTAGTAGCCATCAAAAACATTGTGATATTAAAGAAGAAGAAGGGCTTACTGCCAGATAAATAATGCCATTAGTGCTGCTCACACAGAATAAAATAAGGTCCCAATGTGCTACTCTCCCAATATCGTACCATGGTAGTACAGCTCTCAGAATACTGAGACAAAGCTAAGCCGAAAAGATATTGTGTCATAGGTAGGTTCCAACTAGGCACAGTTTGGCAGCCTACGACAATTGTAGCGCCATGTATAAGGTTACCAAATTGCTCTGGGTTGGTAGATTATCATGTTTCAAGCCCTTTCCTTTAATAACTGATTGTAGTCAGATTAGTTTGTCCAATTGTGTTCGCTGGTATCAATTGAAGAATACAACTTATGAAATGCACTAACTTTTCAGATAACAACATGTAGTGACTTGGAAACCATATTTCCAAAACTTTCACATGCGGGGAAACTCCTTGACATGCATTGCCTTTTCAGCATAGATCCTAGACCCTATGCTGTGCAGCACAATCTCTTAATTGCTTCCGCAGCACACTAACCAAGGTTGGTACCTGCAAATGTTAGGATAGGTATATAAGATAAAGTTTATGATAACATGAGTTAAACATAGCCTGCCACTTACCTACTCACGGATCCTTCCCTTCTCCCAAATGTGGTGTGATAAATGTACATTTTTTGGTTGACGTATCTTTTTGTATCGTAGTATATAGATTCAAGATTGTGCTATCTATCCTTTACCATTTGAGTTAAAGCTGGAAAAGATGTTATCATCTGGTTATATATATATATATATATATATATATATATATATATATATATATATATATATATATATATTCACTGAAAAAACCATAGGTTTCAGGGACGTTATAGTTAGCTGGACATTTCACTCGTACAAAACCATAGAAATTACACTGTTATAGTTAGTTCAGCTAACTATAACTTGCGCCCCCGCAATGCACTGCTGATGACATCACATATTACATCATTCATGACATGGTCAGTGACATCACTGATGACATCATCCATGTGACAATCTGATGCACCTTCTCACACCCTAGTATAACCTTTGATACACCCACTCCAAAAAACAGAATACCATTTTTTAAACCATAGACACACCAATACCACTTACTACATATCTAATCACTGGTTCTTAGGTCTACACACTCATTCACTCATACAATCACTCATACATGCAGTCACTCATCAATACAACACTATCATATGCACTCATACACCTACACAGACACTCACACACCAGCACTCATCCAGAGTTACTCACACACCTAGTCAGTCATGCAAATAATCAATCACACTTCCATTTACTGACCTATACAGTTATACACACAACACCACTTATTCAAACAGAAAGAAACGCATAATTACTCTCTTATACAATCACTGATACAAGTACACACTCATCCATACAGCCACTCTCACAATCACTAACTCTCACGTATAGTCATTTATATACTCCAACTCTCACATACACTGTCTTTTACATATGTAGTTAGTTGGACATGTACCACTGAGACATCCATTCACTCACTAACACACCCATACACACACTCACCCACGCATACAGCTGTTAACACATGCACTCTTGAACCCATACACCCAGTGAATCAACCACTCAAACATGTATGCACAGAGTCACACAACTCCCATGCACCCACACACACACTCAGGCACCCATACAAATACTCTGGCAACCAATTAATAACCCATATAGACACTCATGTAGCTACTGACCAACCCATGCAGCAGCTTATACAACAGCAAACAGACTGATATAGACATTCACACAGTTCAGTCACTAACCCATGCATTCAGTAAGACACATGTAATAACTCAGTTAAACAGTCAGTCACACACCTACTAAATCCTCCATCTAGACCACGGGTACTCATAGTACGGCCCGCGGGCCGCCGGCGGCCCGGCAAGCCTTCCTTGGCGGCCCGCGGACCTTGCAGATACCTACCTGTGTTTTTTCTTCTTTTTTTTTTTAAAGTGCCAGCAAACACCGCCGGTTGCAGCAGCGCTCTATGGGGGCCGGGCGATTCTTTAAAAAACCATTCACTTGTTAATGAGGCTTTGTTGTATTTCACCGCTTTTTAGCGCCCCTGCATCTCCAGGGGCGCTAAGAAGAGGTGAACTACAACAAACCCTCATTAACAAGTGAATGGTTTTTTAAAGACCTGAGGCTGTGAAGTACTCGGGTGCGGCTGTGTGTGCGCCCGGGAAGCTGTCTCAGCCCGGGCTGACACACACGCAGGGTGACGTGACAGAGCGAGGGAGACAGACAGACAGAGGAAGGGAGACAGAGAGAGGGAGACAGACAGAGGGAGGGAGACAGAGAGAGGGAGACAGAGGGAGGGAGACAGAGAGAGGGAGACAGAGAGAGGGAGGGAGGGAGACAGAGCGAGGGAGACAGAGCGAGGGAGACAGACAGACAGAGGGAGGGAGACAGAGCGAGGGAGACAGACAGAGGGAGGGAGACAGAGAGAGGGAGACAGAGAGAGGGAGGGAGACAGAGAGAGGGAGACAGACAGAGGGAGGGAGACAGAGAGAGGGAGACAGAGAGAGGGAGGCAGAGAGGGAGACAGGGGGAGACAGAGGGAGGGAGTCAGGGGGAGACAGAGGGAGGGAGAGGGAGACAGACAGAGGGAAGGAGACAGAGAGAGGGAGACAGACAGAGGGAGACAGACAGAGGGAGACAGAAGAGGGAGACAGAAGAGGGAGACAGAAGAGGGAGACAGAAGAGGGAGACAGACAGAGGGAGATAGAGGGAGGGAGATAGAGGGAGGGAGATAGAGGGAGACAGAGAGAGAGGGAGTCAGGGGGAGGGAGAGGGAGACAGACAGAGGGAGACAGAGGGAGGGAGACAGAGGGAGGGAGACAGAGGGAGGGAGACAGAGGGAGGGAGGGAGAGGGAGGGAGACAGAGGGAGGGAGGGAGGGAGACAGAGGGAGGGAGACAGAGAGGGAGGGAGACAGACAGAGAGAGAGAGAGGGAGACAGACAGAGAGAGAGGGAGGGAGACAGACAGAGAGAGGGAGACAGAGGGAGGGAGACAGAGGGAGGGAGACAGAGGGAGGGAGACAGAGGGAGGGAGACAGAGAGAGGGAGACAGAGAGAGGGAGACAGAGAGAGGGAGACAGAGAGAGGGAGACAGAGAGAGGGAGACAGAGAGAGGGAGGAAGGCGACAGACAGAGGGAGACAGACAGGGAGGAGGGCGACAGACAGAGGGAGGGAGACAGATAGAGGGAGACAGAGGGAGGGAGACAGAGGGAGGGAGACAGAGGGAGGGAGACAGAGGGAGGGATACAGAGGGAGGGAGACAGAGGGAGGGAGACAGTGGGAGGGAGACTGTGGGCGGGATACAGAGGGAGGGATACAGAGGGTGGGAGAGAGAGGGAGGGAGACAGTGAAGGAGGGAGACAGAGAGGGAGGGAGACAGAGAGGGAGGGAGACAGAGAGGGAGGGAGACAGAGGGAGGGATACAGAGGGAGGGATACAGAGGGAGGGAGACAGAGGGAGGGAGACAGAGGGAGGGAGACAGAGGGAGGGAGACAGAGGGAGGGATACAGAGGGAGGGCTACAGAGGGAGGGAGAGAGAGGGAGGGAGACAGAGAAGGAGGGAGACAGAGAAGGAGGGAGACAGAGGGAGGGAGACAGAGAGGGAGGGAGACAAACAGAGTGAGTGAGACAGAGAGAGGGAGGGAGAGAGAGGGAGGGAGAGAGAGAGGGAGAGAGAGAGAGAGAGAGAGAGAGAGACAGAGAGGGAGGGAGACGGAGAGAGAGAGAGGGAGGGAGAGATAGAGAGAGGGAAGGAGACAGAGCGAGAGAGATAGATAGAGAGAGAGAGAGATGTGTGTATGCCGGGTCTAGTGGCTCAGTGGACGAAGGCGTCCGCTGCAGGGGCCTGTGTTCAACCTCATGGTCATAGTTATTTTTTTTGGCTCTAGCCCCGCCCCCTCCCCCACTGGTGCGGCCCTCGGCCACAAACCACACTGTAAATTTGGACCCCGAGAGAAAGTTTGTGAGTACCCATGATCTAGACACTTATACACCCACTCATTCTTCAATACACCTTGGTATATATATAATACATATTTAAACTTTAAAGAAAAACACATTCACTGGATGATGTCATCAGTGATGTCATTTGAGATGTCATCAGTGATGTCACTGACCATGTCATGAATGATGTAATATGTGATGTCATCAGCAGTGCATTGCGGGGGCACGAGTTATAGTTAGCTGAACTAACTATAACAGTGTAATTTCTATGGTTTTGTACGAGTGAAATGTCCAGCTAACTATAACGTCCCTGAAACCTATGGTTTTTTCAGTGAATTTCAAAGGTTTTTTAAATGCTAATTCCTAACTATAACGTCCCTGAAACCTATGGTTTTTTCAGTGAATTTCTAAGGTTTTTTAAATGCTAATTTCTAACTATAACGTGCCTGAAACCTATGGTTTTTTCAGAGAATTTCAAACGTTTTTTAAATGCTAATTTCTAATTATAATGTTCATTAAACTTATGGTTTTTTCAGTGATTTTAAATTATCATTCCATTCTCAACCTAGTGAAAACAGCCGATATCGCCAGTTTTCCAACAATCGCTTCCGCAAAAAAATTTGCCACAAATGAGAGCGACAACGAACGCTAATAATATGTAGAGTAGGCGTTCCCGTGCAAAAATAACACGAAAACACCACTTCCCGATATTTTCAACGAGCAGCCAAATCTGGGGTGCGATCCAAAAACAGGCGAAAAGCTGCGTTAGCAGTAGGAATTTAACATCTGCCTTTTACTGGTGTAAAGCAGGACGACTACCTACAGTGTAAAAGGGAGCCCAGCCCAGAACCACATCTGAAGACCAACACATGTCATAGAGCTACTGACCATGCAGCTCCGACACCCAAGAAGGCCACAACACCCACTGCCATCACCCTCAGGACCTCCCCCCTGGACCACCCCCCTCCCTACTACCACTGAGGCAGCGCAGAACAGGACAGCGGACCTTCCAAAAACGGCATGGTCCCTCAGCCACACAATAGCTGAATCTTGGGAGATGTGGCAACCAAGTATGTGTGAAGGACGCAAGTCACCCATCAATAAAAATGCACACAATAGCAAGTGTAGCGGTGATGTGGTGGACAGACCTCACTATGCAGAGCACAAACCTCTCCATGTGGACATATACTGCTGGTGCTTGTAGTGTTGTGGACAATAGACGCAACCATGTTACCTCAGGCAGTGGGGAAGATCTCGGTCATGTAGCTGTGTTGTCCCCCCCTGGAAGCTGAAGCGGAGTGGGCTGGTCCAACGTACGCCACTCCAGCATAGGAGTATGAATAAATAGGCTGGGCTTTGGGCGTGGTTCACTTGTGGGAAGGCCAAAGCGTCTGCCAGGGCGGCAGCCCTCACCCTGCCACGAGGCCTCCACCGTGACCGCCGGCCTCCTCGACACAGGCCCCCTGCGAACCCAGCAGGAGAGCACCACAGACTTATGTCTGTACAGACTACTGCCTTCGATCTACACTGCGGACAGCAGGGCTCACAATTCAGATCGAGTCGCGATTGCAGATGACGCAGTCCAGTAGGCAAGAGACATTGATCCTAGTGCGGCCCGCCCGGACCACGCATCATCGCAGACTGCGCACACACTGAGTGCTTCAGGTGCCACTAACTCAGTGCACCACAAGTCAACGCCACGTGGACTTATTAAGACAGAATTCATTAGGCAAAAGACATTGCTACCAGTGCGGCCCGCCCGGACCACGCATCATCGCAGGCTCCACACACGCTGGTTGCTTCAGGTGACACTAACTGTACAGCTCAACTCAATGCCATGTGGCTGTGGGCCCTTGCTGACCGCTGCCTCCGGCCTACACTGCGGTCATCAGGGCTCACATTTAAAATTGACTCTTGATTCATTAATTGCAGAGTCCAGTAGGCAACTAAGTATTACGTCCCTAAAACCTACATAATATCCTTTTAGTATCCTTGCTTCAAGAACTTGTTTTATATCAGTTATAGCTTTAGTACAATGACCAAATTCATCTTGCAAGTCCAAAGGAACACTGAATGGCAGTCTACACTGCGGAGAGCAGAGCTCACAATTTGAATTTAGTCTTGATTTATTAATTGCAGACAGAATTGTACTCTATGTCCTCGAATTTTGTCAAGAGGAAGTGACAAAAAGCATTCCTTGATGTCTGTGTGGACTACTGCTTTCGATCTACACTGCGGTCAGCAGGGCTCACAATTCAGATCGAGTCGCGATTGCAGATGACGCAGTCCAGTAGGCAAGAGACATTGCATCATCGCTGGCTGCGCACATGCTGAGCGCCACACCTACCACTAACTCTATGCAGCTCAAGTCAACGCCACGTGGCTGTGGACTCTTCCTGACCACTGCCTCCAGCCTACACTGCGGTCAGCAGGGCTCACAATTCAAATCGAGTCGCAATTGCAGATGACGCAATCCAGTAGGCAACAGACATTGCATGATCGCTGGCTGCGCACACGCTGAGCGCCACACCTACCACTAACTCTATGCAGCTCAAGTCAACGCCACGTGGCTCTGGGCTCTTCCTGACCACTGCCTCCGGCCTACACTGCGGTCAGCAGGGCTCACAATTCAGATCGAGTCACGATTGCAGATGACGCAGTCCAGTAGGCAACAGACATTGCATCATCGCTGGCTGCGCACACGCTGAGCGCCACACCTACCACTAACTGTATGCAGCTCAAGTCAACGCCACGTGGCTGTAGGCCCTTCCTGACCGCTGCCTCCGGCCTACACTGTGCTCAACAGGGCTCACAATTCAAATTCAGTCTTCATTCATTAATTTCAGAGTCCAGTAGGCAACTAACTATAACGTCCCTGAAACCTACATATTTCGACAGTGTATTCCATAAATGTTTCATCTTTTGTTCCATACACCTACACTGCGGTTAGCAGAGCTCACAATTTAAATTGAGACATGATTTATTTATTGCAGAGAGAATTGTACTCTATGTCCTCGAATTTTGTAAACAGGAAGTGACTAAAAGCATTCTTCGATGTCTCTGCCGACTACTGCCTTCGATCTACACTGCGGATAGCAGGACTCACAATTCACATCGAGTCGCGATTGCAGATGACTCAGTCCAGTAGGCAACAGACATTGCTCCCAGTGCGGCTCGCCCGCACCACGCATCTTCGCTGGCTGCGCACACGCTGAATGCTTCTGATGTCCGTATCTCAGAGCAGCACAACTCATGGACCCTTTATGATACAATGTTTTGTGTATAATTTCACATCTGCTGCCCCTACCTCAGTGTACCACAAGTCATGGACCCTTTACGATATAATCTTATGTGTATTATTTCACATCTGTTGCCCCTACCTTAGTGCAGCACAAATCATTGACCCTTTATGATTGAATCTGTGTGTCTGATCCAATGATTACTGTTGTACTTGTTGCCAGCACCAACCATTCCCAGAGGGCTGGCTTACACTCACCCCACACGCATCCAGCACAGACGTCACTGGACATGTGACCCTGGTAATAAAAATGAGTCGAGCGCACGTGCCCGTACCCAGTTCCACTATCTATCTGTGTCCGTGTGTTCATTATGTATGCAAGATGCCACCCCTGGGCCCTACCACATTACATTGTGCTGTGGACAGCGTATGCAACCTCTGGCAGTGGGGAAAACTTCGGTTATGTAACTTTCTCTCGGTCATTGTACAAGTACATACGTAGAGACTGGAACATTAAAGTACTGCAAGGAGAGTGTATAGTGAATTTATAAGTGCTTGGGGATTGGCGGAGTAATTGTATAAGTACATATGTTGGCGCAGCCTAACCCCGAACACAAGCTCTCCATGTGCCAAAAACTGAAACTTGAACTTTGCATGGCCTTGTATTGCTACAGCTGCAACACTCCACTGAATGTGCAATAAACATTCATATCCACACAGATGTGTCATGTCCACCATCTTTCATGTGTGGAACTATGGATGAATGTAGGGTCAGTGATTCCCCGTACCTTCCATGTTGGCCATGTTGTGGGACTTGGCTCACAGAGTGACACATTGGCGCTTGCGACCCAGGTGACGTCAGCACTACAACAGGGACACCCGCATAAGTTGATTCCTCATACAGCCCAGGACGGAGCCACGCCCATAGCTCCGGAGTCATTCTTCACAGCCTCACGCAGGACTGGCATACGCCAGGCCAGCCCACTCCGCTTACGCTTACAGGGAAGGACAACAACGCTACATGGCCCAGATTTTCATTGCAGTGATCTGCTGGTCACACCCTAGTTGTCAGTCGCCACAGCCACTCCCTCACGGCTAGTATACACCCACACCACACCCATCCAGCACAGGCGTCACAGGACACGTGACCCTGCCAATAAAAAAGACCGGGCGCACGTGCTCGACGCCATTTCAGAGTTGCTCGCACCGGATACACTGCGGCCGGCACAGGCACACCGGCACGGGACGGTGACTTTCGGTCCACTGAGGTACGGGTACCGTAACTGCTGAGCGGGTGTGCAGCCTGCGGTGATGGCCCATCCCGGCGGTCTGGACAGCTCAGGTTTTGTGTGCCCTGCTGGACCGCAGTGTAGGCCTGAGCCATCAGACAGCGCAGGCCTACAGCCACGTGGCGTCGCCTCGCTGGTCACAGAGTTAGTGGCACCGCAAGGGCTGAGCAGGTGTGCAGCCTGCGATGAAAAGCCCAGTGCACTGGTATGTCCTCGGCCATGGCAAAATCAAGAACCAGCACCAAATGTGAGACCTGGTGGCCTGCAGAGCGGGGCTGCATGATATGCAGGGTGCTGTGTCCGCGGGCCCCGGGCTTGGGGCTTGCAGCAGCATGTGGTAGGCCCGCTTTTCTACACGCAGGTTGCGAAAGGTGAGCAGAGAGGCTTGTTAGCGCAGCGGCGGGCAGTCACCTCCGGGCAGTGGGAGTGGATGGGGTGCAGCAGCCTGGGTGCAGCAGCCTGGGTGCGCAGCGGCGGACAGTCACCTCCGGGCAGTGGGAGTGGATGGGTTGCAGCAGCCTGGGTGCGCAGCAGCAGGCAGACACCTCTGGGCAGTGGAAGTGGATGGGGTGCAGCAGCGGCGAGCAGACACCTCTGGGCAGTGGAAGTGGATGGGGTGCAGCAGCCTGGATGCACAAAGGCGGGACAGAGAATTAGGCGTGTGAAGTTGTATGTACTCTGCCATTACTGATTCCATACTACGTTTCAGATGAGTAAGCTTGAGGGCTCCACTATGTCCCGGCACGTGGTTGGAGACACACCGGTGACGGAAAGGTGAGCTGTGAGGGTTTTGTTCACAGTGTGGGCACTCACTGTCCCTCTCCATCTCTTCCTTTCTCTCCCTCACACTCGTTCTCTCTCTTCCTCTCTCTCTCACTCTATCTCTTCCTCTCTCAGTTTTTTTCTTTCTCTCTCTCACTCTTCCTCCGTTTCTCTCTTCCTCTTTCTCACACTGTTTCTCTCTCTCTCTCTTCCTCTCTCACTGTTTCTCTCTCTCTTCCTCTCTCTTTCTCTCTCTCTCTCCTTTGATGGACGCATGATGCACAATTTTATCTTGCTTTTTGTCTAGCAGGCTGCGATTCACAGATTGACGACACCCCCCCCCCCCCGACACGGACCTCCCGCCACAAGGCGATGACTACAGTTCCACTGAGTTAGTGCCACCAGAGCTGAGCGCGTGTGCAGCCTGCGATGATGCGTGGCCATCCTGCAATCAACACCCACTTTGAATTGTGAGCTCGGCTTGACCGCGTGTACGCAACGCCCGAGGAGGTTGCTTCGGCACGTGGTGGACCCTCTTAGACACACGCCGGTGGCAGAAGGTGAGCAGAGAGGCTTGTTTCCGCAGCAGCGAGCATTCACCTATGGGCGGTGGGAGTGGATAGTGTGCAGCACCCTGGGTGCACAAGAGCGGGCAGACACCTCCGAGCAGTGGGAGTGGATGGGGTGCAGCAGCCTGGATGCACAGGAGCGGGCAGACACCTCTAGGCAGTGGGAGTGGATGGGATGCAGCAGTCTGGGTGCGCAGGAACGGGCAGTCACCTCCGGGCAGTGGGACTGGATGGGGTGCACCAGCCTGGGTGCGCCGAGGCGGGCAGACACCTCTGGGCGGCGGGAGTCGATGGGGTGCAGCAGCCTGGGTGCGCAGGGGCAAAACAGAGAATTGGGCATGTGCAGTTGTATGTACTCTGCCATTACTGATTCTATACTATGTTTCAGATGACTAAACTTGAAGACTGCACTATGTCCCAGCACGTGGTTGGAGATACACCGGTGGCAGAAAGGTGAGCTGTGAGGATTTTCTCCACAGTGTCAACACTCACTCTCCCTCTCCATCTCTTCCTTTCTGTCACTCACACTCTTTCTCTCTCTCTCACTCTCTATCTCTTCCTTTCTCTCTCTCACACTTTCTCTCTTTCTATGTCTCTTTCTCTCCCTCTCATTCTTTCTTTCTCTCTTCCTCTCCGTCTCACTCTTTCTCTCTCTCTCTACCTCTCTCTCACACTGTTTCTCTCTTTCTCTCTCGCTTCCTTGTATCTCACTCTTTCTCTCTTCCTCTCTCTCTCTCTTTCTCTGTCTTCCTCTGTCTCACCCTTTCTTTCTCTCTCTCTTCCTCTCTCACTCTTTCTCTCTTTCTCTCTCTCTCTCCTTTCATGGACGCATGATGCACAATCTTATCTTTCTTTTTGTCTTGCAGGCTGTGATTCACAAATTGTCGAGGGATGACACACCATACCTGTACCTACTTTTATTTTGTTGTTTTGTTTAAATAAAATGTTTTATATGTAAATCCATAGATGACTGAGATTCTTATTTGTCCAACCTCACATGCATCTTCTTTACTATAATTGTGCGACATCAGCCAATTTGTTACGTTCCAGATTTCCTAAGGTTGCTGTCACATTTGTTTGTGTGGGGGGAGGTGAGGGGGATGGCGGACAAGGGGCTGGTGGCGGGGGGTGTCGGAGCAGTGTTGGGTGTCCGAGCTGCATGATCGTTGGCTCCATTGCATCTGTTGTCATTCACGTGTGGCTCTGGGCTGGGCTCCATTTCATATTGCAGGTTGTAGTCCGACTTTTCACCAGCTCAGAGTAGGTGTAAACTTTCTGCTACTAACGCACCTTATCGCCTGTTTTGTACTCTCTTCGACGATCTTGCTGGTGGTTGAGACACTTGCGAAGTGATGTGTTCGCTGCTTTTTGCACGGGAACGCCTACTCTACATCTCATTAGCAATATTTGCCGGAGTCATCCGTGACGATTCTTTTTGAGGCTGCTATCGCTGGTAAACTGGTGATATGGGCTGTGTGCTCCAGCTTGTGAATGGTGCGTTAAATTTATCACCATTTTGGGTGCGATAAAGTGCCGTTAACTCGGCGATATGCCCTTGAGAATATACCCCTCAGTGTTTGAAAGACTTAAGAAGTACTCGAGTGCCGCACTGAGAGCCGCGCACCCATCGCTTTCACAAGTTTGCTATGACAGGGCAGGAGAGAGCGAGGGCGGGAGAGAGCGAGGGAGAGAGACGGAGTGAGATAGCACAAGCAGCGCAAGGCCGCACGGGCACGTGGCTCCACATGCCAACATGTGTGTGTGCATCGCCATCCGTGCACAGGCAATTCCCCCACAATGCAGCCCACACTCATAGCAATCACAGAACATCAGCAATGAAGGCAATGTGGTACAAAACTCCCCTCATACGGGTTCTGTGTCCGGTGTGTGTGGCGGGGTGATGGCTGCATGGCTGTGTGCCCCTGACACATCAGACTGCGTAGGTGATGGGGCTGCATCAGATGTCGTCCAGCACCTATGCAAAAACAATGTCTGTCTCACAGAGGCGGAGCTTGCCAAAGGGATACACCCCGTTGCACATGCGACAGTCAGTTCTTCCCTGTGTTGGGACGAGGCTCATTGTGGCACACGAGTGGACAATCTTTACAACACACCTCACAGTTAGACACCAGTGGCGTGGCATAGGCTTTATTGGCATGTGCGTGTGAGTACGGACGAGGCAACGGCCACAACAGGCACGGACATGCTTAAGACACTTACACGCACAGCATGGGTACATGTCGAGGGGAAGATGATGTTGGGGCTGAAATGGACAAGATTTATCACATATGGCAACGCTCACAGCCCACCTTGCCTTGCTCCCCAACAACTTAGATTTCCTAAGAACACCCAAATGCAAAGCCTCGCAGTACCACACCAGCCTTGACTGACATTGAAATCTACCTCTCAGTGTAAAAAATGAGACCACAAAGTGTGCACATAACATTTCTTATTTTTTGTGTGGGGGATATGCCACAGCTCTGAGCAATGATTTGAATGTGTGTACAACGTTGTGGGACATGGGTTGCTGTTTTCGTGGGTGTCAAGGCCATCCCATGCGGGGGTACCACAGGCAGGGGCTTCTATGTGTGGGCTGTGGATAAGTCGGATGGTTTATTTGGCATCTGCACAGTGCCCCGTGTGAGGGGGCACGACTCACTGTACGTGGGGTCTGCATGGTGCTCTGCCTCCGGGGTGCGGCAATTGTCTGCTCTGCCGACAGTGATCAGGTGTGAGGGTCCCACAGGTTCACATGTCGTGCTACATCGCCATGTGTGTGCTCTCACCGAGCAGTGTGTCCGAATTGGCAAAGTTCCCAAACGACGCTGTGTTGCTCGGACCATGGACCAGCGTCGCCTTGGACAGGTGTGTGTGCACACGCGTTATTCCATGCACATGCATCCAGAGCTCGACCAAAGGGAGACGTGTCCTCTGTTTTGGTGGGATATGTGAGCAATCCCCACTGTGCAACAAGTTGTTGGGCCATGTGCTGTGGGTGGCAATAGGATGTGGCTGCAGGTACGTAGTTACTTGTCCATGAATGCCCGTGCAGCTTCATGTGCAATGTGTTCCAATAGTACGTTGTTGTCGTGTTCAAGGAACAACAGGGTGAGCCAATCCATTAGGTGGTCCGGACAGGGGTGCTCAGCCCACGCCGTCTCACCGATCCGCAACACAGCCCAATAGGGGAGCGCCTCGATGTGGTCACTGCACACGAGAAATTGTGCCATCTCCCATGCACAACTACCAATACATACGCAGTATGTCAAGGCATCCCATGCACGGCTGTCTCGGTTACACTCCTGTTCGTTATCCAACAGGGGGCGCATACACAAGTCATAGTCTAATTCATCAACAGTTGTGTTGGATAGGCAGACATCCATGGTACACTCGAATGTGCATGTTCGGCAGTGGAACCAGGGCTGGACGCAGGTGACGTGGGCAATGCGGAAGCTGAGCCTGTAACTGATCCACATTCCATCTCTGTTAAGTTAATAACACATGAATTTTCTACTGTCACCCCTTCTCCACTATTTCCAGACTGAGCATAATTTCCAAACGTGCCACATTCTGTTTATCTCGCCGGAATAGATATACAAATGGAAATTAACGCTACATCGAATTTCAAAACCATACAGGGCCATATTCACAAGAATGGCGATAACATTATCGCCACTTTAGCGGCAGGAAACTGCCACTAAAGCGGCGATAATGTTATCGCTGGTCTTGAGAATATGGCCCACAGTCTTTTACAGATGACAATTTACACTTTTTCTTTGTGAAAAACTCCTAAACATATATAAAGTACTTGTTTAACAACTAGTTACACATTATGCATATTTTAGAACCAATAAAACACCAGATAACACTATGTTATTTAGAAATAAAAAATACTTTCAAAGTTAAAAATATCGTCTCAAATACTTAACCACTACTACAAAACACATAACACACCTTCTTAATTTCTAATTTACCTTCCTAGTTGGTATACAGATTTCAAATGTCACAAACGCATGCAATACTTTTCTTGTCACACAGTACATGTAATGCACCGCTTTCATCAAGAATGGAACCAGTAATGGCACAATTTCCCTGTTGCTCCACACATAAATCCATGTAAAGAACAAATCAGAATAGTTCCTTATTTTTTTAGATTGCAAAATCTCTCTTTATTGGCTATTTTTGAACTTTCCATATAAACAGTTTTTTTAAGGACACATACAGGTGAAAAGTTCAAGTTATTGTATCAACACTTTCTAGAACATTCTACGACACGTGCAGGTTAAAAGTTCATCTTTTTTTAAACCTACCGATATTTTTTTTGCAACATTTTCTCCAACATTTAACGGCACGTGAAGGTCAAAAGTTCACCATTCTTTCAAGTTTGAACTGCACCTTCCAAATACAATTAGCAGGTGTGGTTGAGCTGAGCAAATTTTATCCTATAATATGTACTCCACGTATAAACTGCTTTTTTATTAACCAATCACAAAGATGCTTTTCATCAAAACTAATATACACCCTACTTTTTAGGACACAATACATTTCATCTCCCAATCGGTTAACGTTTTGTATGTAAAAAAAAAAGTAGTTCCCCATGTTTAAACATATCTCTTATTCTACGAACGGACTGCATGAGCTACAGACATTTATCCATATCTTCTAGCCATACCTTCAAAATGCTAGTGTGGATTGTAGGACATAGCTATGTTTTCTGGTGCAAGAGGTATGCAGAACAGAGACGTATTGACTTAGACCTAGGTTTACAAAATGTGCACATTAATGGTTTGCACAGAGAGGATTGAAGTGGCACCAATTGCTCCCTTTGGTTAAAACCTGTTTGCATCTCCAACACCCTGATCTCATGATTGTGCACTGTGGTGGTAACGACCTAGGCACATTGACTGGGGTAGGTTTGGAAATGCTTATGAAGGACACCTTTGGACAATTGATGTTACTTTTGCCTCAAACTGTCTTTGTATATTCCAATATATGCCAAAGACAGAAGTGGAAATGGTCAAACCAATTTTGTCATAAGATTGAAAAATCTAGGAAGAATGTCAACAAAGCTGTGTCTGCATACCTCAGAGACCATAGAATGGGGTTGATTTACAACAACAACATACGTTTTGATATGGCTGATATCTACAGAAGTGATGGAGTACACTTCACAGATAAGGGAAACCGAGTTTTCCTGATTAACCTGAAGCTGTGCATTCGCACTTACATGTAGCTCCAACTAATAAACACAAGGGCTCTTTTTAGAGCCGCCTTATATTCCCAATTTCGGCTCGCAGAGTGTCAGCTGCGGTTAGCCTAGCAGAGGGACACCTGCGGGCCGTCGGGCAGGCTCACAGAGGAAGAGCTACGGCCCGTGGACTCAGCTCGCAGAGGGAGACCTACGAGCCATTGGCTCGCAAAAGCACAGCACCGTACTGGCTCGCAGAGGGAGAGCTGTGGCCTGACTCGCAGAGGGAAACCAACGGGCCAACAGGCCTGCTAGCAGACACACAGCTATCAGTTAACGGGCTGGCTCGCAGAGATACAGCTGCGAGCCCTCCGAGCTGCAACCCGACGGGCTAACTCGCAGAGGGAGAGTAACGGGCCGACAGGCCTGCTAGCACAGACACAGCTACGAGCTAACGAGGTGGCTCACAGAGGTAGAGCTGCGGGCCCGACGGCTCGCAGACACAGAGCTGCGAGCCGACGGACTGGCTTCTTAAGGCATAGACGTGAGCTGATGATGTGGGGAGAGGGAGCGTAAAAGGAGTATCTCGCACAGACAGACCTGCAGGATATTTTCAGTATTGCCTCGCAGAGGTAGAATTACGGATCCGATGACTTTTAGAGGGAGAGATGCGAGCTGACGGACTGAGTCACAAAAGGGCTCACAGCTCGCAGTCGCAGAGCTGCGAGCCGACGGACTGGCTTCTAAAGGCATAGCCGCGAGCTGGTGATGTGGGGAGAGGAACCGTGAAAGGGGTATCTCGCACAGACAGAGCTGCGGTATATTTTTAGAGTTGCCTCGCAGAGGTAGAACTACGGACCTGATGCCTTGTAGAGGGAGAGTTGTGAGCTGACGGACTGAATCACAAAATGGCTGGCAACACTTCCTAGTTTCAACAGTTCGCAGCCAATGAGCCGCAAGCTCGTGCTCGTAACGCTTCAGCCAATCAAATGTCAGAATTCTTAAATATCGATATCTGGAAAATTTTATATTTCTCTAAAACTACTGAACGGATTTACCCGATTTAAACAAAAGCGTGCTTTCTGGACCAAGACCTTTCTCTGTGCCAAATTTGGCGTAATTCCATTCAGCAGTTTGACCTGTAGCCTTGTCTAAAGTTTCCTATGGAAATTGCATGGAGAAAACACGTTTTGGGACCCCCTTTTTCTTAGCCCCCTTGACGAATCCCCCAAACTTTTAGGATAGGAGCTGACCTGAAAAGAGGAACGTTTTGGAAAATTTCGTAAAGATTCGTCAAACGACACCAAAGTTATAAGCACATCAAAAAATGCTTTTCCTATGGAAACGTGGTCCTAACTATAACTACCTACTGGCGACCGCCAGTAGGTAATATATATATACATATATATATATATATATATATCCACACGTCAACGGCTATTCCCAAGCCTCTTTACACGGCGGGCAACACGGCAGGGTAGCCACCCCTTAATATCCAAACACTAACCGGTTGTCAGTTCTTTTACGAAAGAAAACACCGGAGCCGTGGCCTCAATTCCATAAAGTGTTTATTTACACGGCGTCTAGGTCCCGACGCGTTTCGGAGTTAAACAGCACTCCTTTCTCACGGGCAGTGAATAGTGCGTTTTCGCTTTCTTTTAAAGTGACATAGTGCTTAGTTTACACAATAGATATAAACAACATACTTCTGTTTGTTCATTGCATGGTGTACAATAAAGTTGTTAAGTGCAAAAAGTTGGAGAAAAGGCAGAGATAACATAAATAAATCTCTACTTCAAGGGATAAATATCCATAATTAATCTCACCACTACTAATATAAATGCTCAAACAAGAAGTGCTGTTTAACTCCGAAACGCGTCGGGACCTAGACGCCGTGTAAATAAACACTTTATGGAATTGAGGCCACGGCTCCGGTGTTTTCTTTCGTAAAAGAACTGACACCCGGTTAGTGTTTGGATATATATATATATATATATATATTCACTGAAAAAACCATAGGTTTCAGGGACGTTTTAGTTAGTTGGACATTTCACTCGTACAAAACCTGAGAAATTCGGCCGTTATAGTTAGTTGAGCTAACTATAACTCGCGCCCCCGCAATGCACTGCTGATGACGTCACATATTACATCATTCATGACATGGTCAGTGACATCACTGATTACATCACTGATGACATCTCAAATGACATCACTGATGACATCACTGATGACATCATCCAGGCACTGTGTGTTTCTGTAAAGATTAAATATGTTTTATATATATATATATATAGGCCAAGGTGTATTGAAGAATGAGTGGGTGTATGACTGTCTGAATGGATGATTTAGTAGGTGTGTGACTGACTGTATAAGTGAGTGATTAAACGTGTCTTACTGAATGCATGGGTTAGTGACTAAACTGTGTGAATATCTGTATCAGTCTGTCTGTTGGTGTGTAAGCGGTTGCATGGGTTGGTGAGTAGCTACATGAGTGTCTATATGGATTATTGATTGGTTGTCTGAGTATCTGTATGGGTTCCTGAGTGTTTGTGTGGGTGGGTGGAGTGTGTGTGACTCACTGCATGGATGTGTGAGTGGGTGATTCACTGGGTGTAAGAGTGCGTCTGTGAGGGGCTGTATGGGTGGGTAAGTGTGTGTATGGGTGTGTTGGTGAGTGAATGGATGTCTCAGTGGTACATGTGTGAATAGCTACATATGTGCAAGGCTGTATATGTGAGTGTTGGAGTATATAAATGACTATACGTGAGAGTGAGTGATTGTGAGAGTAGCTGTATGGATGAGTGTGTGATTGTATCAGTGATTGTAAAAGAGAGTAAGTATGTGTTAGTATCTGTATGAATAAGTGAGGTGGTGTGTGTATAACTGTATAGGTGAGTAAATGGGAATGTGAATGATTCTTTGCATGATTGACTAGGTGTGTGAGTAACTCTATGGATGAATGGCGATGTGTGAGTGTCTGTATAGGTCTATGAGTGCAAATGATAGTGCTGTACTGATAAGTGACTGCATGTATGAATGACTGTATGGGTGAATGACTGGACGTGTGTGTAGACCTAGGAATCAGTGAGTGGGTATGTAGTAACTGGTATTGGTGTATCTATGGTTTCGAAAATGGTAGTCTGTATTTTAGAGTGGGTGTATCAAAGGTTATATTAGGGTGTGAGGAGGTGCATCAGATTATCACGTGGATGATGTCATCAGTGATGTCATTTGAGATGTCATCAGTGATGTCACTGACCATGTCATGAATGATGTAATATGTGACGTCATCAGCAGTGCATTGCGGGGGCGCGAGTTATAGTTAGCTCAACTAACTATAACGGCCAAATTTCTCAGGTTTTGTACGAGTGAAATGTCCAACTAACTATAACCTCCCTGAAACCTATGGTTTTTTCAGTGAATTTCTATGGTTTTTTAAATGCTAATTTCTAACTATAACGTCCCTGAAACCTATAGTTTTTTCAGTGAATTTCAAAGGTTTTTTAAATGATAATTTCTAACTATAACATCCCTGAAACCTATGGTTTGTTCAGTGAATTTCTAAGGTTTTTTAAATGATAATTTCTAACTATGCCTACAGAGGTAGGACATGTGAAGAAAGGCGCAGAAAGAAGCAAGAGAAATGCAGAAAGAGGCAACAGAAGTCCAGAAAGACGAAGAAAAGTGCAGGAAGAAGCAAGAGATATGCAGAAAGAGGCCTTGTTGCAAAGTCATCCTGTGCCCCCAACTTTTTACTGACTGCTACTGGTGGTAACTGACTGACTAACCAGGCCCGGAGCCAGTGCTATGCTGAAAGACACTTAGAATACAGTAGTGAAAACACCTACATACATTAGGGGACACTATGGGTTGGGGTACCCCTGTGATTGGCATGACCTCCCCTGTAAGGCCCTAATACATAATAGGGCAGGGGGATTAAAACTACCTCTAACTCAGAAACACAGAAAGTGGCAAGAGAAGTTCATAAACAGGCAGGAAAGGTACAGAAACAGGGAACAGGGGTGCAGAAAGAGGCAAGTGAGGTGCAGAAAGAAGTAAGAGCAGTGTAGAAAGAACCAACAAAGGTGCAAACAGAGGCAAGAGGGGTAAAGAAAGAGGTAGGAGAGGTGCACAAAGAGGCAAGAGAGGTACAGAAAGAGGCAGAAGGGGTGCAAAAAGAAGGAAGAGAAGTGCGGAAAGAGGCAAGAGAATTGCTGAAAGAAGCAACAGGGGTTTAAAAAGAAGCAAGTTAAGTGCAGAAAGAGGCAAGTGAGGTGCAGAAAGAAGCAAGAGCAGTTCAGAAAGAACCAACAGAGGTGCAAAAAGAGGCAAGAGGGGTAAAGAAAGAGGTAGGAGAGGTGCACAAAGAGGCAAGAGAAGTACAGAAAGAGGCAGGAGGGGTGCAAAAAGAAGGAAGAGAAGTGCGGAAAGAGGCAAGAGAATTGCTGAAAGAAGCAACAGATGTGTAGAAAGAAGCAAGAGAAGTGCAGAAAGAGGCAAGTGAGGTGCAGAAAGAAGCAAGAGCAGTGCAGAAAGTACCAATAGAGGTGCTGAAAGAGGCAACAGAGGTGCAGAAGGAGGCAAGAGGGGTGCAGAAAGAAGGAAGAGGGGTGCAGAAAGAAGGAAGAGGAGTGCAGAAAGAAGCAACAGAGGTGCTGAAAGAGGCACGAGGGGTGCAGAAAGAGAAGTGCAGAAAGAATCAACAGAGGTGCTGAAAGAGGCACGAAGGGTGCAAAAAGAGCCAACAGAGGTGCAGAAAGAGGGAAGAGAGGTGTAGAAAGAGGCATGAGAGTTGCACAAATAGGAAAGAGGGGTGCAGAAAGAGGCAGGAGGGGTGCAGAAAGAAGCAACAGAAGTGCAGAAACAAGCAAGAGAAGTGCAGAAAGAGGCAAGAAAATTGCTGAAAGAAGCAACAGAGGTTTAGAAAGAAGCAAGAGAGGTTTAGAAAGAAGCAAGAGAAGTGCAGAAAGAACCAACAGAGGTGTTGAAAGATGCAACAGAGGTGCAGAAGGAGTCACGAGGGGTGCAGAAAGAAGCAAGAGAGGTTTAGAAAGAAGCAAGAGAAGTGCAGAAAGAATCAACAGAGGTGCTGAAAGAGGCAACAGAGGTGCAGAAGGAGTCACGAGGGGTGCAGAAAGAAGGAAGAGAAGTGCAGAAAGAACAGAGGTGCTGAAAGAGACGCGAAGGGTGCAGAAAGAGCAAGAGAAGTACAGAAAGAGCAAGAGAAGTACAGAAAGAGTCAAGAGAGTTGCAGAAAGAGTCAAGAGAGGTGTAGAAAGAGTCAAGAGAGGTGTAGAAAGAGGCATGAGAGTTGCACAAATAGGGAAGAGAGGTGCAGAAAGAGGCAGGTGGGGTGCAGAAAGAAGCAACAGAGGTGCAGAAACAAGCAAGAGAAGTGCAGAAAGAGGCAAGAAAATTGCTGAAAGAAGCAACAGAGGTTTAGAAAGAAGAGAGGTTTAGAAAGAAGCAAGAGAAGTGCAGAAAGAACCAACAGAGGTGCTGAAAGAGGCAACAGAGGTGCAGAAGGAGTCACGAGGGGTGCAGAAAGAAGGAAGAGAAGTGCAGAAAGAGCCAACAGAGGTACAGAAAGAGTCAAGAGAATTGCTATAAGAAGCAACAGGGGTTTAAAAAGAAGCAAGTTAAGTGCAGAAAGAGGCAAGTGAGGTGCAGAAAGAAGCAAGAGCAGTACTGAAAGAACCAACAAAGGTGCAAAAAGAGGCAAGAGGGGTAAAGAAAGAGGTAGGAGAGGTGCACAAAGAGGCAAGAGAGGTACAGAAAGAGGCAGGAGGAGTGCAAAAAGAAGGAAGAGAAGTGCGGAAAGAGGCAAGAGAATTGCTGATAGCAACAGATGTGTAGAAAGAAGCAAGAGAGGTGCAGAAAGAGGCAAGTGAGGTGCAGAAAGAAGCAAGAGCAGTACAGAAAGAACCAACAGAGGTGCTGAAAGAGGCAACAGAGGTGCAGAAGGAGGCAAGAGGGGTGCAGAAAGAAGGAAGAGTGCAGAAAGAAGCAACAGAGGTGCTGAAAGAGGCACGAAGGGTGCAGAAAGAGGCAAGAGAAGTGCAGAAAGGAGCAACAGAGGTACAGAAAGAGGGAAGAGAGGTGTAGAAAGAGGCATGAGAGTTGCACAAATAGGGAAGAGGGGTGCAGAGAGAGGCAGGAGGGGTGCAGAAAGAAGCAACAGAGGTGCAGAAACAAGCAAGAGAAGTGCAGAAAGAGGCAAGAGAATTGCTGAAAGAAGCAACAGAGGTTTAGAAAGAAGCAAGAGAGGTTTTGAAAGAAGCAAGAGAAGTGCAGAAAGAACCAATAGAGGTGCTGAAAGAGGCAACAGAGGTGCAGAAGGAGTCACGAGGGGTGCAGAAAGAAGGAAGAGAAGTGCAGAAAGAGCCAACAGAGGTACAGAAAGAGTCAAGAGAGGTGCAGAAAGAGGGAACAGGGGTGCAGAAAGAGGCAAGAGAGGTGCAGAAAGAGGCAAGAGAGGCGCAGAAAGAGAAAAGAGGGGTGCAGAAAGAGGCAAGAGATCTGCAGAAAAAAGCAACATAGGTGCTGAAACAGGCAAGTGAGGTGCAGAAAGAGGCAAGAGATCTGCAGAAGAAAGCAACAGATGGGCTGAAAGAGGCAAGTCAGCTGCAGAAAGAAGCAAGGCAAGTGCAGAAAGAGGCAATAGAAGTGCAGAAAGAAGCATCAGAGGTGTACAAAGAGGCAAGAGGGTGCAGAAAAAGGAGAGAAGTGCAGAAAGAAGCAAAAGTGGTGCTCTAAGAGGCAAGAGGAATACAGAAAGAGGCAACAGCAGTGCAGAAAGAACCAAGAGAAGTGCAGAAAGAAGCAACAGAGGTGCAGAAGGAGGCACGAGGAGTGCAGAAAGAAGGAAGAGAAGTGCAGAAAGAAGCAACAGAGGTGCTGAAAGAGGCACGAAGGGTGCAGAAAGAAGCAAGAGAAGTGCACAAAGAGGGAAAAGGGGTGCAGAAAAAGGCAAGAGGGATGAAGAAATTTGGAACAGAGGTGCAGGAAAAAGCCAGAGCAGTGCAGAAAGAACCAACAGAGGTGCAGAAAGAGGCAAAAGTTGTACAGAAAGAGGCAAGTGAAGTGCAGAACAAAGCAAAAGAGGTGCAGAAAGAACCAACAGAGGTGGGAAAAGAGGCAAGAGGGGTGCAGAAAGGGGTAGGAGAGGTGCACAGAGAGGCAAGTGGGGTACAGAAAGAGACAGGAGGGGTGCAGAAAGAGGAAGAGAACTGCAGAAAGAAGCAACAGAGGTGCTGAAAGAGGCACGAAGGGTGCAGAAAGAGAAAAGACAGGTGAAGAAAGAAGGAACAGAGGTACAGAAAGAGGCAAGAGTGGTGCAGAAAGATGGAAGAGAGGTGTAGAAAGAGGCAAGAGTTGCACATAGAGAGAAGAGGGGTGCAGTAACAGGCAAAAGGGGTACAGAAAGAAGCAAGTGAGGTGCAGAAAGAGGCAAGAGAGTTACAGAAAGAGGCAAGTGAAGTACAGAAAGAGGCAAGTGAGGTGCAGAAAGAGGCAATAGAGGTGCAGAAAGAGGCAAGTGAGGTGCAGAAAGAAGCAAGATAAGTGCAGAAAGAGGGATGGAGAGAGAGGCAAAATGGGTGCAGAAAGACATAAGAGGGGTACAGAAAGAAGCAAATGAGGTGCAGAAAGAGGCAACAGACGTGCAAAGAGAGAAGAGAGGTGCAGAAAGTACAAGAGATTTGAAGAATGAGGTCAAGAGAAGTGCAGAAAAAGAAAGAAACGTGCAGAAAGAAGCAACAGAAATGCAGAAAGAGGCAAGAGAGGCGCAGAGGGAAGCAAGAGTGGCTTGCACACCATTAGTACCAATTTAACACCCAAATTTAGCAATAAGTAACAGGTGACCATTCTAGGTTTGCAACGGGCCTTCCACCACGCTGTAACACTTGTCACTGCATTTTTGGTAATGTTTGAGCCATTTGAGCAAGAAACAAGGCTTTTTTTGTTCAAATCTGCAGATTAGGGTGCAGATGATGAATTATGTGGCTAATGCAGAAAATGAATAATTGTGCGAAAGTCGGTGCAGCCAAACAATCACATAATTCCACTGACCCTGCTCATTGATTCCATCTTTTTTTGTCTCACTGAGTTCATAGTTGAGCTTCTTTGGAAACGAGGAAGACTAAACCTGAGGTTACCACTCCACAACACAGACTACAATACCACATAATTACTCTCCACAACACATAATCCCACTCTACATAATTTCTATACACTACATACCACATACTTTCTATCCACATAATTTCACTGCACAACATACCACATAATTCCACTACACACAACGTACATCCACTCCACTCCAAAAAACATTCGTAAAAAACTTTTGCATTTACAACGCCAATGCACTAATTCTCACAAATGCAAAACCTATTATATTGCAAACACTTCTTTAACTAGTAGTCGAGTTTGCAGAGTGGTAGAGAAAGGGTGCTGGGCCTCCGACCAGCGCTCAGGAATTCCGCTGCGTAGGGCTTACAGGAGGTACCAGTAGGGCTGCTTGGCCCCCAAAGTCCCTCAGGAGTTAATTGGACTTCATCCCCCATCCCGTTGTCTGCCAGGGGGCGCGTTTCCAGAGTGGTGGAGAAAGGGGGGCAAGAGGGGTAGATGGCCCCCAAGGACATCCTTGGGGGCCAACTACCCCCTCCTATTACCTCAAGTAAGTCCCACACAGCAGGATTGCTAAATTCTCATAGCAGGCCCCGCCCCCTTTGCCCACCACTCTACAGACGCGCTCCCTAGCGTGCTCTTGGATGGGGATTGAAGTCCCCTTCGCTGCTGGGGGTCCTTTAGGGGCCAACTAGCCTACCTCTTACCTCCAGTAAGCCCCACACAGTGGGATAGCTGAGAGGTGGACAAAGGCCACGCCCCCTTTCTCCACCACTCTGCAAACGCACCCCCTGGCGTGTTCTAAGTTGGAGGGTTAGGTCCCCTTAAATACTGAGGGTCCCTGGGGGCCAACTAGCCCAGCAGGTACCTCCAGTAAGCGCCACACAGCTGGATTGCAGAGAGGTGGTCCGAGGCCACGTTCCCTTTTTACACCACTTTGCAAACGCGCCTCTTGGCGCACTGCTGCTCGGGGATGAAGTCCACTTGTGTCATGACGTCCTCAGGACACAAGAGGACCTCATCGCCCCACCACCAGTGCGCCACGAGTCGCGTTTGCAGAATGGTGTAAAAAGGGGCGTGGCCTCAGACCACCTCTCTGCAATCCAGCTGTGTGGCGCATACTGGAGGTTCCTGGGGGGCTAGTTGGCCACCAGGGACCCTCATTATTCAAGGGGACTTAATTCCCCAACTTAGAACGCGCAAGGGGACGCGTTTACAGAGTGCTGCAGGGAGGGGGCGGGGCCTCAGGGAGATACCGGCTTTTTTTTTTTTTTTTAAACAAAAATTTTTTGGAAGGGGGGCTGTGTGGCCCCCCCTTCCCATAATTATTTTTGGGCCCTAGGGACCCCATCCCCCAGGTACTGTGCATTTTATTTCGTTTTTTTTTTTTAAACGGGAAGGGGGCCGCATGGCCCTCCTTCCCTGGGCCACTATTGGCCCCGGGGACCCCATACCCCGGGGCCTGGCCTCATTTTTTTTCCTTTTTATTTAAATTTGCGAGGAGGGGGGGCGCGTGGCCCCACTCCACTGGGCCACTATTGTCCCCGGGGACCCCATCCCCCGGGGCCTGGCCTCATTTTTCTTTTTTATATTTGCGAGGAGGGGGGCCGCGTGGCCCCCCCTCCCCTGGGCCATTTCTGGCCCCGGGGACCCCATCCACTGGGGCTTGGCCTCCTTTTTGTTTTTTATTTTGCGGGAGGGGGCCGCGTGGCCCCACTCCACTGGGCCACTATTGTCCCCGGGGACCCCATCCCCCGGGGCCTGGCCTCATTTTTCTTTTTTATATTTGCGAGGAGGGGGGCCGCGTGGCCCCCCCTCCCCTGGGCCATTTCTGGCCCCGGGGACCCCATCCCCTGGGGCTTGGCCTCGTTTTTTTTTTATTTCACGGAAGGGGGGCCGCTTGGCCCCCCTCCCCTGGGCCACTTCTGAGCCCGGGGACCCCATCCCCCGGGGACGGCCCTTTGCGTTGGGGACCGTGGGTGGAGCCCCAATGCCCTAACGGTCCCGCCGGCTCCCCGCCTCCTGCTGGAGATGGCATTGCTTTTGCACAAGGGGAGCTGCTGACATGCAGCTCCCCTTGTGCAAAGCATTCTGCTTGCTTCATTGAAGCGAGAGCAGGTTTCCTGCTCTCGCTTCAATGAAGCAAAGCAGAGTTTGTTATGGCAGGGCGGGAGCCGTGCTCCCGCCCTGCCATAGCAAACAGCAATGTCCCGGGGGTGGGCACCCCGGGACATTGCAGGAGCCGTCCCTGGGGGGTGGCGGTCCCCAGGGCCAAGGAGGACTCCAGGAGGGGGGCCGCACGGCTCCCCTCCCTTTATTTACATAGCCCCGGGGAGGTGGTGGTCGCCGGGGGTCCTTAACCGACCCCCATATTACCATATCCAATGCCCCGGGGAGGTGGTGGTCCCCGGGGCACTGTGGGGGGGCTCAAGCCCCCCACACTAATTATTTTGAAATCCCCGGGGAGGTGGCGGTCCCCGGGCCTTGGGGGGGCCCGCGAGGTCCCCCCACCCTTATTTCATAATGCTCCGGGGAGGTGGCAGTCCCCAGGGCTGCGGGGTGGCCGCATGCCCCCCGCACATCATAAATAAAGCCCCGGGGAGGTGGCGGTCTCCGGGGCTGCGGGCACCCCTGCAACATAATGTGGCACGCCCCCGGGACCTGGCCCAAGTGGGGGCTTAAATAAAACGAAGCGCGGGAGTCCGCACTTCATTTTTTTTTTTATTTTGTCATCCGAATTCGCACACCTAGCGCGAATTCGCCGATTTTTTTTTTTTTAAATGCTTTTTTTGGCCCTGAGCAGGCCTAGGGGGTCACGGTGTTTCTACCCTGCCCCCTTTACTTTTTTCACCTTTTTTTTTTTTTTTTTACTTTTTCTTGTGACTCGGCAGCCAATCAGAGTGAAGCTCGTGCTCGGGAGGAGTCGCGACTCCTTCTCGGTGCTCAGATATCGAAAGTTTTCTTTTTTTAATTTCTCAGGAACTACTGAACGAATTTACACCATTTTAAAAAAAGTGCGCTTTCTGAACCAAGACCTACCTTTTTGCCAAATTTGGTGTAATTCCGTTCAGCAGTTCGGGCTGTAGCCTTGTCTAAAGTTTCTATGGAAATTAACATGGGGAAAACCCGTTTAGGGACCCCCCTTTTTTCTCGGCCCCCGCTTGACAAATCACCCCGAAACTTTCAAGACAGGAGCTGACCGGAGCGGGACATTTAAAAAAAAAAAAAATATGCGAAGATTCGTCAAACGGCGCCAAAGTTATTGGCAAATCAAAAAACGCTTTTCCTATGGAAACTAGATTCTAACTATAACTACCTACGGGCGACCGCCACTAGGTAACTAGCTTCCCCTCCCCCAATACTAACATACTGACATGCAGGCCTGCTGACATGGAGTAAGGACCTTCAGAGGGTTAGTGCGCATGCTGCAGTACTGTGCGTTTATAGTACAAGACTCGGGCTCTGCCACAGCTGGCTCAACCTTTCACATTCCATCGCACAAATGATTTGTGTTGCTACCGGCATCTGCTATTACAGCACTTAGAAGAAGCCACGCCCTGTCAGCAAGCAGTGTATATATATATTTTTTTTTTGCAGTTTTATTTAGCGTTAACTTGCCCCGAAGGTATTGGAGCGCTTTACATGAGCACCAGTTAAGTTACACAAGGACACGTTCAGTTGTGGTAGGCATGGACAGATTAAGTGATTGGCCCAGAATCACAGGATGTTGAGCGAACGTCAGACTTGAACCCGGTTTCCCCAGCTCCAAGGTCAGCAACTCTGGCCCTTACGCCACATCCTCCATTAATAAAGAAGGCGCTATATTCGCTTCAGGCCGAGTTATCAGCATTAGTGTATCTAAATGCGGGCCAATGTTACAGCGAGTCAGCTTGCTGTAATGGAACATACCCTTGGCGTATTCGAATTCTTTGCAGAATTCATTTAAAAAAACAGTTTGCATAGTCTTGGTTCTCTCATTCTGTGTGTTATACATCCGTCCTACTAAAAGGCGATTCAATTAAATGAGAACCACTGAGCTCTGTTGCTCTTACAAGGAATTGTCTAACTCAAAGAGAGTCGCAGAGTCGTTTTATTACAATTGCAAGTAACTAAACTGCGGCCGCGATTTTCCAAGGATCACACAGTTTGGTCAAGCGGGGTAGCCGGGATCACAGTTCGCGTGTTTTGGAACCACAACCGACAATTAGTAAACTAACTATACATCCAGTATCAGTACATGAGGTTTGGAGATATTTATGTGTTTATCGGTGTGTTAGAGATCCTTCTTACACACACGCACGCGTAGGTACGCTTTTATTTCCTCAGGTGAAGAATTCTGAACTTCCGAACATAGTCAATATACAATTTTGCCCAGTTTGACCGGGAACGACCTGACTACATTTGAAACAACAGGTGCGTCAGTATCCCCCGCCTCAGATGCTACTCACTTGTATCGACCCCAGGAGGATGAAAGTCTGAGTCAGCGCGCGCGGCCTGATTACACATAGATTTCCAAGCCGTGTACATTACCCCGCCTGACGTGCAATCAGATGGTCAGAAAACCTCTGAGGCTATAATATCCGAACACGTCAGCGAGATGGTAAATATGGAGGACCACCTCTGACCCCCCCACCAACCCAAGCACCCCTGTCATATACCCTCCCCTCCCGAAGTCTGACAGAGAAAAGTGTTTCGAGGTCGAAGGAACCCTGAACCCGTTTTGTGACCCCCCACACCCGTCTGACATGATACATTCAGCTCACTTCAACTTATTAAAAACACTTGCAATTTACACAAAGCAGGTCCGATGTAAGTCTTAACGAAACATAAAAAACACGATCATAATAGTATCAGCGCTCTCAGAACGGGTAGGCGGGTCATTTTTTGTGCTTTAGAAGTAATACATTTTATTTATTGCCTACTGACGAGATCATACCCAAAAAAAAACGCCGTTTGCAACAAAACAGACACATTTGAACGAATAAATTATACAGCCTGTTTTTAATATTGTAGAATTCAGTGTGCGTTGCGACCAATATCAAATTGTCCCGTTTTACCTCATACATAACAACCGTTCACTACAGCGATAAAAAATACATACAAACAATAGAACAAATAAAAAAAATAATATAGCCTCTTTAAAGGCTGCGAGGTTGCGGAGTTTCTAACCGACTAACTTTCTGGACTGAACTTACGTAATTAATGAACAAGGATGTTCAAGCACTTGCAAGCGGCTAGAAGGCGGGAGGATGGCGCTTCACAAAATAATTGAATGCGCAGATACATTCTTTTATTAAAGGACGATTAAAAACGTGTTACTGCACACTGTACCAACTCAATAGCCCCCCCGCATATAATTAAAGAAAGCCCGGGGAGGTGGCGGTCCCCGGGGCTGCGGGGGCCCCCGCTAATTTACTAGGCATAGCCCCCAGGACCTGGCCCACCCGGGGGCTTACAGATAACGAAGCGCGGGAGCCCGCACTTAGTTTTTTTTTTTCATTTTCCTCAGCAGAATTCGCTCACCCAGCGCAAATTCTGCCGATTTTGTTTTTAAAAAAATGCTTTCTTTTGGCCCTGAGCAGGCCTAGGGGGTCAGAGTGTTTCTACCCTGCTCCCTTTTCTTGTTTTTTAATGTTTTTTTCACTGTTTTCTTGTGACTCGGTTACCGAGTCACAAGATGGCTGCCAACACTTCCTGGTTTGGAGTGTTGGCAGCCAATCAGAAGTCAGCTTGTGCCCAGGGAGGAGGCGCGACTCCGCCTCGGTGCTCAGATATTGATATTTTAATTTTTTAATTTGCTCAGCAACTACTGAACGGATTTACACCATTTAAAAAAAGGGCTCTTTCTGAACCAAGACCTACCTTTTTGCCAAATTTGGTGTAATTCCGTTCAGCAGTTCGGGCTGTAGCCTTGTCTAAAGTTCCTATGGAAATTAACATGGGGAAAACGCGTTTTGGGACCCCCATTTTTCTCGGCCCCCGCTTGACGAATCACCCGAAACTTTCAAGACAGGAGTTGACTGGAGCGGGCCATTTTAAAAACAAATTCGCGAAGATTCGTCAAACGGCGCCAAAGTTATTGGCAAATCAAAAAACGCTTTTCCTATGGAAACTAGGTTCTAACTATAATTACCTACTGGCGACCGCCAGTAGGTAATATATATATTATCTACTGGCGGTCGCCAGTAGATAGTTATAGTTAGGACCTATTTTCCATAGGAAATCCGCAACATTCTATTTGAAATAACTTTGGCGCCGGTTGACGAATCTTCGCGAAATTTTCAAAACTCGTGGGGCACTCCGGTCCGCTCCTATCCTCAAAGTCTCGGGGTGATTCGTCAAGTGGGGGCCGAGAAAAAAGGGGGGTCCCAAAACGTGTTTTCCCCATGCAATTTTCCATAGGAACCTTTCATCGCAGCTACAGGCCGAACTGCTGAACGGAATTACACCAGATTTGGCAAAAAGGTAGCCCTTGGTTCAGAGTCGTGCCTTTTGCTTAAATGGTGTAAATCCGTTCAGTAGTTCCTGAGAAAATCAAAAATAAAATCACATATATATCTATGGCCGCGTAGGGTCCGCGTACCCTCCCGATCACGAGCTGTATGGTAATTGGCTGTCAACACTCCAAACCAAGAAGTGTTGGCAGCCATCTTCTTCCTCGGTAGAACCGAGGCACAAAAAAAGACAAAAACAAGGGCGAAAAACGCAAAAAGGGGGCAGGGTAGAAACACCCTGACCCCCTAGGCCTGCTCAGGGGGTCCTACAAGGACCCCCAAGGCCCCAATTTTTTTTTTAAAAATCGGAAAAAAACGCGCTGGGTGCGCGGATCCAGCCGATAAAAAAAAACGAGCGCGGTCTCCCGCGCTTCGTTGCTAATTGGCCCCCGGGGACCGCCACCCCCGGGGCTTTAAAAAAAGAAATAGTGCGGGAGGGCTCTCGGCCCTCCCGCAGCCCCGGGAACCGCCACCCCCGGGGCTTCTTTTTAAAAATAATTATGACCTGTGAGGGGGGGGCTCCAGCCCCCCCACACGCCCCGGGGACCGCCCCCGCCCCGGGGCACTAACAAAGAAATGTGGGGGTCCGTTTCGGACCCCCGAAGCCCCAGGGACCCACCACCTCCCCGGGGCTTTACTAATGAAGGGAGGGGGGCCGCGCGGCCCCCCTCCTGGAGCCCTCCATGGCCCTGGGGACAGCCACCCCCCAGGGCCGGCTCCTGCAGTGTCCCGGGGTGCCTACCCCGGGACATTGCTGTTTGCAATCACAGGACGGGAGCCTCGCGGCTCCGTCCTGTGATTGCAAACTTGCTTGCTTCATTGAAGCGAGAGCAGGAAACCTGCTCTCGCTTCAATGAAGCAAAGCAGATTGCTTTTCCATAAGGGGAGCTGCATGTCAGCAGCTCCCCTTATGGAAAAGCAATGCCGGCTCCCGCAGGACGCGGGGAGCCGGCGGGACCGTGCGGAGATTGGGGACCCCCCCACGGTCCCCAACGAGTGGTCAGGCCCCGGGGGATGGGGTCCCCGGGGCTATTAGTGGCCTGGGAGGGGGCCACGCAGCCCCCCTCCCCAAAAATATATATATATTTTTTTAAACGTAAAGGCCGGCCTCCCCGGGGCCTTAAATGGCCTGAGGAGGGGTGCCACGCAGCCCCCCTCCAAATATATATATTTTTTTAAAAAGAGGGCATGCCCCGGGGGATGGGGTCCCCGGGGCCAATAGAGGCCCAGGGAAGGGGGGCCACGCGGCCCCCTTCCCGTTTTTTGTTTAAAAAAAATTTAAAAGAAAATCAGCAGGCCCCGGGGGATGGGGTCCCCGGGGCCAAAAGTGGCCGAGGGAAGGGGGGCCACGCAGCCCCCCTCCCATAAAAAAAAGGAAAAAAAGACCGCCATCGTGCCGGAGGCCCCGCCCCCTCTCTGCAGCAGTCTGCAAATGCGCCCCCTGGCGCGTTTGCAGATGAGGAACGAATTCCCCTTGAATACTGGGGGTCCCTGGGGGCCAACTAGCCCACCAGGAACCTCCAGTATGCGCCAGGGGCTGCGTTGCAGAGAGGTGTACAGAGGCCACGCCCCGTTTTACACCTCTCTGCAACGCAGCTCTGTGGCGCTTTTTGGAGGTACATGGTGGGCTAGTTGGACTCCAGGGACCCTCAGGATTCAAGGGGACTTAATCCCCCAACTTAAAACGCGCCACGGGGTGTGATGCCCGAAATGCGTCGGCAGGGTGATTTTAAGTCGACTTTGTCCATGAGTGTTGCTCTCTGCTTCAGCAGCGTGATACTGCCTGCGAGTGCTATCTCATCGAGGGGGCAACTCTTTTTTCTGAATATATTCACTGAGAAAACCACAGGTTTCAGGGACGTTATAGTTAGTCTGACATTTCACTCGTACAAAACCAGAGAAATTCAGCCGTTATAGTTAGCTGAGCTAACTATAACTCACGCCCCTGCAATGCACTGGTGATGACGTCACATATTACATCACTGTTGACATGGTCAGTGACATGACTGATGACATCACTGATGACATCATCCACTTAATCTCTGATGCACCTACTCACACCCTAGTATAACCATTCATACACCCACTCTAAAATACAGACTACCATTCTCGAAACCATAGACACACTAATACCAGTTAGGACATAAACACGCATTGATTCCTAGGTCTACACACACATCCACTCACTCACTCATATAGTCACTCATACATGCAGTCACTCATCAAAACAGCCACTATTATATGCACTGATACACCCATACAGACACTCCCACACTGCCACGCACCCATAGTTACTCACACACCTAGTGAGTCACCCAAAGAGTCAATCACAATGCCATTTACTCACCTATACAGTTATACACACACACCACCTCACTTATTCATATAGATACTAACACATACTTACTTATACAATCACTGACACAAGCACACACTCATCCATACATCCACTCTCACAATCACTCACTCTCACATTCAGTCACTTATATACTCCAACACTCACATATACTGGCATTCACATATGTAGTTACTCACACATATACCACTGAGACATCCATTCACTCACCAACACAGCCATATAAACACTCACTCACCCATACAGCACCTCGCAGATGCACTCATGAACCCATACACCAAGTGAATCACCCACTCACACATCCATGCAGGTAGTCACACAACACACTGACAGGCGCACACACACAGGTACTCAGACAACCAATCAATAACCTATATAGACACTCATGTACCTATTCACCAACCCATGCAGCCACTTACACGCCAACTGACAGACTGATACAATTCATACAATAAATAAAAGAAAACAAGTGTTAATATGCACACGTCATTTCAGCATATCTTGCCCCATGACCGCCGTACCTGTATGTTCGACAACGTGACCCGTTCATAATAAACATACTTACGATTGCAAACATGAACATAAACAATGGACTACACATTACTTTAAAGTAAAAGGCTATCGGCCATATGGATCTGGGCACTTTGCGTATTATATTGGTTCTTACACGAAAGAAAAGAAAAAAAAGGGGTGTTAATATACACACACTATCCCTAAATAAAGTTCTAGCGATTATAGTTCCATTCTATTCACAGCTCATTTGAGATGTCATGAGTGATGTCACTGACCATGTCATGAATGATGGAATGTCTGAGGTCATAAGCAGTGCATTGCAGGGACCTAAGTTATAGTTAGCTCAGGTAACTATAACTGCTGAATTTCACTGGTTTTGTACGAGTGAAATCTGAGTCTAACTATAACATCCCTGGAATCTTTGTTTTTTTCAGCAAATGTCAAGGTTTTTTTTAAATGTTAAGTAAGATGCCTATCACAATGGATAGTGGGGGGTTGGAAGCGGGGCCTGGCCTGGCATTGTGCTGCCCCCTCCTAAGCTTGCTGCTCCTGCCTTCCCATCCTTTTTGTCTCCGAGGAGAAACCCTTGAATTGCGGGGTCCCCCAGGGCTCGGCCCTGAGCCCCCTCTTCTTCAATGTTTATCTCTCTCCCCTGGCAGCACTGGTTGAATCCTGTGGGGTAAGAGTGATCTCCTATGCCGATGACACACAACTGGTGTTATCTTTCAATGATCACGCTGAGGCAGCGTTGGTCAATTTCAGACACTGTTTATGTAATATCTCCACTTGGATGTTGCAGAACACGCTTAAACTCAACTCGGACAAAACCGAGGTTCTATTTTTCAATCAAACAAGCCCCCCTCCTACATCGCTGTGGTGGCCATCCGAGCTGAATCCCCCTCCCAAGCCGGTGAACTCAGCTAGGAACCTTGGGTTCCGGTTAGATAATGAACTATCGTGTAAATCCCAAATTAGTCAGGTTTCCTCTGCCTGCTTTGGAAAGCTGCACATGCTCCGCAAAATCCTTCACTTTCTTCCCCTGGAGCCCCGTCGTACCATCATCCATGCCCTGATCACCTCACATCTCGACTATGCAACCAGTCTTTATGTGGGAGCTTCAGCTTATCTGATCGGACGTCTGCAGATCGTTCAAAACGCGGCTGCCAGGCTGATATGCAAAATCCCTTATCGCCACTCAATTTCTCCCTACTTGAGGAAACTCCATTGGCTTCCCGTGACCAAACGCATCCAATTCAAGTCTCTCGTCCTGGCCTTCAGATCGCCTCAGGGTCACGGCCCAGCCTATCTTAGAGCTCGACTCAAGCACTCCCAGTCCAGCCGTGTCCTCAGATCAAACAGTCTCTGCCTTCTGGCTACTCCACAGTTCCGCCGCTCTAGAATGGGCGGCAGAGCCTTTGCCGTGATCACGGCCAAAACCTGGAACAGCATACCACTCTCCTTGCGGTCGGCCGAGTCTGAGACGCTCTTCCGACGTTCACTAAAGACCTGGCTGTTTTCCAGCCCTTAGACCCTGTCTGGTACCTCATCTGCCGCCTGCCACAAGCGCCGGGACACCCCGTTGGGGGTAGCTGTGCGCTCTATAATCTTCAAAATAAATAAATAAATAAATAAATCCTCCGCTTTGCAATCCATTGTCCAAGTCTATGCCCCCGCTCCCTCATTATAGCCCTGTGTGGCCTTTGTTCTGCCACTGGCCTTCCTGCCTTCTCTGAACAGTTAGCTTGCTGCCCCATCCACTTCCTCCCTATCCTCTGTTGTCTGAAACCATGCACTAGCCTCCTCCCTCCTGCCATACATGGTCTGATGTGCTGCCACTGTTCTCCATTTAGCATGATGCCCCAGTCCACTCCTCCTGCCCTACATTGCCCAATTCTATGCCCCATCATTGACTTCCTGCTTAGCCTCTGTGCTTAGCTTACTGCCCCTACTCTCCTTCCCCCTCCGATGTCTGTGTGCATGCCCCTGCTCCATCCTTTTTGCCCACCATGTTCCATGGACCTGCCCCTCCTATCTACTCTGAGTGTTCTGTTGAGCTGCCACTCCCCTCCCACCTGCCTAGCATTGTCAGATGACTGTAACCTGTCCCTGCCACCTCCACCCTTCCTGTCCACGTTCCATGCCCCTATCCCTTTCCTCCTGTCCTCCATGGCCCATTTTACTACCACACCCTTCTGCCCTCCCTGGCCTGTTGTGCTGCAACTGCTCCTCCTGCCTGCCCTGCGTGGACTGTTGTGAGGCCCTTTCCCCTGAACTCTCGTCTGTGCCCAGCTCCTACCCAGCTCCTGTGCCCAGTGTCTCCTACCCCTCCCTTCTATCCTCCATGGTCCTTTGTGCATGCCCCTGCCCCCTCCTTCTTGCCCATCATGGCCATTGTGCTGCCACTAACCCTCCTGCTTGCCATGCATGGTCTTCTGTGCTGTCACAGTCCCTCCCACCTTCCCTGAGTGGTCAGCTAGCTGCCCCTGACCCCCTCCCACCGTCCCTCCATGGTCTGTGTGTATGCCATTATAGTCTCAATGTTGCACTCCATGGTGTGTTGTGCTTCTAGTGCATCCATGGCCAGCTTGCTGCTCCTGTCCTGCCCCCTTGCCCCCTGCCTTCCATGTGTACACCCCTATTCCCTCCCTCCTGGCTTGTCTGTTCCATTGTAATGCCCCTGATCCCTCCCTCCTGCCCTTTATGGTCCGTTATGCTGCAGCTTTCTCTCTTGTCTGTCCATTATGGTCAGCTTGCTTCCATTGCCTCTTTCCCCTCTGTTCTCTGTTGTCCATGTGCATGGTCCTGTCCCCTCCTTATTGCTTTCCATGGATTGTTGTGCTGCACTGCCATCCCGCATGCCCTGTGTGGTGTATTGTTCTGCTGCAAACCCTGATGCCTGCCCTGTAAGGTCAGTTTGGTGCACCTGTCCATGTCCCTCCAGTCCTCTGTTATCCGAGTCCATGTCCCTACCCCAATTCCTCCTGCCTTCCATGATCCAAAGTACCATACTTGCTAACATTTTGTACTTGGTAAGAGGGAGATTTTGGAAAAAAATGGGGAATTGATTTTCCCCATTGACTTACACTGAAAAAGAGGAGATTGTAGACAGGAGACAGATAAAATAAAGCCCATTTGGGCTTAAAAACATTAGGCGTTTCCTGGCTGAATCGGGTCTGTTGGCATGTATGGTTGTACTACCACTGCCTCTTCCTTCTGCCCACAATGGTCTATTATATTGCCACAGCCTCTCTTGCCTGTCCTGCATTGTTGGTTTGTTGCCCCCCTTTCCACTGCCCTCCATAGTCTGTTGTGTTGCCACTGCCTGCCCAGTGTGGTCAAATTGTTGCCTCTGCACCCTCCTACCTGCGTTCAATTTTCCGAGTCCGTGGCCCTGACCTCTGCCTCTCAACAGTATCCTAATGAACACCTAGATTGCTAACATTCTATATTTATTACAAAAGTGTGGCACTCCTGACGTCATCTTGATGTAATCAAAACTGTAATACCTAAAGCATTTCCTTTAGAAATTATAGAAATGAGAGGGTCTTATTTGCATCCAAATTATGGTTAGTGCTCTAAAAAACTAAAATGAGGACATATTTTCTGAGTTCTCAAATAGCGACAAAGCACTTTTAAATTATCTGTTATCTTTATGTTTTTTTATGCAGTTGACCACTTGATTAAATGTTGCACTTAGGGGAGAGAATGTGGTGTTACTTCCAGAGCTGCAGACTTTGCAACTGGGCAACCAGATTGGAGTTTCTGCTTCAGCTTGACATTCTGTGGTTCTGGTCAAATTACTTAATCCCCCCCATGCCTACAACCAAAATGAATTTGTCCTTGTGTGATGTAACCAATGCTCATGTAAAGCACTCCAATACCTGACCAGTGTGCACTATATAAAACTGCAAAAAAACAAAAAATAAAAAGTGTTTTCCACACTTCTGTCATTGGGCTATACGTGGGCTACATCTGGGTGATATTTGTGCTACATTTGGGCTCCTTTTTCTCTGGTGGCCATCTTGGGAGACTTCAATTCAATAAACTTTATTCGATCTGATTTAGAAACATAGATCATAAAATTGTACATAAAAACAGTAAATCCTCTTTCTTAATACAATACAATGAGAACTAATTAAAACCAGTAGGTAAAAACGGGTGTTACAAAGCCTGGCTCAGAGCAACTTCAGTTTAAGAGAATAGTAAAGTTCAATGTTTCGCAAGATCAATCTCAAGTACTTCGTGCAAAATACGCAATAAGGGGTCCAAGTAAGATGCAACGCTCCAATACCTGACCAGTCTGCACTATAAAAAACTGCAAAAAAATAAAGTGTTTTGCACACTTCTGTCAGTGAGCTATACGTGGGCTATATCTGGGTGATATTTGTGCTATATTCGGGCTCTTTTTTCTCTGGTGGCCATCTTGGGAGACTTATTTGGTATGAAGTTTCCTAATTTCCTCATTTACTGCAGTCTCCTCAGTAGGAAATGCTTCCAGTTTTTTACTTTCATTCCATCAATAAGGCATTCAGATGTGTCACGCATTTGCCATAAATTCAGAATGTTAGCACTCTAGTTGCTCATTAGATCACTGTAGTAAAGCTACTGCTCACCAGGGAGTTAACTGGAAGTCTGCTGCTGGCACTGAAAGTGCATGTTTCAGTCTGCATGTCAGAATTTTTTAATGAAATAGAAGAGGATTTGAGAAGTCACTCAAAATGTGCCCTAATTTTTCTTTCTGCAGCACTAATCATAATTTCTGTGGCACAACGAACCCCCTCCTTTTGTTTCTTTTTAAATTAAATGTTTTAAATGTTACCAGCTTATTCCAATCAAGATGGCTTCAGGTGTGCCATACTTTTGTCATAAGTAAGACTGTTAGCGCTCTAGTTGTTCTTTAGAACACTCTGGGAAGCTGCAGTAGAACACAAAGGAATCAACTGACAGTCTCTGCCCTTGTTGGATGTACATGTTTTACTGAGAATGTCTGACTTCATTCTCACATGACTGAGAAAGATAATGTGAATTTACAGGAAATATGCTCTCATTTCAGCTTCTGGAGCACCTTCTAAACCTCTATGGGAAAAGCATGAGAAAATAGTTTTCTCTCAAACATGATTCACGATATCCCAGTAGAAGGCTTTTTCACAGGGTAAAATCACCTTGTAACACACCACAATTCCTAAAATTAGTATGGTACCATCAACAAATGATTTATAATGTAACTAAAGTCTGTTATCACCCTTTATACGTTCTCCTTTTGATGACCCTCAAAACCTTCCATTCACCACAATGCATTTTAATGGGGTGCTATCATGTATATTGGTCCCAAGATGGCTGCCAACATTTCTCGGATGAAGTGCTGATAGCCAATCCGATCTCACGATGAACTACTGAACAGATTTACACCATTTAAAGCAAAGCATGCACCCTGGACCAAGAGCTACCTTTCTGCCAAATGTGGTGTAATTCCGTTCAGCAGTTCGGTCTGTAGACGCAACAAAAGTTTCCTATGGAAATTAACATTGAGAAAACACGTTTTGGGACCCCCCTTTCTTCTCGGCCCCCGCTTGACGAATCACCCCGAAACTTTCAAGACAGGAGCTGACCGGAGCGCCCCATTACTTTTGAGAATTTCGCGAAGATTCGTCAAACAGCGCCAAAGATATTGGCGAAAGAAACAAGGTCCTAACTATAACTACCTACTGGTGACCACCAGTAGGTAATATATATATATATATATAAATATCTATATAACCTACTGGCGGTGGCTAGTAGGTAGCTATAGTTAGGACATAGTTTCCATAGGAAAAGCATTTTTGACTTGCCTATAACTTCGGTGTCGTTTGACCAATATTCATGAATTTGTCCCAAAAAAAGAGTCAAGGTAGGTGCTGGTTGTCATGGAAAGTTTGGGGGTGATCCGTGCAGTGGGGACTGAGAGCTTGGGGCGTGAAATAAGGGCGCATTTGTAATGTTAATTCCCATAGGAACCTTTAGCCACATGTACAGCCTGAACTGCTAAACGGACTTACACCAAATTTGGCAGGGAGGTAGCTGTTGGTTCAAGGAAGTGCCTTTTGCCTACTTGGTGTAAATCTGTTCAGTAGTTTTTGAGAAATTTAAGCTGAAAATTATAGTGATATCTCTGGTCACGGATATTTCGCAACGGTTTCTTGAGTAATCGTGAATGCACGCGCTAATGGGAATGCTCTGATTGGCTGGACAGAACCTAAACAGGAAGTTGCGGCTGCCATTTATTTGATCGGGAATGGTTCCCGGGGCTGAAACTTTCTGAAAAGCTAACATAAGGGGTCAGAGTAGAGGTACTCTGACCCCATGTTTCAGAAATGGGGGTGTTAGTGACACACGGTAATTGTCCAAAATTGATTTTTTTTTATCATGTGCGATATTCCCGACGCCGTGACCGCCAGCGCGGCCCCCATGTAACGTCGCAGGGACATCACGACTATTGCGAAAATTGGTGGGAATATAAAAAAATATATCAGTGAATCATTAATACGCATTGTTATAGCGATATTGAGATTCTGATAAATGTTTTTTGGAGTTATTTATATAGTGAGTTAGGTACTGTGATAGTTAGAATTAATTATATAGTTATAATTTTTTAATGTGTTGGTGGCTATTGAATTCCTGCTTTTGCTTTCTGCTTTCGCGACGTAACCTGGGGGATCACGATGACCAACGTCATCATGATCTCCGGCCTCAACGCGAAAACTTAAATTAGGTTTTAGAGAGGGTTGTTTTAGAAATACACTAGAAAAACATGAGTTTGAAGTGTACAGTAATAAATCCCTAGTGTGTAAAATACTCTAATATGTGTGCATATATGTGTTTTCACTTTATGAAAAAGGCGCGATCGTCGCGTTTAATGGCGACGTTGCGACCCTTCGAATAACCACGAAAACGGACAATAGGTGTGAAAGATGTTTTTTAAAGAAACTTAGTACAAAAATAGGAGTTAAAACATTCTTTGAAGGATGTATATAGTAATATGTGTAGTGCAATGTTCAGAATGGATATTTTTTACTAAAGGTGGGCGGAGCAGGCGTAGTGCCTCTACGCGGAGTTTGAAAAAAACTCTGTGGAACTCCGCTCCGCTCACTCCCAAAGTAATTATAATGTAAAAAAAAGGCACTTACCTGCTGTGGCTGCCTCCTCCTCACCATGGCAGCTCTCCTTCCTCGTCCTCGGCGTCCTTCTTCTTTGATAACTCCTACGTTGTACGTCTTGCGCGTTTGAAGATTTCAAAGGTACTAAAACAAAATCCCCAAAAGTTTTTGGGTCTGACCAGATCAATCAATCATGTCCTTTAGACGAATAAGCCTTCCAGATTCGCATATCAGCAAATGCACCTATTCAATATTCGAAGGAGGCTTGGCAATGGCAGATTTTGGGCCACCCAACTGGGTTTCATAAATCACTGGTAATTCAATGAGAGGAGAGCTCCAGCATACAATGTTGAGCGAAATTCAATACCAGAGACAAATATATTGTACCTTCTTTATGCAGCTCCAGTTATGAAAACCCTTCCCCCTTAGCAACAGATTGTCGGAAGAAGGCACTTTGTTGGATTTAATGGGGAGCAGTGTTACACAAGAAATATCACTCTTGTTTGGAACCTACATGATGCATAGAGCATGATGAAGGGATTCAAAGGTTGGGACCACGCTCTAATATCTCAATGAGGCAATGCTTTGGGTTAAGATTGTATAAGGCCATTCAGCACGCTGCAAGTGGAAGAAGGGTTGCATAAATTCCAGTTTTACAGATCCCTCCTTTTGAGGCATGTGCTTGAGGTCTAGTGACCCCAGCTGGAGGCGTGCCCAGAGTTCACTCCCTATAGGTACAATTAAGGCCTGCACCTTGGCAGGATTTCAAAATAAATTAAACTGATCTATTATCAACAAGAAGAAGTCTACCAGAGAATAGCTGGACACAAAGTAAAAGAGCACCTCAACACAAAAAGAATAGCTATGGAGCACAGACTTGTGCTCAAAGATAAAATAATTGATATAGAGAAACAGGGCATGCCCCAACAGATATAAGAAAATGTGGGGAACCTATTAGGATTATTTCCAGATACACACAAAATGAGTGCCCCTGTGGGTTGATGATGGGTTTTGAATAAAGTAACCTAAACAAATATACATGAGAAGTCCCCAAATTTGCTGCAGACAAATTAAATATCAATTGTATCTGTCAGAAAAACATTACATTTTGCTTGTTGTTAAAAAAAAAAAAAAAATACTGCTTAAAAATGCATTAGGATTTATAATGCGAACCCGCTGCCTGGGTTTTCCCACCCAGGTTTTCCCCGCACAAGGTTTTCCTGTTCACTGTCCTTCCGCCAACAGGAGCTCCGCCTACCCCAGGACTTACTTAATGCAGGAAGCAGCCCAAAAGCACTAGTTGGCACCTGGGCACCCAGCTTGCCACTTGCCTATGATCTCCAGTTCCTGCTTGTTCCAGTATCAATCCAGGCCGCAGCATGACAGCGCTGAAGGCATGCCAAAGAAATGCCCGTCCACATCTGGATCGCGTCCAGTGCCATGAAATCCTTTTTTTGGAGAATGTTTAGGGTTTACAAATGGGATTACCCCATTAAAGTGTATGAAGGTGTTTTGCTTTTTAGGAGGGTGAATACCAATAAAAAGAGGGTAACCTCCACTAAATTTGGGGTCGTGTGGCTTAGTGGACTATTGAGTCCACTGTAGGGGCCTGTGTTGGACCTCACGGTCACAGGTTCCAATCCTGGCAGGTCCACTCAGCCTTTCATCCTTCTGAGGTCGATAAAATGAGTACTATTGAGACGTGTAACAATAAACATCTGTTATTCAGCGCCAGGAAGTCCTTCTGGGTAAATGTGCGCTTTACAAACACACGTTATGTTATGTGACTTGACAGAGATGCTGTGTGCCTAGCATGTGGCCAAAGGTTATGTTCATTATCACTTGATTGGTGACAGAAAATTGGACAGAGATGTAGTTTGTTGAATTTCTTCAAGTTCACAAACCCTAGAAGACACTGTCATAATGACTGGCTAATGCCAACAATGATGTCATTTGAGATACAATTGAATATGTCATGACTGATGTAATATGTGAGGTCATAAGCAGTGCATGGGAGGAGTGTAAGTTTTAGTTTGCTCAATAAATTTTAACTAGTGAATTTCATTGTTTTTCTTTGTTTTTGTCATTTTTTTGTCATGAGGTTTTTTTTTATGTAACCGAAGATCTTTTTGGTATACTTAACTAGAACATCACTTCTACTTTTGGTTTTATTGCGTAGGTTACGACTTTGGTGTAACTCTAAAAGGTATGTTTTCTCTCCCACGGGTGACAGAGGTGAACTTGGTTCAATGCACCAGTGATGAATGTGAAATACAGGTTATTGTAGCCCTGCAAAACACTATTCAATGTGCAACTGACATACAAGTATTGCTTTTGGGTTACTAACAATCCCACTAAGGGATAAGGGCACAGTGGTAACAGCAACAAACCTTATTCGTTATTCACAGTATCTCTCACACACACACACACACACACAGAGTACTAAGAAGAATGACCACTTTTAAGTAAAAAGTATTTATTACTACATGAATAATTTCTCACACAGAATATTATAAAAACAGCAAGCAGACACGTTATAAATAACAAGAATAAAATGAAAATTTCTAGCATGATTTAAAATGTCATCTAAAACCGAACACCTTAATACCTACTTCTGTGCGTAATACTAATAAAGCATGGAAGGCAGAGCAACTATCAGTCTAGAGTTTCTTAGGGAGAAGAGACGCACTGCATATCTTGTTGACAGCAAAGGCTGTCTTTATCAGCAGAGGCGTGAAGACAGTGTTCCCCGCGAAGGCCAAACACGCTGTGGTAGCAGTTGGTCTGTCTTCCTCCGGGGCTCGGCTTTATCAGTTTCAAGTGAATTGTACCATCTGCGAAGTGTGCTGGCAGTAGGTGACATAGTCTCGGGCAGAATCTTGGATGATAATCTGGGTGAAGCACCTCTTCTGGCAAGTGGTAGTCCTTATATACTACACTTTTATTTTCCAGATACTGTGGTACTCTCGCAGTACCCGACACCCAAACCTTCATCCCATTGGGAGGGGGGAGGGAGTCTGCACGGTACCATGGAAGGAGAGGGTGATACACTTGAAAAGAAGCTTTTGTGAGAGTACCATGGTACCTCACAGGAAGGCCCCGCTGGGTCCCACGCGAGTACCAGGATACATGAGGCCCAAATTCTTTTTTTATTTTATTTTAACCTCTTCGTCCCCCTAAGTTCCTGGGGTTCAAGTCATTCCTAGCCTGCCCCTTTATGCCCTTTTTCGAAAAGTTGTTCAGGACATAGGGACAGAGTCTTCAAGACCTGTAATGGTGGCCGCAAATTTTCTTCAAGATTGCGGCCAGCCAAGCAGCTCGCTCAGTTCTGAAATGGCTTACGAGAGGAAAAGCTTCATGAGCCAATCAAAAGGCCCCTTTTTTTTTTTGTCAAATCTGTTTATTAAAACTTTTTTGAGGGAAAAAAGAACAGACAAGCAGCATCATATGCAACATAAATCACTGAGAAGGCAATGTAAGTTTACATGGCTACAAACAGTCAATGCAAAATGTTCAGCGTATAGTAATCAGTTCTCACACATTATCTATGGGTTGAAGAAATGAAAACATTTCAAATGAGAAGTGCAAAGTAGCTGATGCATACATCTCATACATTTTAAGACACAAATGTGAGGCCTCTGGAGATCGCAATTTTATCCCAAATATCCAGGACTGTTGTCGTTGGGGTTGCTATATAAATGCTGAAAGGTCGTGCCGTTCTGGGGTGCCAGGCCAGATCCCAAAGGGGCCTGCATGTGACTGCCCGGTCCATATAGAACCAGTGTTTCTCGCTCTCACGAACTACCCACTCAGATACCCAAGGTAGGAGGCCCAATAGTAGCCCAGAAGGTTAGGGCAAGCGAGGTTGCCACGATCTCGGGGCATCATAAGCAGTTTATTTGAAAAGCGGGGCTGCGTTTGCCCCATATGAAGGAGGTTAGGTCACGCTGGAGATTCTGGATGTCTATCTGAGGGATAGGTGTGGGCAGGGATTGGAATAGGTACAATATTTTGACCGCATTAAGGTGGCCCATCCAAGGGATTGGGAGTTTTTTCCAGCGACTTATTTCTTACCGTATTTTCCACCGGCACAACAGCCAATTGGCCTGGGTCCAGTTGGAGAGTGATGGGGTCAAGGTGAGGCCTAGGTATTGGATGGAATTTCCAGTCCATTGCAAAGGGGTGAGGGACTGGAGCCGCTGAAGATCTTTACTGGGGAGTGTGAGGTTTAGGGCATGGGACTTGGACATCTTAATCCTAAAACCTGAGGCGACTTCGAAGGAGTGAAGAAGGGTGGCTAATGTCGGGAGGGAGGTGGCAGGCACCGTGAGCGTGAGATCATCTGCAAAAAGTGATACTTTGTGGTCCTGGCCTCCAAAGAGTATGCCTGTTATATCCAAAGACTGCCGTATGGTAATAGCCAAAGGTTCCACTGCACGAGCAAAGAGGAGGGTGGAGAGTGGGCATTCCTGCCTGGTGCCCCTGCGCACAAAGAAGGGAGGTGTAAGTTGACCGTTGATACGAATCCGCGCTGTAGGAGAGGCGTTTGGTGCCATTAATTTGGAGATCAGTGCCGGACCTCGGCCTATTTTGTGAAGCACCACGTGTAGAAAGTAAAGTGCCAGTCGACGCGGTCAAAAGCTTTCTCTGCGTCGAGGGACACCAGACAGGCTGGGATATCCCTCCTTTGGGCCTTTTCGATGAGGTGGGCGATGCAGCGGATATCATCTGTGCCCTGACGTTGTCGGATAAACCCCACTTGGTCCGGGTCTATCAGACCAGGGAGGTAGGGCTCAAGACGGTTTGCCAGTATCTTAGTATGGATCTTGGTATCCGTATTAAGTAGGGCGGTAGGAGGTGCAGAGAGAGTGGTCCTTCCCGAGCTTGGGAGTAAGAACCACTTCTGCTTCGGACATCGTGGGGGTAAGGCCCGACGCTTCAGAGAAAGTGTTGAAGAGATGGAGAAGGTGATCTTGGATCTGGGGGAGGAAAGCGCGGTAGAAGCCAACTGTGAGGCCGTCTGGCCCTGGAGTTTTGCCTATCGGGAGTTGTTTTAGTGCTCGGTGTAACTCGTCCAAGGTGATTGATTCATCTAAGAGTCTCGCGTTTTGTGGGCTAATGAGTTCCCAAGGGCACGCCCTAAGGAAAGAGGCAGTCTCTTCCTGCATGTGGGAGGTGGCAGTATAGAGCTCTTTATAAAAGGTAGAAAAGGCTTGCCCTTTGTCTCGTTCAGTCGTAGAGCACGAGTTGTCTGGGAGTTTAATTTTAGAGATATGGGCTTTATCGAATTGAGCCCGGAGGCGGCGTGCCAACAGCGAGCCGACCTTGTCACCCCCTGCAAAGAATTTCTGTTTAAGCGTCATGAGTGCCTGCTCCGCTCTATTAGTTCGATGCAGCCTCAATTGTCCCCGCAGCATGGCAAAGCGTTTCTTGTGTTGTTTCAAGGGAATCGTATGATCTACGTGTTCTAGGGCCTTGATGTCTTTAGCTAAGTTAGTTTCAACCAGGCGGACTTCACGAGATCGGGCAATGGAGATGGAGATAACTCCCCGAACAGTCGCTTTAAAAGCGTCCCATTGTGTGTGCTGAGGTGGTTCAGGAGGGGTATTCGTATGGAAGAAAGCTAAGATCTCTTGGCAAATCTCAGCTATATCCACTGGGTTCCGTAATATGTGGGGTGGAAGGCGCCAGTGGCAAGGAGTGTCATGTCGTCTACCAGAGATACAAAACGTTACAGCTATATGGGTATGGTCGGATATGGATATATCCGAGATACTGGATGTTTCCAGGGTTCTCATCAGAGAGTGGGAGAGGAAGCAATGGTCAATGCATGAGTATGAGCGGTAGACGTGTAAGAAGAAGGAATAGTCTCGGGAATCTGGCGATAGGTATCTCCAGGCATCCACGAGGCCTAGGTCTGTAATTTCCCTCTTAAGGGCAGCCGACATTGCCCCTGTGCCTTGGTAGATAGTGGTGCTGTGATCCAAATCCGGATCCCAGACCATATTGAAGTCACCCCTAAGTATCACTGCACCCTTTGAGGAGCGGAGGTGGTCCCTCAAAAGAGATCTCAGGAAAGCGTCTTGTGCCTGTATGGGCGCGTAAATATTAAGTAGGTTTAGGGGTTGTGTGCCTAAGTGAGCTTGGAATCTTAGATAGCAACCTTCAGTGTCTCGTATCACCCAAGGAGGTGTTTTGCCCAATTTGGCTTTAGTTAGTATTGCAACTCCTGCTGTTTTGGAGGTGGAAGACGCCCAGTATTGGCAGGGATATTTGGGTTGAGCCATGAGATGTGTGTCTGTAAGTAACAGGTGTGTTTCTTGGAGAAAAATGATATCGGGGTCTCGTAGGAGCAAGTATCGCCAGATCTGCCATCTTTTGTTAGGGGAGTTAAGCCCCTTGACATTGAGGGATAGGAGCTTAACAGGTGGGGTCGCAGTCATAGTGGGTGAAGGGGTGGGAAGAAGTAGTGATGGAGCTGCAGATAAAGAGGCTGTACCACCCCAAGGAGAAGAAGTGGAGGGTGGGCGTCGAGCGTTCCCAGTGTGATGGATGTACAAAGTAGCATACAGAGAGTCCCCCTAGTCGAGCGCGTCCACCCTCCGGGGTAGGGATGAAGGGGAAAAGGAGCAAGAACGACATTTGTACCAAAGGACGGCCAACGGGGCCTGCAGGGTGTAGTGTCAGTTTGGAATAGTTTGAAAGTCGAAACAAGAGCCATTCTGAAGATGTCACTCTTCCGAAGTGCATTACAAGTGGGGGTGGCGCAGTGATTTCAAGTATGAATATATCGGTCTCTGCCGACCGCGGCCAAGCTCCGGAGTAGTGATGTACCACATTGTACAGGGTAGGAGAACAGACATGTTTGTGGGCTAAGTGTCCTTGGTGTTATCCAGTCTATAGGGTGTATGTGGCAGAGTTCAAGCATGTTCGATGCAGGGCAAGATGTCTACTATTCCAAGGTTGCTGAGGAGCGGGCCGGCGATCGGGATTTACTCATGGCGAGGATGTGCTGAATGATATCCTGTTTGGCTTGTGTGGAGTTCTGTGCTTTAGGGCTTGTTTTGTGTTTAGGTGGAGGTATTGTGGCCCATTCCGGCCGTATTGGGTCGTACAAGGAGAGGGGCTGGACTCTCTAGGATCCAGTGGGAGGTGAAGGATCGGTTTCGCTTCTCGTAGCGAACGAAGAGCCCGACGCTTGCCCTCCCAGAGAAAGATCAGTGCGAAACGGTGACCCCATTGGTACTTGATGTTAAGTTTGCGCAGCTTATCAGTTACCAGTTTGAAGTCCTTGCGTCTGCGTAAGGTGACAGGAGCAATATCTTGGAAGACCTGTATTGGGTATCCGTTATATGTAAGGTTGGGAGTCCCTTGTACCTTTTGTAAGATGGCTTCCTTCTCGACAAAGAAGTGGACGCGTGTGAGAATGTTTGGAATGAAGTCCATGCGGCCACTGGGACCGGCAACCTTGTGGGCTCTGTCCAACGCGGGGGAGAGGCATCATCGTCGGCCCTGATTGTCTGCAACAGGTCTGCCATGAAGGTCATGACATCTTGACCCTCTGCTCCGTGCGGGACTCCTCTGATGCGCAGGTTATTGCGCCGGCTTCTCCAGGTCTTCCTGCTTCAGTTGGAGATCGATATGTTGGTCTTCTAGCATTGCCATTCTGCGCCACAGATTTTCATGGTCTTCTGATCACGCATCCATCATGCATTCGAGGTCGTCAACTCTCCCCCCGATCTCCGTAACGTCGCGTTGGATCTCTCGGAGGCAGGTTTTAAATTCTGTATTTAGGGAGCCAATTTCGGTCTTTATTTCTTGTAGGAAATTGGGCATGAAAGCTTGCGCGACAGGGACTGTCGTGGAGTTCACAGTAGCCATGGCCCCTGGAGGTTCAGGAACATGCGGTAGGGGAGGGTTGGGCTTCAGCCAGAGTGAGGTCACTGGATTGTCTTTAGCTGGTGTGGAGAGAGTATCTTTACCAGCCTAAGCATGTGGCATGGCCGGAGGGGCGCTTACAGCTATGCTATGTCCGAGTGGTGAGGTCCTGTGTCTGCCGGTTTGCAAATGGGCAGGGAGGCAGGCTCACGATTCCTTTGATTTGCAGAAATGAGGTGTGAACAAAGTTGCATAAGAAGGCTTGCTAGTCTGTCCGGGGCAGGATCTGTTGAACTTTGTTTGGTAGCGCAGTAATCCCTTATAACAGCATCCAGGGTGAGAAGGTTCAGATGCGTGTGTTCAGGCTCTGTCTTCTAGAAACGTATCAGGCTGGGCGGCAGGGAGCACGCAGTCTCCGGCAAGTCCCTAGTGGAGAGGGGGTCTCCAAGTGTGTCGACTCCACTAACTCATTGGGTTCTTGGGTTCTCCCCTTCCGCCTGGGCCCCAATGACTAAGTAGGAGTCCGTGGCTAGTAGTCCCTAATGGGAAGCGTAGGCGGGGGGGGTGTTCGATTATCATAGCCGATCCCCCTCTACTTCCCCTGTCGCGGTGTGCTGCCAAGTCTCTGAAAGAGTAGGGGGTCCCACCTGGGAGTACGATGAGATGAGTCCGATTATGGCCCAGGACCATCGCTCGGGACAAAGAGTTGTACACAACGGGTTCGGTCAGGCTCACTTAGGCCGATGTGGAGGTCACGGCCGTTGTCTTCCGCGTCGCGCTGTGGGTGCGGAGGCAGTCCGCAGGTAGGGCCCAAGGAGAGGGGAGAGAGTCCCTAAACAGGTCGTCCCATCTAGTCTGCTAGGCCCCTGAGCTGTCCCTTCTTGCTCGAGCTGCCGCTAGGATTCACAGTCTGGGAGGATGGGAGACCCAGGCACAATCTCCCCAGACAATTGGTTGCAACGGTCAGTTCCAGATCCTTCAGCTTATCCCAGGACCAATGCGTGCTTTACCTCTACCCGGGTTTCTGACAATTTAGGAAGAGCTTCCAGCACAGGAGTCATTCATTCTGGGCCTGATGTCCCTCTCATGCAGCGGGGCCTGGACAGGACAGAGATCCTCCGGGGGGCGCTCTCCTTCACTCGTTGACCCAGTCTATTCAGTCCACTTCAAGAGGGAGAGGGAAGCTCAATAATGCAGCGCAGAGTGTTGCATGCTTTCCCACATTATCCAGTAGATCCGCCCCCGTGGCCAGGAGGGGGGCCGTGATCTTTAAGGCCTCAATGCAGGGAGAGGGTGGGGGGGCTAGGGGTCCCGCTGCTCGATTGCCACAGCTGATCCCCCTTACCTCCAGCATCGCCGCCGGGTCACCGCGAGAAGGATTCCTTCTGGCAGCTCGCTGACGCGGTTCCGGTGATGGCCCCGGGCCGCCGCGGGAGGCCGGGGGGTTGCAGGTCGGGTCTGCCCATGTGTTAGAAGGCCGTCGCAGGAGTCGCGGCTGCTATCTTCTGGGCCGCGTCATGGGTATCGAATGCAGGCCACGCTCTTCACCAGGGCAGGCAGCCGACTCAGGTCCTTGTCCGCCCCCTCTCAGCGCCCATCCTCTCTCCGCCAAGACCCCGTCGCGTCCGTCCGCCACTGGCAAGGCAGGACTCGGGGTTCAGAGCTCGGGACAGGGCCGACCATAAGGCCAAAGGCACTGTCCAGGTCCAGGCAGGATCGATGCAGGCAGCAGCGGGTGAGGTGAGGTAGCCCCGGCTCCGCAGACCGAGATCAGAGATCTAAGATGGAGGCTCCTAGTATCGCAGAGGCTCCACAGCCGGGGCTTCGATTCTCGCTGACGATCCACCCCAGTGGCTGCAGGGGCAACCGGGACGCTCTGCCCGGTGGTGGAAGGTAGGTGTATGATTGCAAGCCTGGGAAGTGCTTTAGATGCGGCGGATGGGCGAAGATAGGCCGCGGCGTAGCAGAGAGCTGAGAAATCTCATCTCACTCCAGTGGTGGCTTGGTCACGCCCCCTTTTTTTAAAGCATGGATTCAGATGCACTACAAGTGCAGAACAAGATATACATGTAAATGTGTCTTCTAGATTAGGGAAGCATTGCATTTTATCAGTTTTGCATTTGATCCCTGAAGCTACATGTGGATTTTGACTGATCTGAAATGCAAAAAGACGAGCGTGGAGCTGGGTAGAACCGGATGATCCAGTCAATGTGACTTTTCACAAATAGAGCAATGGATAAACTCTTTCAACATTTTCTAAGATACTTACCACTGACCTCCTGAGTGCTGGACCTATTAATATGACTATGAGAAAGTATACATAGGCGTCTTGAGGGGGTGGCGGAGACTGTGTGTTCTGTAAAGATTTGAGACAGACCTCTATCTGTTCACTCGCCTTGCTGAAGTGCTAGTTGGTGGGGTCAAAGACCTAGAGGAAAATTGAAAGCCTGGAAGTTCAATGGATCACAGTCTAACACAGGAGATGTGGAGACTAAACTGTAAAATTGTTCCAATATTTTACTCAGTCCCTGGGCTTTGACTAGCAACCTGAAACACCATCGTAAATAGGTATGCTCATATACAAAGAAAGCTATATAAGTCATATATATGTATATATCTTATCCAGTGGCGGTGACTGGGTAGTCCTAGTTAGGATCGTGCTTCCATAGGAAAGGCATTTTTTGTGTTGCTAATAACGTTGTCCCCGTTTGACGAATCGCCACTAAACTTTTTTTTTAAAGTACTACTTATTGCATAGTTTGCGCATCAAAAGTTCTGAGGTGATCCAACAAGCATGGGCTTTTCCAAAGAACTTTAGACACAGCTACAACCCAAAACGCTGAATGGATTGACACCATATTTGGCAGAAAGCTGGATCTTGGTCCAGAAAGAGTGCTTTTTGTCTTTTGGTATAAATCCATTCAAACGTTTTGGTGAAATTAAGGTTGAAATAAAGAAATAAGTTACTTACCTGTAACTATAGTTCTCCAGTATTGGAAGCTTTCATAGATTCACATGCTGAATCATTCCCCGTCGTCATGATGGGAGTCCCCGGTACTTTAAAATAGTAGTAGTACAGTAGAAGACTGATAGGTAAAGACTAAAAAAGGCCTAGGCCTCTTAGAGTATTAACCTATCATAGTCATTATTAAAAAAAGACACCAAATTTTGCCTTAACCAATCAGCATGAATCACCCTCTAGAACCCTCCAGAGAGAAGCTCAGTACCTCAGATTTTCGAGCACTAGTGCTATAGTTAATATGCTGAGATAGACAAAGGTGAGCTTCCCCCGCGGAAGAGGGTGGGTCGCATGTGAATCTATGAAAGCTTCCAATACTGGAGAACTACAGTTACAGGTAAGTTACTTATTTCTTACTCCAGTATTGGAACTTTCATAGATTCACATGCTTGAATCAGAATAGCAAGCAGTTGAGTAGCACATTTACCATAGTTTAGATCAGCTTAACAGGAATACACATCAACAAGAACTGCAAGTAATCACCAAACAATATGACAACTATAATCATATCAATAACAATTAAGGAATAAATTCCTTTAAGCGTTAAACAAAGTAAATGATTTACCCTACGTAAATGTGATACAGCAAAAGAGGTAGGGGGGAGACTGGGGTGGCTCACCTTAATGGAATAGATGCTGAAGTACTGCTTGACCCACCGCCATGTCATTTAGGACTGCTGAATCCAAGCAGTAATGTCTAGTACATGTGTGGCTATTCTTCCACGTTGCTGCACAGCAAATTTCTGGAAGTGACATTCCCGCAAATAAAGCTGTAGACGTAGACACATCCCTCGTGGAATGGGCTCCAACTCTGGAAGACAGTGGTCGGCCTGCTTTGGGTGTCAATAGTGAATCGCACTTGAGATCCATCTAGAGATACTCTGTTTGGAGAGCGGGAAACCTTTTTTTGGAGCAATGTATGTGACAAATAGTTGCAAAGTCTTGCGAAAAGCTTGTGTCTTTTGCAGATAAAACTTTAGGCAAAGCCTGTCATCCAACGAATGAAGAGCCTTTTCAGCAGTAGACGATGGATTCGGGAAGAAAGAGCACCACAGGCTCATTAAGGGGGAAATCCGATGGAACTTTGGGTATGAACTTTGGATTTGTACGGAGTATAATTCCATCAGTCTTGAATTGCAAAAAGGGTTCCTCTGTAACAAAAGCCTGAATCTCGCTAACCCGTCTGGCTGAGGTCAGCGCAAGAAGTAAAGCCAACTTCCATGACAGGAACTTGATCCCTGCTTTGTGAATTGGTTCGAAAGGAGATTTCATCAACTGTGAAAGAACAGTGTTCAACTGCTAATATAGGAGGAAAAACACGAAACAGCCCTTTGAGGAACTCTTTTATTATTCTAGAAGACCACAAAGGTGGAGAGTGCAGTGATCTTCTATAACAGGGAATAGCCGCTAGGTGAAATTTTATTGAGCTATGCGCCAAACCTGCTTTCTCGAACTGTTACAGGTAAGGTAAGACCTGCTCTGGAGAGGAGGACAGCGGATGTATACCTGCTTTATGGCACCAGATGCAGAAACACTTCCATTTGAGACGCTACATTTTGTTGGTACTGTCAGCCCTGGCTCTGGCTAAGATATCTCAACATTCCCCGGAAATGTTCAAGTGCTGCAACTCATTGAATTCAGGAGACATGCCAATAAGTGGAGGTTCCTGGGGTCCGGGTGTAGGATCTGCCCCTAGTTCATCGTCAGAAGACTGGGAAACACAATAAGTCGGAAGTGCGGGACCTGGGATAGAAGAAGCAGCTCTGTGTACCAGTGTTGACATGGCCATGCTGGAGCAATGAGGATTAGTCTGCATGGTTCGGTGTTCATCTTCCTCAGTACTCTTGGAAGAAGGGGAATGGAAGGAAAAGCGTAAGCAAAGATGCCGGACCATGCAATTGAAAAGGCATTCCCCATGACCCCTGTTGGGGATGCCAACTTGCATAGTACCAGCATTTGCGGTTCTGGGGAGTTGCGAATAAGTCCAATTCTGGTGTGCTCCAGCGTAGGAAGATGCGGTTCAGGGTTTGCTGGTGCAATTCCCACTCGTGGCACGATGTTGTGAGTCTGCTGAGTGTGTCCGCAATGGTGTTTTGTCGATGCTTGGAGGCAGATTCTGTGAATTATAGCCCATTCCCACAACTTCCGTGCCTCCCTGGAAAGCTGGCGAGATCGTGTGCCTCCCTGTTTGTTTATATAGTGCATTGTTGTGGTATTGTCCGTACGGACGAGCACTGACGAGTGCTGTATCCTGGGAAGAAAAGGTTGTAGGGCTAGATGTACTGTTCTTAGTTCCAATAGATTTATAAGAGGTTGACTGAGTCTGATGCCACTAGCAGCTCACTTGAAGCCCTTGGAGATGAGCTCCCCATCTCTCTAGTGACGCATCTGTGGTAATCACGTAGGGGGCGCCGCTATGAGTCGGGTAGACAGCCCTGCTGACCGATGGGTTTTGTCTTCCCACCACTCCAATGCCTTTAGCATGAGTGGAGTTATCTTGATGATGTCGTCGAAAGAGCCTTTGTACTGTACCCACTGCTTGTCCAGTTCCTCCTGCATGGGTCGCATTTTGAGGCAACAGAATGCAATCAGTGGTATGCACGATGACATCATTCCCAAGAGAGACTTGTACAGTCAGGACCGAAAGAGACTTTTTTCTTCTGATGGATTTTGTGAGAATGAGAAGCCGGTGTTGCTGTTCCTCTGCGGAATAAGCTTTTAAGCACACCGAGTCTAACTTGGCCCCCCAGGTAGACAATCATTTGCCATGGGTTCCGCCTGGATTTTTGCAAATTGAGAGTGAGACCCAGCCGCCAGAAGAGAGCAGTGCAGGCCTTTGTAGACTCTCGCGCTTCTGATTTGGAAGGTGCCTTTATCAGCCAGTCATCCAGATATGGGAAGACTTGATGTTGATGCTGTCTAAGAAATGGTGCGACCAGAGCAAGGCACTTCGTAAAAATTCTGGGCGCAGATTTGAGAACGAAGGGGAGCACCTTGAATTGGAAATGGCGTCCGGCAACCAAAAACCTCAGGTATTTCCTGTGCCTTGGGTGAATGGGTATGTGGATAAAAGCGTCTTGGAGATCTAATGAGGTCATGAAGTCGTACTGGTGTAGGAGCTTCAGAACCTCCTGTAACGTGATCATCCAAAATGATTGTTTTTTCAGGTAGATGTTGAGGCTTCTGAAAGTCTAAAATTGGTCACACTGCCTTAGCTTCTTTCTGATTAAGAAGAAACAGGAGTAGAAACCTGTGGGAGACTGGGACCTTCTCGATCGCTCCAATTTGAAGCATGGCTTTGACCTCTTGTTGAAGAGCTATGAGATGCTTTTGGTGGAAGAGTTGCGGAGGGGTTGCTGGTGGTTTTTGGGTGAACTCTAGTGTATGTCTGAATTGCACCCGGTGAAGAACCCACCGGTCAGTAGTAATGGTTTTCCATTAGCGAAAGTGGTTTGTAATCTTGCCCGCAAGATACAAGCTTTTTGATGGGAGAGATGGAGGAGAATGCGGTGGAGGAGGTGGAGCCGGAGCCTGTACCATATCATTGTGGACGGCCAACCTCTTTACTTGCTCGTGCTGATGTTTCCCTGTTCGATCTGATATAGGATGCCTGAGGAGGATGTCTTTGTTGGAATTGGGAATGGTAAGATTGATTAATCGATAGGTATGCCGGGTATCAGTATTGCTGATACCCCCTATAAAAGGGCTGTCCTTTTCCTCTTGATTCTCGAAAAGGAGTTTTCCTGAGCTGCAGCATCCCCAAAGACTTAGCGGTATCTGTATCCGCCTTTATGGTTTTAAAGGCTTCCTCCACCTGACTTCCAAAGAGATCTTCTACGTTATATGGAAGGACAAAGATCTTATTCTGAACCTCTGGGCGGAATGAGGTGGCTTTGAGCCATCCTTGTCGTCTAAGAACTGCTGCCCCTGCCAACTGCTTGAAACCTGTGATGGCGACGTCCATAGCAGAATCTATAATTTCATTGGATGCTCTTTCTCCCTCGTGGAGGATCTTCTTTGCCTCTTCCTTAGCATCCTCTCGTAGTTGGTCCAGGTATGGGCCTATGTCTGACTACATTTGGTGATCATAACAGCCTAAGATCGCCAAAGAATTCGCAGCTCTCATTGTCAATACTGACATTGAAGAAAAACGTTTGCCGATGGAATCTAGGCGTCTGCCATCCTTGTCAGGAGGAGCCGAAAGAGGTGCTACCGCATTTTTCAAGCGACGCTGAGCAGCTTGCCAAGGGATCCGGTTTTGGGTGTCCTGTGAGACACGCTGGTGCATTATCCATAGCCTTGTATTTTTTGTCAAGGCGCAGAAGGACGGCTGGTATAGAAGCTGGGGTCTTCATAATTCTAATACCCTCTTCCCAGATGTAACTGATAATTGGTATAGTCCTGACAGACTTACAAAACGGTTCTTTGAAGTCATAAAGGAAACAGTCCAACTGTTTCAAGGGCATTGGTAAATCAAATAGTTTTGCTGCACGTTCCAAAAGATTATGAAACCCTCCTATCTCCTCCGGTGGAGAATCTACTGGAGGAGGTGTGCGAGAAGCGGCAAGGAAATCGAATACTTATCTCACTCCGTACCCGTGTCAAGTAGTTCTCCTTCTTCTCGCTCTTCATCCGAAGACACTACTTCCTGGCGAGGAATGGACTGTAGAGTATTTCAAACTGACAACCTCGTAGGAGTGGAGTGTTGCACTGGTGACCCCATTGGAGGTGGAGGTTCGGCCATAGGCTCAGCAGGTGGGAATCGCCTGTGGTAATCTTCCAACATAAACTGAAGATCTGAGAGCAAGGTAGACGGCATTGTGACCATGTCCTGATGATACTGTTCATGGCCCATCTCAGGTTGGGTGTAATAAGCTTGACCATAATATTCCTGTTCCTCCTCTTCGTCCTCGTCTTGGCACTTAACATGTAAGTCCGATGGACTATACGCATCCCCAAATGGGCCCTCATCTTCGGAATCTTTCTCTTCCAGAAGATGCGTCGGCAGAAGAGGTGTGACTTACTAAGGGAAGTATGTTTTGGGGTAATCTCTGAGTCCATAGGCACCACAGTAACCTTAGGCAATGATGATTCTGTCCCCAACAGTGATTTTGGTGGCAAAGGAGTCTTCGTTAATGAGGTGGTTGCCGTCAACAGCTGTATCAACGTCGATAGAGGTGGGCTCTTCGTCGATGACGGTGTCTTCGTCAATCATAGGCCTCAGGGAGCCCACCTATCAACCAGCACTGATGCAGGTAGGGAAACCGATTGCTCCTGCCCGGAGGGTGTAGCCTAACTAGCTGCTCGCTGGGGCGGGAGAAGAAAATAAGTTACTTACCTGTAACTGTAGTTCTCCAGTTTTGGAATCTTTCATAGATTCACATGCTTGAATCATTTCCCACCGTATTGGAATCTTTCATAGATTCACATGCTTGAATCATTCCCCGTCATTAAGATGGGAGTCCCTGGTACATTAAAATATCAATGCTAAGTGAATACAAAGCAGAAACCAGGCCTAGGCCCATTTCAGTTTTGTAACATATCTCTATCATTTTGTAAAAGAGACCAAAAGCAATTCCTGAACCAATCAGAACCTCTCACCCTCTAGAACACTCCTGAGAGAACCTTAGACCCTCGGATTTTCACAGCGCATGTGCAAAGATACACCGAGAAAAATCCAAAGGTGAGCCTCTCGGAGGAGGAGGGTGGGTCGCATGTGAATCTATGAAAGATTCCAATATTGGAGAACTACAGTTACAGGTAAGTAACTTATTTTCTTACTCCAGTATTGGAACTTTCATAGATTCACATGCTTGAATAAGAGTAGCAAGCAGTTAGTAGCACATTTTCCCTTATATAACTCTAAGAGTGTGCTCCAAATGGTCAATCTGCAGAGAAGCAGATCTAACTTTAACCATCAGTCCTCAAACTGATAAATATTGCATACGTAAACATTCGCATATTTTAAACGTACCATAATAAGAACTATAAGGGTAAAAGATCAGACCATGATCATATATAAATACATACAGAAAAAATGTGAGCAGTCTTACAGCATAAAGGAAGGAGGGGTGAAGGAGAGAGCTCACCGTCACTGGAAAAGATTCCTCAGCACCGCCTGTACTACTGCTACATCATTGTGACCTCCAGCATCCAAGCAGTAATGTCTGGTGAAGGTGTGGGTACTCTTCCAGGTTGCAGCCCTGCAGATATCCTGGATAGGTACTCCAGCAAAAAGAACAGTATGTAGAGATTGCTCTTGTAGAGTGAGCACGCACCTGTGCCCGAAGACTTTCCTGCCGCTTGATGGCAATACTGGATCGCACTCGAGATCCAATGAGCAATCCCCCTTTTGGATAGAGGATAGCCCTTCCTGGGCGCACTGAAGGATACAAAAAGCTGGGTTGATTAGCGAAATGTCTTTGTTCTTTGCAGACAAAATTTCAGACGGCGCTGAATATCTAGCGAATGAAGAGCTCTTTCCGCCCCAGTTGTTGGTAGTGGAAAGAAGGTTTTAAGGATAAGAGGCTCGTTCACATGAAAGTCCGATGGAAGTTTGGAGATGAACTTGGGATTAGTACGAAGGACTACTCGGTCATCCCTAAACTATAGAAACGGTTTCTGTATAATTAGAGCCTGAATTTCTTCAACTCTCATGGCTAGAAGAAGGGCAACCTTCCATGATAGGAACTTAAGGTCCGCCTTATGTATGGGTTCAAAAGGATGTTTCATGAGTTGTGACAATACTATATTAAGATGCCAGAGAGATGGTGGAGGCTCTGGTGGCCCTCACATCTCAATCCCCCTCCACAGCCTGTGTCCTCAGCCAGGAATCTGGGCTTTAAAATGGACAACGCTCTCTCATGTAAATCCCAGATAGGACTAGTATCATCATCCTGCTTCTGGAAAATGAAGACACTACGTAGATTTCTTCATTTCCTACCAATGGACTGCAGGAAAACTATTGTCCATGCACTTATAACATCAAAGCTGGACTACGCCAATAGTCTTTATCTGGGCTTACCAACGTATCTATTCAGGAAATTGCAGATAATACAGAATGCAGCGGCGAGGCTTATTAGAAATGTCCCTCTAAGGCACCATATTTCCCCCCATCTACGCAGTCTTCATTGATTGCCTGTGAAAAACGCACAGAATTCAAGGCGCTTACTTTTGCCTATAGGGCAATAAACGGAAGTGGCCCTCTCTATCTTCGGAAAAGAATCCGTAAATCTCAGCAAACTAGAAACCTAAGATCCAATCATCTTGAACTCCTTAACACCCCTCGTTTCGCTAGGGCCAGAATAGGAGGAAGATCCTTTACAGTCCGAACCACAACTCTGTTGGCCTGTACACATCAGAAAGGCCAACACGGAGCTAAGCTTCCGGAAATTCTTGAAGACATGGCTTTTCAGTCTTCCTTAGCACCCGTGGCAATCCATCTCCTATCCTCCCTCTCTTTATCTGTCACTAGCGCCGGGACACTCCCGTTGGGGGTAGCCGCGCGCTCTATAGGCTACATTATAAATAATAAATAAATTTAATGATCCTTTCTGACCATAACGATGGTCCTGAGGATGTCCTCCTAAAGCGGGATATAGCAGCTAGATGGACTTTAATTGAGGCATGTGCTAATCCAGACTTTGCTAATAGCAGAATGTAAGGAAGGATCTCATGAGGTGAGGACCGCAGAATGGACATTTGAATCCTGACACCATATCATCCTGTACGTTTTATCAGTGCTCTGTGCGTGAGCATTTGAAAGAACATCTCTACACTCAGATGGGATTTCTAGATGCTGAAATTCACAGTGTTCAGGAGCCATGCCGCTAATTGAAGCAATTTGGGATCTGGATGTAGTACTTGTCCCTGGGACATCATCAGAAGAGATGGAATGGGACGCAGGAGAATAGGTTGTGTCTCTGAAAGAAGGAGAAGTTCTATGAACCAATGTTGACGAGGCCACAATGGGGCTATTAGGATCATCCTGCAGGGCTCTGTCTTGATCTTTATGAGCAACCGTGGCAGGAGGGGAATCGGCGGAAGATGCATGACCATGCTATCAAAAATGCATTCCCCCAGGATCCCGGTTGGTGATGCCAACTTGCGAAGTACCAGCATTTCTTGTTCTGCAATGTCACAAAGAGATCCACTGTTAGCCTGCCCCATTTGAGAAAAAAGCTGTCTAGAGTCTGTTGATGGATCTCCCACTTGTGGCAGGTTGATTTGAGCCTGCTTAATGTGTCTTCTGTTGTATTCTGATCCCTCGGAAGGTGTTCCGCCTTTAGAAAGATCCTGTTCTGCCTCGCCCACTTCCAGATGCACTGAGCCTCTTGAGAGAGGGTAAAGGACCTTGTGCCGCCTTGCTTATTGAGATAATGCATTGCCATTGTGTTGTCCTTTCGGACCAACACAGTAGTGCTCCTTATCTTCGGCAGGAATGCCTGCAATGCCAATCTCACTAACCTGAGCTCCAGCAAACTGATGTGAAGATGCTGGCTTTGACACTGCCAACGTCTGCAGACCTGGAGGTCTTGCAGGAAGGCTCCCCATCCTTCCAGGGAGGCATCAGTGGTGATCACGTGAGGAGCAGTCGTGGTGAGAAAAGAGAGACTGATGGAAAAATGTTGATGTCGGGTCCACCAAGACACAGCGTTGATCATACCTGGTGTGACTGTAATGACATCCTCAAAGGAACCTACTGCCTGACGCCATTGCAAATCCAGCTCTTCCTGTAATGGACACATTCTTAATCGGCAGAAAGGAATAAGAGGGATGCAAGATGACACTAGTCCCAGAAGCGACTTGTAATGGCAAACTGAAAGTGACTCTTTTTGCGAATGATCGGGCCAGTAATATCAGTTTTGCTTGCCTCTCAAGAGAGATTTGTTTATTGTGGTGTCCAATATTGCTCCTAAGATTGTGATGCTTGTGGAAGGGTGCAGAGATTACTTTCCTTCGTTCAGGGTCAGGCCCAGCTCGACGAACAGTCGTGTACATGCCTCTGGGGACGACTGGACTGCTGAGTGTGAGGGTGCTTTGATTGGTGAGTCGTCCAGGTAAGGAAGCACTTTATGCCTTTGCTTCCTCAGAAAAGCTGCTACTGGAGCCAGACATTTGGTGAACATTCTTGGAGCCGATTTGAGGCCAAACGGCAGCACCTTGAATTGGTAATGGCTTCAGGCTATGTCAATCCGAACTGCCTGTTGGAGGGATGGATGGGGACGTGAATATATGCATCTTGTAAGTCTAAGGAGGTCATATGAGCCCCTGGGTTTAGAAGTAATAAAATATCCTGAAGAGAGACCATGCGAAAGGACTGTTTTTTTAGGTGGGTGTTGAGAGTTCTTAAATCCAGGATCGGGCGCTATTGTCTTAAGTTTTTCCATACCAAAAGAAACGGGAATAGAACCCCTTCCCTCTCTGGGAGTTTGGCACCGGTTCTATTGCTCCTTTCGGAGCATTGCAAGAATTTCCAAACGCTGGAGATGTAGGTGTTTTACTTCTTGCCGCCTTGGAGGAGTACAAGGTGGGGTATGAAGGAACTCTAAAGTATGGCCGAATTGTATCAGATTGAGGACCCATCGGTCCATAGTTATTTTTTGCCACTGGTGAAGGTGTAAAGAAATTTGCCCCCCTAGGGAAATCTGTGGATAGGTGGGAACAAAAATAGCCGGAGCCTAAAGTCCGTCATTGGCGTCGTGAGGTATCTTTCCCCTGACGTCCCGCTCTTCCTCTGGGTGTAGATTTAGAATATGCCCCTGACTGTGGCTGTCGTTGAACATACTGTGGTCGATAAGGTTGGGAAGATGTAGCGTAGGAGGGATACCTGTACTGCTGATATCCACCTCTATAGGAAGGAAGGCCCCTTCTTCTAGCTCCCCTAAAGGGCACTTTCCGATATTGAAGCGTCCCTAACACCTTCGCTGTGTTGGTATCTTTCTTTATATCTTGCAGTGCATCGTCGATGTGCTTTACAAATAAAGCTTCTCCCTCGAATGGAAGGTCTTGAATCTTATTTTGCACTTCAGGCCTAAATGAAGCGGCTCTGAGCCATCCTTGATGGTGCAATACCGCCGCACCTCCCAGCGACCTGAATGCTGTAGTTGAGATATCCATCGCACAATCTATAACCTCCGCAGATGCTCTTTCCCCCCCCTGAAGAATTTCCTCACTTCCGATTTGCTATCTTCAGGAAGTTGATCCACATACGGAGCCAGGTCACACCACATTTGTCGATCATATCAACCCAGAATGGTAAGAGCATTAGCCGCTCTGACTATTAGAACTGACATCGAAGAAAAACGTTTGGCAGCATTATCCAAGCACCTGTCTTCCCTATCTGGAGGCGTGGTGATGGGCGCAGAAGGGTTCTTGGATTTTCTCTGTGCTGCCTGAGAAATTACCGAGTCCGGTTTGGGATGACCCACCAAGCAGGCTGGAGCATCCTCTGGAGCCCTGTATTTCTTTTCCAATCTGGATAGCACTGGTGTCACTGTCACTGGCGTCTTGATGACTTTAAGTCCTTTCTCCCATATATGACTCACAATAGGGATAGCCCTCACTGATTTTCTAAAGGGCTCTTTAAAATCATATATAAAACAGTCAGTTTGGGAAGTTGGCATTGGTAGATCAAATCTCTTGGCTACCCTTTCTAGTAAGTTGTGAAAACCACCAATATCTTCTGGTGGCGAGTCAATGGGTACCGGAGAAGGAGAAGGTGGTGTGGGAATGAGGTAGTCCTCCCATTCTCTATGCGGATCTCGGAGTTCTCCCTCTTCCTGGTCATCATCCGTAGTTCCTGGATCTTGTTGAGGAGCTGATGGAGGTGATTTCTGTAGAGGTTCCGCCTGCAAATCTTGAACCCTCTTCGGAGTAGACGGGATAGAACGTGGCCGGGGAACCAATGTAGACTGTTCCGGAGTTGCAGGTGTTGGAGGAAATCTTTTTCTATAGTCAGCTAACATAAATTGCAGGTCTGTTAGCAACGATGAAGGTATGCAGACTACCTCTTCTTGATAATCCAGGTGGTATTCCTGCTGAGCAATATAGTATTAATCTTCTCTATATTCCTCCTCAAATTAATCCTCTTGGCACTTAATGTGCAGCTTGGATGGGCTACTCGCGTAGCCAAAAGGACCGTCATCATCTTCAGAATCCTGCTCTTCGAACAGGTGAGACGGTAACAGAGAAGTAACTTTGCTGGGCGAGGTAACTTCTGGTGTAATCTGTCTTGTTCTAGGTTTCTCTGTTTTTTCTGGTGTTTTTTCCCTCGTCGACGGTACCGCCGACGACACCACCGTCGAAGTAGATATCGGCGGCAATTTGGAAACCATAAGCGACAGTATTACTGCCGTAGATGTCGTTGCCTTCGTCGACACAGTCATCGGTGCCGTCGTCGACGTCTTCATAGCCGCCGTCAGCGCCGATGTAGTCATCATCATTACCCCCAGCATAGTCGACGCTATTGTCGTCGACAGCTTACTCGACACTGACAAAGCCTTCAACAACGGAGTCATTGACACTGCCATCGATGCCGGCGCAATACTCGCCCTCTGCTTAGATGCCGACGACTGGCGAACCTCCGTACTCGCCGACGACGGTGAAGGCTTCTTTGTCGACGGTCCCGCCGACGATGGATTTTTCATTGACAGCTTTTCTTCAGGAGGCACAGAAGAAGCCTTTTTGAAAGAGTGCCTGCCTTGAGGGGGTGTAGTAGAATGCTCAGAACTAGCCTCTTTTGATTGTTTGTCCCCTGAAGAAAGGGTTTGTCCCATGAAGAAAGGCCCCTTGATTTTGGGGGACTGCGCCCATTAAAACCCATTAGAGATCTTTTAAGGGCCTTTTTTGGACGCTCACCAGAAGAATGGGCGTGAGGTGATCTTCCCCTCTTATGGGACCTTCTGGATGATGAAGAGGATGCCTCATCACTGTCCTCACTCGAAATCACTTTCTTTCTGGCTTTAAGTTTCTGGGGCTATATAAGAAGGCGCCCCTCATGATCCCTCTAGGTTTTATTAGAAAATGTACGACATATCTTACACTCCTTTGCCTCATGATTGGGATACAGGCAATAAATACAATCACTGTGAGGGTCGCCTGAATGAAGCCTTTTCTTAAAGGAGGTGGCACAGGCTCTAAAAAGACTCTTTTTCTCTTTATCTGACATGGTTATGGTTGAACTCACGCACTCCTGATTTGAAGTTCACTAAGTCTGTAAGTAATGTCCGGATTAATTTCCTGGACGTATGGATTTTTGACAAAGAGGGTAAGTTGGAGGTGAGTTTATATAATAAACCCACAGATAGGAACACGCTTTTAGAATTTACGTCTGGGCACCCTAGAAGTCTCAAGGAAAATCTGCCTTATGGGCAATTTTTAAGGATACGCCGCAATTGTTCTAATAAGGAGGATTATTTTGAAAATGCGGAAAGTCTACAAAATAAACTCTGCGCCAGAGGGTATCCGAAAAAATTGGTGAGAACAGCCCTTAAAAGGGCGTGCTATACACCAAGGGAAAGCTTGTTAACTGCTAAAATAAAAGAGGAAGTAGAACAAATGACATGTGTCCTCACGTTTAACCCTAAAGCCAATAAAGTCAAACAGATTATTGCGAGAAATTGGAGACTGATTGAACATCTGAATATGCCTAAACTGCTCTTTTCTTTTAGAAAAGGTAAAAATTTGAGACAACACTTAGTAAGAGCAATAAGGGAACCTTTGATTAAAAAAGATACAAGAGGTTTTCTAGGCTTACCTACATTGGTAGGGCACTACCGTTGTAATAACTGTGTCGCGTGCAGATGCACGAATGACTCAAAATTTGTCTTGATCAATAACAAGAGGCATACAATGCAGACTTTTTCGAATTGTAACACCAAAAATGTGGTGTATGTAGTTACTTGCCCTTGTGGGAAGTCATATATTGGACAAACAACTCAGGCAGTAAAAATGCGAGTCCTGCAACACAAATCCCGCATAAGATGCAGAATTCAAGGAGCACCATTGGTGCAGCACTACACTGAGTGTGGGCACAGTGAGGATGACCTTGTATGGTCCGTATTGGTGGTAATAAAGGCATGTAACAAAGGAGAACTAGAAATGAGGCTGAACCGCACAGAAGCACGTCTCATAGAAAGATACCATACAGCCACAGAGGGTCTGAATGACCGTGATGAACTATGGGCATTGATTTAAAAGAAAATGTATTCCAATAGGGATGTATGTGTCATGATTATTAACCTGAAAATGTGGAACAAATAAGTATGGTGTTTTGCACTATACGGTACAATCATGTATGCCCAGATATTCCACTATGATGGAGTTGTCAAATATGGAAGTGATGTCCTTTGGATAAAGGTGGGGTTGTATAACTGAGAGACAATATGTATGTAGACTGATGGTTAGATTGTAAGCCCCGGTTTTGAACATACAGTGCATTAGAACCCTGTTTGTGAGAGTGAATATGGGAGGTTGGAGGCATCTTGCATAGAAGTGGGTGTGTTGAAACGCCCGCACTGTGCAGAGGGAGCTGGTTCCCTCCGGATACATTTTCTACATTTGCCCCTACTGTATATCAGAGCATAGCCTGAATCGATGGATACTAGGAAATTACTCGCATTATGTAGGCCAGAGATATATACCGATGGGTTCAAGGGGACGAAGTTTATTCTCCTGTTATTGAGCAGTTCCTTTACGCATGTGAGGACGTGATACAACATATTTCAGGAGATAGATGTATGGACACGAGTTTATTAATAAAAGTGTTGGTATGTCTACGTGTCCATGCAAAGGTGAGTGTAGAGAGATAGAATATTTATCCTGCATTAGATACAGATAGCGTAGGAAGGACGCCGATGCGAATTGTGTTTGGTGACATTTAGATTGACATTGGATTAGATGATGGTAGCCCCTAATTAAATGATCGAGGGGGCGTTCACACTTGTCGTCATACCATTGGGTGCAAAACATAATCTTATGTGGATGGCAGTGCTGGTGAACAATGATAGAATTATAGAGTAGTCTTTTTTCTTGAGAGGGCCATCTGGAGCATTTGGAAACTATACATAAGTCTCCCGATAGTCTTTTCTCTATGTTGCCAGCCGGCAACGTATGACGTGATTACGCGCGTACAGAAACATTCACAGCCGGAGAACGTTTGCTTCATATCGGTGTGGCGTGAATAGTGAGGACCGTACTTTTTGACGGTGGACCCTTGCGGCAGGTAACTATATTTGGGAACTGGTGTTTTAGAAACTCTTTGAGTAGGATTACCGTCCTTGTGTATGACGCGAGTATAATTTCAGTATATGTTTTGATCTAGGGAGTGAGGCGAAGGAACGGCCAGTGACCGGAGGGCAACATCTGTTTCTTAAAGCGGTATAAAAATTGAAGGTAATTTTTGGTATGCTTTCTTGTACTTGGATAGAAGGATGTTTTGAAGCAGTAGAATGCCAACTTGACCTATATTGGCCTCCATGTTATCTTGATAGGTTTCCATACGAAGCATGGAACCGCGCTTTGTGGGGAGCGTGTTCCCGCGATGATAAGGATTCGTCTTGATCCTGATAGCTAGGAATAGACTCCAGGTATTTTCATGAGAGCAGGTGTTTTATTGGTGTTTCGGGGTGAGCACAGACACAGTGACATGTACTAAATACACACTGAGAAAGGGTGTTACTAGAGGAATTTTCTGGAACAAATACACACTATATCCCCCCACTATACCACCTATGGGAGAGGACACACTATATCCCCCCACTATACCACCTATGGGAGTCTTAAGACTACTTTTACTGAGCACTGTATGGGCAAATAAGGGATAGAACTAGATCGGTAGAATACATGTATTGTTATGTATTTTAAAACTTCGATTATTATTGTAGATATTGTGTACCCTTCTCCTGAGGAAGCCGAAAGAAATTGTGGGCTGAAACGCAACCGCGTCGACAGATATATGAGGAGTCCAATTATTTTTGAATCTGGCTTTAGATTATAGGCGCACATAAGTGAATGAGAGAGAGGTGTGATACCTCTTGTGCGAAGAGGACTACCTTGTAATGTATCACTCGGATTGAGGAGTGTACATTAATATACGTAATAATTAGGGTTTTGTATATGTTGTATATATGTATTGTTGTTGTGACAATGATTTATGTTTGATTATTATGTATTTGGTTATGTCTTATATATACTTTTGTTCGATGTTTAATTCATGTGTAATCAATTTATGTACCAGAGTCCCGCCGAATGATATGTGTAGCTAACAAACTCATTAATATTTATACTCATAAAATATTGAAAACGTCAGGGTAATTGATGGTGCCTTGGACGAAAATAAATGAGTGATTGATCCCTCCATACTCTTTTCCTTTGTACATCTTGTAGAATCCTGAAGATCAGCACTGAAGAAGATGGTCCTGCAGTAGAAAAATCCTGATTTGAAGTAAAGAACTTTATCCAAATTCACTGAAGTAAAAAAAACTGAGCAGAGCTCAGACAAGACTCCCCAGCACAATGTGCGGTAGAAAATCTGAGGGTCTAAGGTTCTCTCAGGAGTGTTCTAGAGGGTGAAAGGTCCTGACTGGTTCAGGAATTGATTTTGGTCTCTTTTACAAAACGATAGAGATATGTCACAAAACTGAAAAGGGCCAAAGAGGACGAGGACAGAGTATGATTGGAAGGGCCACTATTTAGAGGCCCGCCTCTGTTTTAGAAAACTTACTGGACCGGCCAGGGTTTGTAGGGGTATTTTACCCTTGTACAATGAGCGGTTTGGAAGACGTGAAAGAAAGTCAAGTTACAAACTAATGTGATAACTATGGTTGAAAGGGGAGTAATATCTCCTTGACATCAACTGAAATCGAATGTCTTTGCCATGTGTGGAACTCTATCCTTTAAAAGCTTTAAAGAGACATTTTTGGAACAGTAAAACGAAATATGAAACAGGGAAGGATTGGGATTTGAAAAGAAAATAAGAATAATGCATTATGGCATTGTGGTCCCGAGTATTGTGAAAAAAGATGCAAAATTAAGACAGAGCTGAAATAAAATATGTGAAGTCATGCAACTACTAAAGATTACCTGCACAAGAATTGGCGAGAATACTCACTGTCTCTATGCTTTCATGTGATAATAACTTTGTAACAATTGAGTCACTGCAACTTTAATAAGAACACTATGTGAACTTCCTAGTCCTTCTTTACTGTCTGTTGTTACATTTTTAAAGATCAGACGAGTCTGCCATTAGTATGTGCATATGATTAAGGCTCGTAGGAGCAGAAACACGTGATGCCAGTAATCTTGCATGAAATCACGTCTGGAGGGCCTGTTTGTACAGCACTAAAAAGTGCATGTCCCTTCGTTTGGAATATGTAGGCGATATATTATATATATATATATATATATATACACACACACACACACACACATATATATATATATATATATATATATATTCCCCATGGACATAATAGGGTTGGGGAGGGGGGCCACATGGCCCTCCTCACCTTTATAATCAAAAAACCGCCCTGGGGGATGGGTGTTAGGGAGGAGTGCTGTGTTCTCCCATGCCTTTAAAATATATATATGGCCCTGGGAGATGGGGTCCTGAGGGCAGTAACAGGCTCCTGGTGTGGGGGCCGCTTTGCAATTCTGCAATCCAGGAGGGTAGCAAATTATTTATAATTAAATAATAAAAACAGTACATATTTATTATTTCATTACAAAAAAAGTTAAATATGTACTATTTGTATATATTTTTCAAACAATTTATATTTATTTACATTTTTAACTATTTTAAATAGTTTAACATTATTTCCTTTGGGGTTTTCTTTTCAGTCCCTACTTCTATTATTTACAATGGGAAGGTGTTACAGTACCAGTGGTTGGCCACATGTAGTGCTGGACTTGCTACAAAAGTGTAAGATACTCCAACAAGCATTTGCAATGCAATAGGTCTCGCATTCACACAAGTTTGAGCTATTGGCATTGTAAATGACAATTCCTTTATTTATGTTTTGGGTTTTAAAACATAAATAAAGGCATTGTCATTTACAATACTAATAGCTTAAACTCTGGCAAATGTGAGACCTATTGCATTGCAATAAAGGGCCTTCTCAACCGTTTGTTAGATTGTAAATATCAGAGGAAGAAACCAGCCTGCGACCTCTTCAAAGTAGTGATAAATAGTGCAGTGAAGAAGATGTGTAAGTGTTGTTAATTACACAGTCACAAAGTGTGAAGTGAGAGTTACATATGATCCGAGCTATAAACACTAACAAACAAGTTACTTACCTTCGGTAACGATATATCTGTAAGAGACATATATTAGTTATGGATTCCTCACCTTAGAATTACCCCCAGGCGTCAGACTGGAACCGGAGAATTTTTCTTCAGCAGTACCCCTGCGCGTCGGTAGGGGGCGTCGGTCGACTCCACGTTTGTCGTTGGCGTCGTGGTCGCTGGAATGACGTTCTTTACCCGACATTCCACCCCAGAAGCGCAGAGCCATGCAAGACACTGACCACTGGTGCACAAAACCAGGGCCCGGAAAGGCAGTCCCTTACCCTATAAGTCAGTTCGCAGAACGGGGAGGTGGGTGGGGCGGTGAGGAATCCATAACTAATATATGTCTCTTACAGATATATCGTTACCGAAGGTAAGTAACTTGTTCATCTGAAAGAAACTATTAGTTATGGATTCCGCACCTTAGAATAGATACCCCAGCAATACCAACCCTGGAGGTGGGTCTGCGAACTAAGTTCACACCATAAAGTCCTGGAGAACTGAACGGCCAAAGAAGCCGTCCCTCCGGACTTGGCTGTTCAGGCAGTAGTGTTTAGTAAACGTGTGCAATGAAGCCCACGTAGCTGCCTGGCAGATGTCATGAAGGGGTACTCCACGTTCCCAAGCAGTAGTGGCTGCAGTCGCCCTGGTGGAATGGGCGCGCAACCCCACTGGAGGTTCCTTTTTAGCTAAGGAATAGCAGATTTTGATGCAAAGAACGACCCATCGAGAGATGGTCCGTTTTTGCACGGTGCGACCTTTCTTGGCGCCCACATAGCCAACAAAGAGCTGGTCATCCACCCGGAATTGCTTTATGCGATCCAGATAGAATGAAAGCGCACGTTTTGGATCCAGACGGTGGAGCCTCTTTTCCTCTTTAGAAGGATGCGGGAAGAAGGTGGGCAAAGTGATGGTCTGTCCTATGTGGAAAGAGGTAACCACTTTGGGAAGGAAAGAAGGCCTAGTGCGAAGGACAACTTTGTCCGGATGAACATCCAGGAAAGGAGGTTTTGAAGAAAGAGCCTGAAGCTCACTCACCCTGCGCGCAGCGGTAATGGCAACCAAAAAGGCAGTTTTAAGTGTCAGAAGTCTGAGAGGACAGTTATGTAGCGGCTCGAAAGGAGCCCACATAAGATAGGTCAGAACCAGGTTCAAGTCCCACTGGGGCATTACGAAAGGAATTGGAGGGAACAAGTGAGTAATGCCCTTAAGGAAGCGATTTGCAATAGGGGACTTGAAAAGAGAAGGCTCGTCAGGAAGCCAAAGAAATGCCAAAATGGGCGAAAGATAGCCTTTTAGAGTGCCCAGAGCAGAGCCCTGCTGGGCCAAAGAAAGAATGAAGAGCAGAACCTCTGAAAGGGGGGCAGAAAGAGGATCCACAGCCTTTGCTGCGCACCATGCCACAAACTTGTTCCATCTACAGGCGTATACCGTTTTGGTGGAGTGACGCCTGGCTGCCAGGATAACGTTACAGACGTCGGGAGGAAGGTCGAAAGCTGTCAACTGTCGCCGCTCAATCTCCACGCAAGGAGGTGGAGGCTGGACAGGTTTGGGTGGAGGACCGTCCCCTGCTGCTGCGACAGAAGATCCTCCCGAAGGGGCAGTCTGATCGGAGGCTCGATGGCCATGTGCAAGAGATCGGGATACAAGACTCTTCGTGCCCAGTCCGGAGCCACAAGAATGACTTGGGCCAGGTCGTGCTTGATCTTCTTCAGCACTCTGGGGAGAAGTGGTATAGGCGGAAAGGCGTATTGAAGACCGCAACTCCACTTGCGACGAAAAGCGTCGCCCAGCGAGTGCCGCCTTGGAAATTCCAACGCGCAGAACTGCTGACATTGCACGTTCTCTTCGGTGGCGAATAGATCTAACCAAGGCTCTCCCCACCGCTGAAAGAGGCCTTGCACCACCTTTGAGTGAAGACGCCATTCGTGATCCATCATGCACCTGCGGATGAATTCGTCCGCCCTGGTGTTCAGAGAACCTGCCAGGTGTTGAACTACCAGGGACATGCCCTGATGTTCCAGAGACGAAGTGCCTCCTGACATAGAGTCCATGACCCCACCCCGCCCTGTTTGTTGCAGTACCACATGGCGGTGATGTTGTCCGTGAACACTTGCTCTACTCTCTCTTTGACAGAAGGAAGAAATGCCTTCAGTGCAAGACGGATCGCCCGCAGCTCCAGAAGGTTGATGTGGAGCCCAGACTCCGCCGGAGACCAGAGGTCTCTGATCTCCGCCTCTCCCATGTGGCAGCCCCACCCTAGAATTGATGCATCTGTCACCACTGTGAACTCTGGCTGGAGAAGGGAGAGGGACCTGCCGTTGACCCAATCCTGGTTCGTTAGCCACCACTGCAATTGGCGTGCAGTGCCCTCCGAGATCTGGACGCAATCAGACAGGTTCCCCAGATGTGGTGCCCACTGGAACTTCAGGTCCCACTGCAGAGCCCGCATATGCCACCTGGCATAGTCCACCAGCAGGATGCAGGAGGACATGAGGTCCAGTAGCATTAGGGTCATTCTGACCGAAACCCGGGATAGAGGCTGAAAAATCGGAATCATAGCCTGAATATCCCGGACTCGCTGCTCGGGAAGATAAGCCCGAAATTGCGCTGTGTCCAGAACTGCTCCGATGAAAAGGAGCTTCTGAGAGGGAATCAGGTGTGACTTCGGTACGTTGATGGTAAACCCCAGCGAATGCAGGAGGTCGGCCGTAGTCTGGAGGTGGAAGAAGACAGCCTGTGGCGAGCCCGCCTTCAACAGCCAGATGTCATGATAGGGGAAGACTGGAACCCCTGATCTGCGCAGATGTGCTGCGACCACCGCCATCACACCCGAGGGGCGCTGGTAAGGCCAAATGGGACCAAGGTAAACTGAAAGTGCTCGTGGCCTACCGTGAACCGTAGGTAACACCGATGGGCCGGCAGGACGGGGATGTGAAAATAAGCGTCCTGCAGGTCCAACACTACCATCCAGTCTCCAGGGTCGAGGGAATACAGGACCTGAGACAGTGTCAACATTTTGAACTTCTCCTTCCGGAGGAAGCGGTTGACGTTCCCGAGATCCACGATAGGACGCAGGCCCGTGTCCTTCTTGTGCACCAGAAAGTAGTGGTAATAACAACCACAACCTACTTCTGGGGCAGGAACTCGCTCGATGGCTCCCTTGGCCAAGAGAGCCGCAACTTCCTGTTGGAGAAGGGCCAAGTGATTCTCCTTCATGCGATGGAATTGAGGTGGCATGGATGAAGGGGTAGTCTTGAAGGGGAGGGAGTAGCCCCTTTCGACTAACTGCAAAACCCACCTGTCCGACGTGATAGTGAGCCAGTGGGGGAGGTGATGGCGAAGCCTGCCGCCCACTGGCAAACGGTGGCCCTGAAAGGTCAGACTAGGAAGGCTTGGAGGCTGCTGCAGAGGGGGCACTAGTGGACAGGCCTGCCCGGTGGCCTCCGGACCCACGACGGTGGGGTCCACGTCCCTGGCTGCGCAGAGGCTGGACAGCTTGCGCAGGCCTGTGGCTCTGGGCGGAACGTGGCGGGGCACCCCTTCCGTAGCCACGAAAAGGGGGAAAAGTAGACTTCGCTGGGAGGGAGGTGGAAGCAAAGCCCAAGGATCTGGCCGTAGCCCTGGAGTCCTTAAAGCGCTCGAGCGCGTTGTCTGCCTTGTCGCCAAACAAGCGACAGCCATCAAAGGGCATGTCCAAAAGTGTAGCTTGGACATCACCCGAAAAGCCAGTGGACCTCAACCAGGCATAGCTTCTCAGTGCTACTGACCTTGAAATCGTCCTCCCTAGTTAGTCGGCGGTGTCCAGCCCACATCCTATGGTGAACTTTGCTGCGTCTCTCCCTTCGGCAACTGCACGGGAGAGCACGGCCCGGGCCTCCCCTGGGCACTGTGGCAGCACCTGCACAACCGAATCCCACACCGAGTGGGAGTAACGGCCCAAGAGACATGCGGTGTTCACCGACCCGAGTCCTAAGCTGGAGGAAGAAAACATCTTCTTCCCAAGGTGGTCCAGCTTCTTGGATTCCCTATCAGGTGGTGCGGTAGGGAATGCGCCCTTGGAAGTCGAGGCTTGGACCACCAAGCTCTCAAGGGTGGGGTGTTGGGAGAGGAAAATGGGGTCGCCCAGGGCCGGTGGGGGCGTCGGGCAATCATCCTATCCACAGGAGCCCCTGTGTTGGGCTTGGTCAAGTGCCCAAAAGGATGTCCGTGAGGGCCTCATTAAACGGCAGCAGGGGCTCTGAGGAGGCCGCTGCTGGTTGAAGCACCTCGGTCAGGAGGTTAGTCCTGACCGCCACCGTAGGAAGCTCAAGGTTTAAGGCCTCAGCCGCCCTACGCAACACCACTGCGTATGACGCACCCTCCTCCGTAGCCTTGGTAGGGGGAGATAGCATGCCAAGGTCTGGGCAGATGTCCAGACCACTGGCCTCACCCAACTCCTCTCTCCAGTCCGGTTCTTCTGACTGGTCTGCTAGAGGGTCCACAGAATCCTCCCAGTCCTCCTCACCTTCCTCTGGTAGCCACTTAGGACAATAGGGAACACCAGAGGAGAACAGTGGCACAAAAGCGCCGGTTGGCGCTGGTCCCGACGTTGGTCGACGCCGGTCCGGCTCCGTGTCCACATCGAGGGGGAGGCTGGGGTCGACGTCGGCTGAGAACACAACCGGCATCGGAGGCGGAGGTGTCGCCACTGGATTCGGCATCGGAGGTGTCACGAGGTCGACTGGCACCGATCCAGAAACAGGGCTGGATCCCTGGGGGTCCTGCGGCGCCGGAGCCGAAGGCATCGAAGGCCTAGAGCCCCCAGCCGAGTCCATGGGGCCCGGAGGCGCGCTGGCGGACTCGGGCTGCCCAAAGATCGAGTGGAGGGCTTCATAAAAACTACGAAGTTGGGCAGGGGTCGCCCTGGCTCACGGAAAAGGAGGAAGGCTCGGGGTCGACCCAGCAGGCTCCACAGGTGGAGCCGGACGACTACCTTCCTCAACCCACGTTGTGTCGGCCGACGGACGGGGAGAACGCGAAGAGTGACGATGCTTCTTCGCCTTATTTTTGTGTTTTGACTTACCCGAAGACGTAGACGATGAGTAGTGGTGATGGCTCTGCGACCGGTCCCGCGACCTCCCTCTCGACCGGGACCTCAAGCGGCGCGGAGCGGACTGCCTGGCCTCGAGAAGCTTTCGAGACTGCTCCTGCAAAGACTTCGGGTTCATGGCCCGGCAGTCGGAGCACACCTTCGGGTCGTGGTCGCGCTCCAAACACCAAAGGCACACAAGGTGCGGGTCCGTTACCGACATCAATTTGCGACAGGAGTCGCAAGCCTTGAAGCCGGTTCGAGGACGGGACATCCCTGCGTGCACCAGGAGTCGAACGACTCGAAAAGATGTCGACCAAAAGTCACAAAAAAAGAGAGTCAAAAAGTGACTTGAAGTACCGCTCTCTCCGGATCTGCGCTGGCTGGCTCAGAAAAAGAAAGAACTGACGTCAGCGTGCAGGGGCGGCGTCTAAGTAGATACCGCGACGTCATTCCGGTGACCACAACGCCAACGACGAACGCGGAGTCGACCGACCCCACCTACCGACGCACAGGGGTACTGCTGAAGAAAAATTCTCCGGATCCAGTTTGACGCCTGGGGGTAATTCTAAGGTGAGGAATCCATAACTAATAGTCTCTTTCAGATAAAGCGCTCCAACACCTTTCGCTCTGTGATTACACAGTCGCGGCTCAGGAGGAAGAGCGGGAGGGGGGGCTGTTTCCTGCCCTCTCCGTGATTTGAGTGTGCAGTGTTGCATTGCGTAATGTCATTGCTATCTTTGGCCTAATAAAAAACACTCCAGCTGTAGTAGGGCCCTGGCTTCACCTCCTGGTGCAGGGCGGGCTGTGCTTTATGGCAGGCATAGAGGGAGGGAGGGATGGTCTCGGCTGCAGCTCCGGCCTCGTACAGTGCCCCTGCTATTACTAGTGAGCAAGAGGCGCTGAGGTGGTGGTATTGGTATTGGTGGTGGTGGTATTGGTTTTACTAATGGTATTGGTGGTGGTGGTATTGGTGGTGGTGGTATTGATGGTGGTATTGGTGGCAGTATTGGTGGTGGTGGTATAGGTGGTGGTGGTACTGGTATTGGTGGTGGTATTGGTGGTGGTATTGTTTTTTGGGATTGGTGGTGGTGCTGGTATTGGTGGTGGTATTGGTATTGTGGTGGTATTGGTATTGGTGGTGGTGGTATTGGTGGTGGTGGTGGTATTGGTGGTGGTACTGGTATTGGTAGTATTGGTGGTGGTACTGGTATTGGTGGTGGTGGCGGTATTGGTGGTGGTGGTGGTATTGGTGGTGGTATTGGTGGTGGTATTGCTGGTGGTATTGGTGGTGGTGGTGGTATTGGTGGTGGTACTGGTATTGGTGGTGGTGGCGGTATTGATGGTGGTGGTATTGGTGGTGGTGGTATTGCTGGTGGTATTGCTGGTGGTATTGGTGGTGGTATTGGTGGTGGTGGTATTGGTGGTGGTGGTATTGGTGGTGGAATTGGTATTGGTGGTGGAATTGGTATTGGTGGTGATATTGGGGGTATTGGTGGTATTGGTGGCGGTAGAGGTATTGGTGATGGTATTGATGATATTGGTGGTGGTGGTATTGGTGGTGGTGGTATTGGTGATGGTAGGGGTGGTATTGGTGGTGGTATTGGTGGTGGTATTGGTGGTGGTGGTATTGGTGGTCGTTGTAGTATTGGTGGTTCTATTCGTGGTGGTATTGGTGGTGGTTGTACTGGTGGTGGTATTGGTGGCATTGGTGGTGTTGGTGGTGGTATTGGTGGTGGTGGTATTGGTGGTGGTGGTATTGGTGGTGGTATTGGTGGTGGTACTGGTGGTGGTGCTATTGGTGGGGGTAGTATTCGCGGTGGTGGTATTGGTGATGGTGGTATTGGTGGTGTTGGTATTGCTGGTGGTGGTATTGCTGGTGGTGGTATTGGTGGTAGTGGTGGTGTTATTGGTATTGGTGGTGGTTATTGGTGGTGGTATTGGTGGTGGTGGTGTTGGTATTGGTGGTGGTATTGGTGATGGTATTGGTGGTGGTGGGGTATTGGCATTAACGGTGGTATTGGTGGTGGTGGTATTGGTGATGGTGGTATTGGTGATGGTGGTGTGATTGGTGGTGGGGGTATTGGCATTAACGGTGGTATTGGTGATGGTGGTATTGATGGTGGTGGTGGTTTTGGTGGTGGTGGTGGTATTGGTGGTGGTGTTGGTATTGGTGGTGGTTGTGCTATTGGTGGTGGTAGTATTGGTGGTGGTGGTATTGGTGGTGGTGGTATTAGTGGTGGTATTGGTGGTGGTGGTATTAGTGGTGGTATTGGTAGTGGTGGTGTTGGTATTGGTGGTGGTTATTGGTGGTGGTATTGGTGGTGGTGATGTTGGTGGTGGTGATGTTGGTATTGGTGGTGGTGATGGTATTGGTGGTGGTGATGGTATTGGTGGTGGTGGTGGTATTGGTGGTGTGATTGGTGGTGGTATTGGTGGTGGTGGTGGGGGTATTGGTGGTATTGGCATTAATGGTGGTGGTGGTATTGGTGATGGTGGTATTGGTGATGGTGGTATTGGTGATGGTGGTATTGGTGGTGGTACTGGTGGTACTGGTGGTATTGGTGATATTATTTGTAGTGGTATAGGTGGTGGTACTGGTGGTGGTGGTGTTAGTATTGGTGGTGGTGGTATTGGTGGTGGTATTGGTAGTGGTTGTATTTGTGGTGGTTGTATTGGTGGTCGTGGTGGTGGTATTGGTGGTGGTTCTATTTGTGGTGGTATTGGTGGTGGTTGTACTGGTGGTGGTACTGGTGGTGTTTGTGGTGGTGGTATTGGTGGTGGTATTGGTGGTGGTACTGGTAACAAATAAATATTTGCAATGCCATAGGTCTCGCATTTAAATGCAAGACCTATGGCATTGCAAACAAACGCCGTCATTGTCCCTGCTTCCAAAGTGAAAGCGGGCATGGCGCGCTGAATGTAAGCGAAGCACGTCGCCGTGCCTAATGTAGGAGAAGCTCAATAAAGGAAAAAAAAGTACACGTACTGTGTAACAACCAAGTAAAGGGGCCAGTAGCCATGGGAGGATACAAATGACGACATGGCCGTACTAAGGAGGGACTAACAAGCCTATTAAGGAATCAAACGCTAGCATTTACGAAGAACAAAGACACAAGCCAATGAAAAATATGTGCGGAGCTTCTCCTCCGTAGTCTACCTACAACAGATCGCCAGAGCAGCGCTTGCACGCTGGCTCAGGCTCGACCTGAAAATGAAAGGTACTACAAAAGTGCAGTCTCTTCATACTGAAAAGTAGTAAACTTAATCAAAAGTGCAATTTGTTTATCAAGCCATGGGTTATAAGCCCTTAAGTGTTCCCAGATACTCTGAGCAAGAGCTGGAAAAAAAAGCACTGGATTTGAGAGGCAAACTGCCTACAGTGCATGCTGGAACAGGAAAACTGCTGGCTTCTTTACGAAAAACAGTCCTATTTCTAGATATGAGCACCATGTAACCTGAAAGGCACCCATTTCCAGCATTTTTCCCTAACAGAGAGAAGGTAAAAGGTTATTTTGGATACTGTTACAAATACATTCAGCTAGGTGCAGCAATGTGGTCTTAAGGTCTTTTTTAAATGGGGGTTTCCCTCTTTGTAAAAATACTGGTAAAACTGTGCTATCTATATATTGCAGAAGGTACCACAAATGTGTTTAACAATGAGGTGTCTACCGCCAACTACAGACTGACTTTCATATATAAAAGAAATGTTCCAGGGTCCCCGCTCATAGGCAGGAATATTCTACATTTATGACTGTAAGTGAGGATCCTACGATGCAGAATACAATTTCAGTTGTTTTGCGTTTGAAAATATTTCCGTGCCTCCCAAGTAGTTCAGTTCTGAACGACGCTCACCCCAAAGAAATCTCTGGAGTGATAACATTTCTGGACAAAGTGGATAAAACGTTAAGAAATCTAGACTCACCGCCGACCTTTTTAGGAACATAGGACATTATTTCCAGAATGTTTTTGTAATGAATTCGCTCTATGAGCATGGGTTTAAAACGTTCCTTTTCTTGTTAGTGAAGGGCACTGTGGGCAGGCTGCTAGGTGAATTTAGCCAGTATGAAGCTGTTTTAGCCCGTACTTCCTGTTGACTGTGCTGAATCTCACCTATCACACCTCTTTGTCACATCCCCCCAGCCTGGCGTCGACTTGGGCTCCGACATTTATGTTCTGAAACGCTGCTATAGAAATGGCTTGGCTCATTTAGATTTTAGCACACGGCGCTTTTTTGACTCCAGTACTTTAAGCCTAACTCCTGGTTCTTAATTTCTTTTTTTGCGCTATTAGTAGTAACTTTTGACCAAACCCTCTGGCAGACAAAGATGACGCAGTCCTACTCCCAATAAATACCGCCCAGGTCATTTATAGGACGCGTCACTTTATAAACTGGCTTAGCTCCGCTACGTGGTGTACAACAATAACAAAAATCCCATGCATTATGGGGTATGGCAAAAAGTAGCAGGCACTTGCGCAGAGTTGAGCATTCAGGTCCCAACACGGCTGCTCTTTGCACACTGTTGCACTCGTGGTGCTAATATAACTGGGTATCTCTTCAGACACCCGTAGACTGCCATGTCACACCCTATTTGTGGCCAGGGTCACTCGTGAATTAACTGTGCCATTCATGGAGTCTTTATGCTTTTTTATGCAGGTCGCAAAAATTGCTGGGTATTTTGTCAGACATTTATTTAAAACTCTCCCGCATTTACGACTCAAATTCATTTATGAATTGTCTGTGTCAGTCATGAAGCCTTTTACTCCTTTTTTATGCCTGCTGCTAAAACAGCTGGGCATTCAGTTGGACATTAGTTTACAATTGCTATGTCAATCCTTACCTCTGGCTAAAACCTATTTAAGACTTGCATGAACTATGTAGTTTGTATGCCTTTTTATGTATTGTATTCATTTTAAGCTTAATTATTTTATGCTGCTCTCACTTTGAAGGACTTGAATGTCTAAATAAAGTATTATTAAACTTGAAACAATAGTTCAGTATGCTTTCTCTGGAGATTACAAGCGACTCCACTTGCCAAATAGTGCATGAATCTAAGGCTGGGCGTAGTTCGCGAAGTAGTGCTTCGCGAAGCTACGCAAAGTGCAGTTCGCACTACGCGAGCTTCGCGTAGCACTACGCGAACTGCGTAGTGCACTGTTCGCAATGATTGCACAGTGCCGGATGCTTGTCCGCACTGTGCAATCATTGAAAACGGCAACTTGCACAGTGCGAGCTGTCTTTACTGCCGCTCGAGTAGATTTTTACTCGAGCTGCAGCTTCTCAACGCGGACTGGTAGTTTCTCATCGCGAGCGGTCGCGAGCATACGCGACCACTCGCAATGAGAAACCTGACCTCCCGCGTTGAGAATCTCGCCGGGAGGTTTATTTTCCACGCTCGCGATCGGCAACTTGATGTTGCTGATCGCGAACGAGGAAAAAGTCTCGCCGGGATGTCATTTGCTTGCTCACGGTTGCCAACTTGACGTTGAGGACCGCGAGCAAGCAAAAAATGACCGCGGCACTACGCTACGCGTGTTTGCACTGTGCTACGTGCAATTCGCGTTGTGCGAAGTAGCGCAAGCTTCGCAAACTACGCGAGCGTAGCGTAGCACTTCGCCCAGGGTTACATGAATCACAGGTCAACCTAAACAATTCCCATGGATCGCACCAAGTTCAGTGATAGCAGTCTGCGGTGACAAATCATATTTTCCCTGTAGCCAGAAGAGTAAAGTAGGATTTATTAAATGCAGATTATTTATTAAATGCAGATTACACAAATAGCTCAAGTGGCCCCCACATTAGCACAGGCGTTTGTTCATCTCTCATGCACTACGCTAGCAAAAACAGACAATTTTACATGCACAGGACTATAATTTTCTTGCCTTTTGTTCATTGCAAGTCAATGTTTCTACATGAATATAGTGATCCAGATTAAGCTGTGCTTTCCACATAGGGGTTAAAAACAGAAGACCTTTACTATGATTTGTTCTTAGAAGAACTTCCATTACCAATTTGCTTTTTCAGTTTCCCCCTCATTGTTGATACTTCCCATTGTAAGCATTCCATTATTGGACAGGGATGGGCTCTTTTTTCCTCATTTAGACATTAAAGAAAACATAAATGGCTGGTAGCTGTGCAGAGATATCCCTGTGAGTCTATGGGAAATGTCTTAAATGCAACATGAACATAAACTATAATTGTCCATTAAAAAGCACAAACTAGTAACCATATACAAAACTTAATTTAAAAAGCACTCACTAACCTGAAATGTCTCTTGTGAGGCACTTGTAGCTCCATCCCACACTGCACTCAACTGGGCTCTTACATGTTTTCCTGCAGTAGATAAGACTATAACTTTGGGAGTATTTACATAAACTGAAACAACAGAAAAACGTTCCTGCTCGGTAGGATTATAAATGACAAGGTACCTGCAAAAATATAAAATAACAAATCACCGTTGAGATTACATTTTTAAGATTTCACAATATACGTTTCTGTAACATGGCTAAATAAAGCCAAATGGTAACTCTGCCAATAAAAAGTGAGAACAAAACACTTCTAAGATACGTATAAACCCTAGGTGGTGAAAGGCATATACAAATGTTACACTGCTTAACAAAGGAAACTAAACATTTATCCATGTAAAAATATGTCAGTTATCTTCAACATCAAATTAGGAAATACGTAAAGACCATACCATTATTGTGCAAGCTTTCACGTCTAGAGCAAACAGAAACAATGCTAACAAAGGATAATTCTAAATAAGGGTAAACAGACAAAATCTGCAGAGCTCGCCTGTAAAACATAGCATTATGGTTTGTATGAGACAGAACCCATATTAAAGAAGTTTTACAAAGGAAACACGTTTAAAAATGTGCAATATGTACTGTTGCAGATGGAAAATCTCCTGTCTTAAAGGATGAATAGTACATTCTCAGAAGGCATGCGATGTGAAGTTCCATAGGTTTTACTTCTAATAGGTTGTTCTTCTTTCTGTACACTACATGTTCTTAGATTAACCATTTTCCTAAAGTGAACTACATCACACTCATAAGTTTAGAATGAAAAGGATTGAATAAAGCTTTAAAATACCTTTTATGGCTGAAGAGGCTACACTAAAAATTGAAAGGACTCTGCTTTACAAGTGAACATCAATTTGAAACAAAGTGAGATTTCGCATTCTTACATGCTACTTTATGCTTTGGTTTAGGGCTACAAATCCTTGGTGAAAGGGAGTGAGTCCTTCATACCTGAAAGAAAAACAAAAATTAGCAAAGCCAATAGATCTCAGCCATGAAACCTGCTGGCTTTGCCAATACTTGGTTTGTGTTAGATAGCAGCTCGAAATGCACGCACATCCGATGCAGCATCTTGAAACAGGTTTGTGAATTGCAACAAGATGCACTCAAAGATGTCTGCTGCTGTAGCACACCGATCCACAGCGGACATCTCCAAATGCATTTGGCTATGTTTTAACAACTACTGCTCAAATATGGCCACTATGGATGTGCATGCATCTGCAGCGGCCATCTTCGAATGCATTTTATTTATTATAAATCCCATTCAAACATGGCCACTGTCTACACACGTGCATCTACGCAGCCATCTTTGAATGGGATGTAAAAATAAAACAATATCCATTTAGCCATACCTTCTGCACATGTGTACTTGAGCACGGGTAAACATCTGGGAGTGGTCAGAAAACCCAATAAGTAAAAAAAAAAAAAGGGTCTGTGATGAATGAGGACGGTGGGTAGTGGCAAAGGACGAGAAGCAAGGGGAGAGGGAGTAGGAAGAAATAGTTTTTTCTGACATCTAAGGAGCCAGGTCTGACAGGAAAATCAAATCATGGCACCGGCTCTCCCTCTAGAAGTAAGTGAATTCCTTTCTTACAGATTCTGATTTTAGAGGAACAGCTCAAGCACTTGCTCCTTCCGATCTGGATGAATGCAACGCTCAGCCATACAGCCTCTCATACACCACTTTGGCACCTGTGAAAGGCAACCTACATGCTGCAGCTTGTCTCGAATGGGGTTTGAAGAGGTTTGACCACATCACCCAAACACTGAAATAACTACCCAGGCTCCACCTCCGTTAGGTATCATCTTTAGGATCAGCTGCATCACCTATAGGACTATTAGCAATTGGATGTGGTTACACATGGTCAACAGAATAACCACCTCAAATAGGCAATACATCAACAATCACCATAGCATAGCCGGACTAGACAAGTGCAAGAAAGAAAAAACAGAAGACCTGTTTTCTCAGTCTATGCACATAAAATAAAATCAACATCAGAACTGCTAAATCCTTGCTGTAATTCAGAGCACATCTCTTCAAGGAGCATGACCAACCTTCCCCAGAAGAAAACAATTTGCATCTACCTATATGTACTGTACCATGGGCTGCCACCCTCTGTTCAATGCTTGGTTGCTTCCCAGGTAGGTTTGTTTTATGCAACTATGGACATGTATGACTGTAGGAAAGCAGGATCTGCTTCTTATGGTTACCCCCACTTTTTGCTATATGTGATACTGTTTTTGACTAGTCTGACTGGGATCCTGCTAATCAGGACCCCAGTCTATCTGCTTTCTCCTTAAACTGTTATGCTGTGTACTTTGGTACACTCCAGATTGGCTACTGGGGTACCCTTGTCAGTCCCTAGTATATGGTACCCATGTACCCAGGGCATAGGTACCCCAGAGGCCTCCCATTGGCTGAAGCATGCATTATGCCACCCATGAGAGGCCATGCAAAATGGAACTATAGGCCTGTCATTGCAGCCTGTGTAAGTTGGAGCATGCATCACTTACTTAAGATATAGGTTTACTATATGTAAGGGTCACTGCACTTAAAACCTATTAGTCATCCCTCTAGCAGGCCTTTACAATCCTGAGGGCAGGGTGCTTTGTTCTAAGTGAGAGGGTGCCACTGCATGAGCAGAACACCCCTGCAGCCTACGGAGTCCATTCTCCCGGGTTGTCAGTGAGGCAGCCATTTACGACATATAGAGTGGCATTATGCGACTGCGTGATGACCAACTCTAAAACGGCTGAAACAAACCCTATTGTGTTTGGTGTCAAGCATGTTGGAATCATACCCCCACACCGGTAACTGGTGTGGGAGGTATGATTCCACCCCTCAGAAGCGAGCTTCGCGAGGTCCCTGGAGTTCCCGGTACCAGCCTTCTAGTCCCAGACAGCACAAAATGGTTGCTGCTGACCCCAGACACATTTCTGCCCTCCTGCTGCTGACCCAAGCTTGAGCAGGGGAAGGCAGAACAATAGGCATCCTGTCACAGGGAGGTGTGACCACCTCCCAGACAGGATTTAGTGTATTAGGGCTGGGTGGGTGCGCTTGCAAGTGACTGAAAGTCTGCATGAGGGGCATATTTGGTGTCCCTGTGTATAGTCCAGTTCAAACCAGTCCTGGGAGCCGTTGGCTCCCGCTCTGGCGCGAAACTGGACAAAGGACATGGGAGTAACCTCCCCACTGTCCAGACCCTCCCTGGGGAGGGTCCCCTGAATTTTGCCAACCCTCTTCTGTGGGTACATAAGGACTTAACTGGTTGTAGGACCTTATATTCGACGTGGACAAGATTCTTAACCAGAAACCACTGAACTTCTACCGTCTGGACACTCTGGACTTCGTTTGGGCCTGACTTTGTCTCCCTCTCAGTCTGAAGCATCGTCTGTGCCCGTGCACCATGCAGGATCCGTGCAGGACCTGTGCAGCATCAAGGACAACCGAAGATATCTCCCTCGGCGTGAAGGAGTCACTCCCCTGCAATCGCACGCACCGCAACTCTGCTGTCCGGTCTGCTGACCCTGAGCTCCTACGGTCTCCGAAGGCTTCAGCAACACAGGAGGTGGGTTTCTACGTCCCTCGAGGTCCGAGCTGCCCTCTCACCAAGTTTGAGGTCAGAATCTCTTGTGGAGGCTGCAATACCCGAACCCCTGTGCACCGCGTACATTTGCAAGTGCATATGCTTGTGGGCATTTCCCACACAAGTGCATTGGGCTCCGAGTAGCCCAAACCTCTGGCACCATTTCCAACCAAGAACTTCATCCTCCTCGCACCGAGTGCTCCGTGGGCTGTTGTTTGGTGAAATCACTCGAGGTCTTCTCGCAACTCCTGTGCCTACGGCCTGTGAGTCCATTTGAGAGTCAACTTTGCTTTTCTTGGGCTACCCTGGTTGCTCCAGGCCTGCCCTGACTCCCTTTGCTGTGGTGAGTCTCCTGTACCTTGCTGGTCCGAACCGTATCCATCCTTGACCTTCTGTGTGGGTTGGCGTTGCCAAGGCTTGTTGGTGCTCCCGCTGGACATCAACCCCTCAGCACTCTACATCCTTCGTGGGACAGCTCGTATCCGGCTCCTGGTCGTCCTCGACGTCTCCTGGTCCCCGTAGCTGCAGAGTCAAGGACTCCATCAACGCACCTGAAGCACCTGACATCGGTGGGCATTCGTCTACCGAGCCGTTGGTCACTCCTGAGTGACCCAGACTTTGTCCCCTCTGCTTTCAGGTACTCTTCGACAAGAATCCACCTTTGGATTCCAACAGACACTTTTCTTCCTTCCAGCAGCGCTCTTCTTCGAAGTCCTCTATTGGGTTCCACGGTGGTTACCGACAACACTTCAGACCTATGCACCCGGCTTCCCTGGAATAGGTAACTTGGGTACCTTGGTATCCACGGGTGGGGTGGCACTCCAACCTCCTATCTTCCACGGGGTTTCTTCGAAGTCGAAGTCCACTGGGATGGGTCCTTAAACTCTAAAACTTCAACCGCGACTTTCCCTTAGAATTGTACGGAGCACGCGGTCGTGTTCCCACACTGCACTTGTCCTCCGATGGGGTCCCCATCTACTCCCAGCGATTCTACGTCCTCTCGACACTGTCTTGACTCGAGTCGTGGTTCTTATACCACTTTCTTAGTATATGGTTTGGTCCCCCCCTGGGGCCCACTGTGTATTAGTGCTATTTACTGTAATTTCTGTGCTTAAGTATTGTGTGCTTTGTGATTATCTCCATGTAGGAGATACTGTGTCGTACTAGATAGTGTTATATTAATAAATACATATTTTTTAACTACTGTGTGGTTCTCCTTTCATTTAACCAATACTATAAGGTTGCATTCTGGTAAAACAAGCTGCTTAACATTTATTCAAGACTAAGCCTGAAGGCTGCTCTCCACAGCTACCACTTGGATAGCTTTCTTTGGTTATCTTTGACCTCTTAAATCACCATAAGGGTTGTTTGGACTGGTGAAAGGTGCCCACTTTAATTAGTGGACAGCATATACCAGGCCAACTTCTCACAGTGACTATCAATAAAGAGTCTACGATGAAGAACCATTCTTTTTCTGCAGTTAGAACCTCTAAATGTCAATCCTCTCTGGCACTTCATACATCCTTGATTTTTTAAAATTCAAATAAGAATATTTTGAAACAAAAACAATGGAATATTTGGCATACACTTGTAATGCACTGGAGTATTGAGAGGGTGTTTACTGATGGATACACATGTTTATCTTCTTGTACAGACATGTGCATGTCTGAGTGGTCCCTATTCTTGTATTAAGAGGGGATATTCAAAATTACCAAGCTGTTGGGACAAGAATGTCTCCTGCATAGTGTACAGTCATATTCCCCTGCACGGAGTGCTTGATTGCATGCATCTAGTATTCTGGTTTTTGATTTTGGCCCTAGTGTCATGCTATGCTAGTGTGTGCACATAGACCCAGGCCTGTCCCTTGACATGAGTAAGATCTTGAACTAGTCCTGTGACCTTCAGGGGTTCACCAAGCATGCCCTTACTGACTGACAGCAGACTACTGTCACTCTCTTGGGTTTATTATATAGAGCGGTGGGGGCAGTGGACTGCATTTTGTGAATCCACAGTTGTGACCATGTCTTTTTATCAGTGCCACTAGAGTGGAGGTTTACTGGCCAACTCATGTAAAGTTTTGCTTCATGGGTTTACGCAACTCCTAGCACTAACATTCCAAGTGTATGTTGTGCGTGTTGGTGTGTGTAGAATGTGAGGTACTTGCATGGTTTGTGTGAGTGAGCCAGAGTAATGGAGTTACAAAATGGAGGTGAGGTTATTTTCCCAGACAGTGGAAGTATTTAGCTGACATTCCTGAAGCTGGAGGGAGGAGACCATGACACTAAAGTGAGGGGAGTGAAGACAGAGTTCCTTTAGACATTTGACTAGCACTTTTGCTTGGCAAGGAGATGATGATTAGTCTTCCTGAACACTGCCATTTGTAACATCATAGGAGTAAGGTGTGGGTCTGTAGACTCTATTGTGCAAATGAGGAGTAACATTCAGTGAGGCAGAGCCATTTGCCTTTCCTGGATTGCACTTTCAGTTGGCTAATGAAAGCTGGGTATAGAAACCTCACACCTCTTTGGGCTTCTCTTGTGGGTGCCCCAGGCTGGAAACTACCCTGTGAGAAGCATCATTCTACACAAAGGCTCTGTCTGGAGAGCAGACTGGAAAGGGCACTTTAAAGTATGACCACCCCAAATTGGTTCTGAAGATGCAGATAGTGGATATACATCTCCTGTCTGATATGACTATATAAAAGTATCAGACAGGAGATACTCCCCTACTTGTGGTTCCATTGCCAAGGAAAGCAGAGCTCTCCAGAGTACTGCTGTGCAACCAGAGCTGATGTCTGGCTGACAGACAGCTTTCAGGGGTGAGGGGACATCACAAGTGCCAGACCTCTTGCTGGAAGAGCTTCATAACTGTCATGAAGTACCCAGAAGCCTACCTGCTGAAAGAGGGACTGAGTATGCCAACCATGCAGGAGGAGTTACAGATGAGGTAGGGCAAGGTGCATCTTGTTCCCAGTATCAGTGCAGCAGCCGAAAAAGAATGCTGAGGCAATAGGTGGACCTCGGTGTCTGTGGGAATGCAGTCTCTCTGTGGTGTTTCTGTGCAGGAAGCATGATGATTGAGACTGTGATTGCCGACCCCCGGTCTGGGCTGTGATCCCAATTAAAGAGAACTGATATGTGCATGGCTGCATCATCGAAGAATATCGGCCTGTATATGGCTGCATCATCACCAATGTATCACCACTGTTTGGGCCTGTGCGTGACTGCATCGTCACCACAAAATTGGCCTCTGCATACCCACATCGTCCTGAAAGTATCACCAGGTGCATGCCCACATTGTACCTTGAACGACCAGACTCTGTGGACTTCTACGGCCAGCCTGTACTGGGCCTGAAAAAACTCCTACAAATCCGGACTTTCAACTCCGCACCAGCCAGGCAGGCAGCCCAGCAGCAGTTAAGGAGCACACCAACAGAGTGTCTGATGTTGTGTTGTCTCTCAGAAGAGGGGGAGGAGGGGACAAGCAAAATCTGGCTGCTGCCCTGAAGAATGAAACACCAGTGGATGGTAAAAAAACTGAAGACTGCCTCAGAGACGGAGTACTAGCCCATGAAGAAGTGAGAAGTGCACCTGGGCTCTGATCACACTAATACCTCCACCATCTAGCTCAGATGCGAGGACCAAGGGAGATAGCAGATAGAGATGCAGCAGTGACTGATAGCACCCAGGGACACTTAATCGTATTTGATTGTGTTAGTGTCGCATTGAGGCCCAGTGTGCATTAAAGTACTTTCTTTCTTGAAATACATGCGCTCGGTTGGAAATTCGTTTATTGCACTATTCTGTGGTTGTTGAGGCCTTGACTCTAGCACTGCAACACTACCTCCCTGAGAAGCCCCGGAATGCTCACTATTGCTACCAATGAGTCATGTGTAGAAGGGTTTGTATTTGGCGCAGTTTGTAGAGGCACAGTAGGATGGCCCCAAGGAAATCATAGGAAATTATCTGAATCCTCACAATTGAGGCCTAAGTAACTACCCTGAACGGAGTCTGACAAATGAGCAATGGAAGACAAGTATTGTCTCAAAACTCCAATTGTGCAAAGTTTCGTTCACTCAAAAGCCAGGACTGTCTAAAGACATCTTACACGAAATGGGACTACATGCTGCCTATACACAGCTACATTATACGAATTTGAAAGATGCATATTCGTTTATAATGAAATTAGTGAGGTGGGTTGGTTGAATATAAAGACATTTTGGAATAGGTTAACTGGGCGTGCTTTGGCCACAGCAAAGGAATGTCTGCTGCATGGTGGGTCATGATGGAAATGCAATGTCTTGTTTTTCATACTTCACTGAGCGACGTTTAATACATGTTCAGCTGCATCAATATTGTATTTTATTGTAATTGAATTTGTATAGCGTTTACTACCCCTGATGAGGCATCAAAGCACTTTTCGGCGAGTAGCACGCTACTCCGGAACCCATAAAGGCTTAGTCGTGAATTAGTATAGTGAAATATGAAAATAATTTCAGTGGTGGATATGTTAGTTATTAGGATTGAGAAGGATTGCGGAGGGATAGAAGAGGGAAAAAGGTTTGCATTTATATAGCGCTTGCTACCCCTGATGGGGTGTTGAAGCGTTTTTTCGGCAAGTAGCACACTACTCCGGAACCCATAAAGGATTAGTGGTGAATTAGTATAGTGAAATATGAAATTAATTTGAGAGGTGGACATGTTAGTCTGTTATTTGGATTGAAAAGGATAGTGGAGAGATTGACGAGAAAAGGATATCTACATATTATTTTTTTAGAGGTCATAGCAGTAGGAGGAGGCTTGGGATGAGTAAAAGGGATGTGGAGGGAAAGAGTCAGAGGGAAGGGTTTAGAAAAGCTTTCTTTGGGAAATCGGAATAGTAAAAGAGGTATGAGATGATAGAAGGAGGTGTAGAGCAGGGAAAAGTCTAGAAGAAGAACAAGTTAATTACCCCCAGGCGTCAGACTGGATCCAGAGAATTTTTCTTCAGCAGTACCCCTGCGTGTTGGTAGGTGGCGTCGGTCGACTCCGCATTCGTCGTTGGCGTCGTGATCGCTGGAATGACGTCGTGGTATCTTCTTAAACGCCGCCCCTGCGCGCTGATGTCAGTTCTTTACACGACATTCCTCGCCAGAAGCGCAGAGGCGTGCAAGACACTGACCACTGGTGCACAAAACTAGGGCCCTGAAAGGGAGTCCCTTACTCTAGAAGTCAATTCGCAGAACGGGGAAGAAGGGTGGGGCGGTAAGGAATCTATAACTAATATAGGTCTCTTACAGATATATCGTTACCCAAGGTAAGTAACTTGTTCATCAGAAAGATACTATTAGGTATAGATTCCTTACTTTAGAATAGATACCCCAGCAATACCAACCCCAGAGGTGGGTCTGCGAACCAAGTTCACACCAGAAAGTCCTGGAGAACTGATCGGCCAAAGAAGCCGTCTCTCCGGACTTGGCTATCCAGGCAGTGGTCTTTAGTGAACGTGTGCAATGAAGCCCACGTCGCCGCCTGGCAGATGTCATTGAGGGGGGACTCCACATCCCAAAGCAGTAGTGGCCGCCGTCGCCCTGGTGGGATGGGCGCGCAACCCTACTGGAGGCTCCTTTTTCGCCAAGGAATAACAGATTTTAATGCAAAGAACGACCCATCAAGCGATGGTTCGTTTTTGCACGGCCCGACCTTTCTTGGCACCCACATAGCCAACTAAGAGCTGATCATCCACCCAGAATTGTTTTGTGCGATCCAGATAAAATGATAGCACACGTTTTGGATCCAGACAGTGAGGCCTCTCCTCCTCTTTAGAAGGATGCAGGGGCAGGAAGAAGGTGGGCAAAGTGATGGTATGTCCAATGTGGAAAGAGGTAACCACTTTGGGAAGAAAAGAAGGTTGAGTTCAAAGGACAACCTTGTCCGGATGAACAGCAAGGAAAGGAGGTTTAGAAGAAAGAGCCTGAAGCTCACTCACCCTGCGAGCAGAGGTGATGGCAACCGGAAAAGCAGTCTTCAAGGTCAAGAATCTGAGAGGACAATTATGTAGTGGCTAGAAAGGAGCACACATGAGGTAAGTTAAGACCAGATTCAAGTCCCACTGGGGCATTATGAAAGGAATAGGAGGCAAGACGTGAGTAATGCCCTTAAGAAACCTATTTACAACAGGGGACTTGAAAAGAGAAGGCTGATCAGGAAGGCGAAGAAAGGCCGAAATGGCTGATAGATAGCCTTTAAGGGTGCCCAGAGCAGAGCCCTGCTGGGCCAAAGAAAAAACAAGTTACTTACCTGTACACTGTAGTTCTCCAGTATTGGTATCTTTCATAGATTCACATGCTTGTATCTTCCCCGTCGTCAAGGTGGGAGCCTCGCGGTAGATAGAAAATAAGTGCTATAAAAGTACAATTAGAAACCACCAAAGGAAAAGAAAAACTTTAACATTCGTCAGCATCTTTATGTAGTTCCAAACTTCGACCAATCAGAGACGAGCCCTAGACCTCAACTCCCCAGCAGAGCCACCAGACCTCAGATTTCGCGCACAAGTGTGCTAAGGTTAAGAGTAGCATGGGGTAAGAAGTGGCAAGCCTAGACGGGGAGGAGCGAGGGAGGGCCGCATGTGAATCTATGAAAGATACCAATACTGGAGAACCACAGTGTACAGGTAGGTAACTTGATTTTTCTCCAGTATTGAATTTTTCATGGATTCACATGCTTGTATCAGAGTAGTTAGCAGTGCCATTTGTTAAATCGTTGCGACTAGGCGAAGACCTCCGTATGCACAGAGAATGAAAAATACCATTTAAGAAACATATATAAAAATATCGATCTATATGCATCACTAAATCCATATACATAACTAGAAACATGTAAATCCATGAAATCAAATGAACAAAGTAAAACAGAGGTAAAAGATATAAAAAAGCTGTACCTCAAGTGAACAGATGTCTCAGGACCGCTTTCCCCACTACGGCATCCGTTTTCCATGCTGAATCCAGGCAATAATGCTTGGTGAACGTATGCGCGTTAGACCATGTTGCCACTCTACATATGTCTGGAAGCGATATCCCAGCAAAGAGGGCTGTAGAGGCCGCCATCTTCCTTGTGGAGTGCGCAGACACCTTTGCAGACAGGGGTTTTCCAGCTTTATTATGGCAGAAGACAATTGCAGAAGAGATCCAACGTGCGATACTGTTTCTGGAAAGGGCTTGACCTTTCCTTGGAGAAGCAAAAGACACAAAGAGCTGGTCCGATTTCCTGAAAGTCTTTGTTCTATTGATGTAGAATTTGATGCATCGTTTTACATCCAAAAAATGCAACGCTCTTTCGGCAGAGGTTGACGGATTTCCAAAGTACGTTGAGAGCACAACCGGCTCATTTAAGTGAAAAGACGTTGGAACCTTTGGTATAAAGTGAGGGTTTGTTCTCAACACTACCTTGTCCTGTTTGAATTGTAGAAAAGGTTCAGCCACAGTGAAAGCCTGAATCTCACTGATTCTTCTAGCGGAAGTTAGGGCCAGTAAGAGAGCCGTTTTCCACGAAACTTATTTTAAATCAGCTTTGTGGATCGGCTCAAAGGGCGATTTCATCAATTGAGATAGGACCCTGTTTAATTCCCATGGGACTGCCGGACGTTTCAATGTTGGAAAAACCCTGAAAAGGCCCTTCATAAACTCTTTAATAATTCGTGTTGACCACAGCGAGAGTTCCCCTGGCTTTCTGCAAAACATAGAAATTGCAGCTAGGTGTACCTTGATAGATGAATGAGCCAACTTTGACTTTGCTAAATGAAGTAGGTAAGGCAATATTTGCTCCGGGGTTGAGAGTAAAGGATGTATGTCCTTTTCCACACACCAGTAGCAAATTCTTTTCCATTTCGCAGCGTATGCCCTATTAGTGGAAGAAGCTCTGGCCCGCTGAAGGATGGACTTGCAATCTGGAGCGATGTCTAGATTTGTAAATTCATAGTCGTGAGGTTCCAAGCTGATAAACTCAGAGATTTTATCAGAGGATGAACAATCTGGCCGTTGTTCATGGACAGCAGGTTTGGCCATGGTCGAAAGAGAATGTGTGGAGAGATGGAGCGCAGAAGAAGCTCTGGGAACCAAAACTGCCTCGGCCATGCCGGAGCGATGAGAATGAGATGACATGGTTCCCTCTTCATTTTGCTCAGCACCTTTGGGATGAGGGGAAACGGCGGGAAAGCGTATGCGAACATTCCTGTCCACTGCATCTGCAGAGCGTTTCCCCAAAAGTTGGCCTGAGGAAACCTGCTGGCGAACCTTTTGCATTTCTTGTTGCTCGCTGTTGCGAAGAGATCCAGATTTGGAGTGCCCCATAGTCTGAAAACTAGCCGCAGCTGCTTCCAATCTAATTCCCATTCGTGACATTGTGCATTGGTTCTGCTCAAAGAATCCGCCCACTCGTTGTCCACGCCTGGGACATGCTCTATCTGCAACGTTATCCTGTGCTGAATTAACCATCTCCAAATTTCTTGGGCTTGGTCCGATAATGTGAGAGACCTGGTGCCCTCTTGTTTGGCTAGATAGAACATCGTTGTGGTGTTGTCTGTTCTCACCAGAAGAGAGGAGCCTTGGATTCTTGGAAGGAACGCCTGTAGACCTAGATAAACAGCCCTCAACTCCAAGAGAATGATGTGTAATTGCTTCTCTTGAACGGACCATTTTTCATGGATTTGTAACTCCTGGAGATGCGCTCCCCAACCGTCCATTGAGGCATCCGTGGTCATTACATAACTGGGCTGTGCCACCTGGTAAAGATAGGCCTGGAGAGATATTGCATTCCTTCTCCCACCATGACAGCGCCTGTTTCATTGCCTGAGAAATAAGGATGATGTCTTCGAAGGAGCCCTGCGCCTGAATCCACTGCTTGTCCAACTGCTCTTGAAGAGGCCTCATTTGGAGCCAACAATTCAGAATTAGTGGGATGCATGATGACAGCATCCCCAGTAAAGATTTGAGCACTCTTACAGAAGTGAACTCTCATGCGCGCAGGAGGGATGCCAAGAGCATTATCTTGTGCTTGCATTCTGGAGTGGGAAACGCCTTCATCAACCTGGTGTCCAGTATTGCTCCGAGAAAAATACGTTTCTGACTTGGAATCAGGCATGACTTCTCCTCGTTGAGTTGCAAGCCTAGAGATGTGAACAGCCTTTGACAAGCCTGTGTAGACTCTCTTGCAGAGTGGAACGAAGGCCCTTTCACCAGACAGTCGTCAAGGTAGGGATAAACCTGATGGCCCTGCCTCCTCAGAAAAGCCGCTACCGGAGCCATACTTTGAGAAGACTCTGGGAGCTGAGCGAAGGCCGAAGGGCAGAACCTTGAACTGGTAGTGATCCCCAGCCACCTCTAACCTCAGGAATTGGCGATGTTACGCTAGAATAGGAATGTGGAAGTATGCGTCGAGGAGATCGAGGGACGCTAAAAAATCTCCCCTGTTCACCAATAGGAGAATGTCCTGCAGGGACAACATTCTGAATGGTTGTTTCTTGATGTATTTGTTTAGCTGTCTGAGGTCTATGACCTGTCTCTATTTCCCACACTTTTTCTTTATGAGGAAGAAATTGGAATAGAAGCCTTTCCCTCGTTGACTGAAAGGAACTTTTTCTATCGCCCCCTTTTCCAGCAAGATCGAGATTTCCTGCTTTAGTAAAGGAAGATGGTGATGTATTCTCCTTGAGGGTGGATTCCGAGGAGGCTTGTGAACAAATTCCAGGCTGTGGCCCAAACGGATGATGTCTAGTACCCATTTGTCCTTTGTAATGGCTTGCCATTGACTCTGAAAAGGAGAAAGATGATGGAACTGCAGAGGCTGAAGTCAAGATGAGGTGGCTGGTGGAAGAGAAACGTCACTTTTGTCTAGATGGGTCTTGTGATTTTCCTCATGCCGAAGACTTACGTCTAGCTGATTGTTGACTATACGAGACATTGGAAGCACGAAAATGCTGTTGTTGTCGCTGTCCTCCATATTGTGGTCTGTACGATTGTTGGGAATACAGCTGAAATGTGTAGGACTGATAGGACGATCTTTGCTGGAACTGACCTCGTCCTCTTCCCACACGAAAGGACTGATAACGTCTTTGTTGCAACGTGCCTAAAGAACGTGCCGTCTCAGTATCTTTCTTGATACCCTGAAGTTCCTCGTCCACGTGTTTCCCAAACAGGTTTTACCCGTCGAAGGGCATGTCTAACACTTTCGATTGTACTTCAGGGTGGAAGGACGTCGCCCTCAGCCAGCCCGGACTACGGAGAACAGCGGCTCCTGCCATTTGTCTAAAAGCAATTAAAGACAAATCCATTGCCGAGTCAATCACTTTGGACGAAGCTCTTGCACCTTCCTGTAGCAGGTCTTTTGCTTCCTTCTTTTTATCTTTAGGAAGATATTCAAGAAGAGGTGCAAGGTCTGACCATAACTGGCGTTCATATCGCCCCAAATTCGCTAAGGCGTTAGAGGCCTGGATGGAAGTAGCGGCCATAGTAGCGAAGCGTCTGCCTATGCTGTCAAGCCATTTGCCTTCTCTTGTCCGGAGGCACAGAACAAGGGGATTGCGGATTCCAAGAGCGCCTCTGCGCAGCTTGCGTTATCACGGAGTCCAGACGAGGATAACCAATCAAACACGCCGGAGCTGAATCGGGTGCCTCCTCAGCAAAACAGCTGGAACCGAGGCCAGATTCTTCATAATCTTTAATCCCTCGCTCCATATATAATCCACAATAGGTATGGATCGAACTGACTTCTTGGTTGGATCCTTAAGATCATAAAGGAAGCATTAGTTTTGAACTACAGGCAAAGGTAAATCAAATCTCCTAGAAGCCCTCTCTAGTAATTCATGGAAGCCCCCAATATCTCCCGGAGGAGAACTTGCTGGAGGGACTGAGGGCGACGGTGAAGATGGAGCCACGTAATCATCCCACTCCTGACCAACTAAGTCAGGATACTGAGTGAGCTCACCTTCTTCAGGTTGATCATGTGCTTCACTCTCGATGTAATCGTCCTCAATTGTAATGCACTGAGGAGCCGGTCTCTCTGCCTGCGCAGCAGGTGGTGGAGTAACCACTGGCGGTGGTGGTACTTGAATACTTGGGCCTCCGGGCGTCAGCGGAACCGGAGCGTGAGAATCCGTAAATCGCTTGTAGAAATCGTTTAGCATTTGTCTCAGGTCGGAGACCAGGGAGGTTTGCACCAGCAGGGAATCCCTTCTAACCGCCTAACGCTCTTCGTAAGCCTCATATGGATAGTGCTCCTGAAAAGAATCGCAACGTTGGGCCTGTGGACGACCTGTGAGGGAGTAGTCCCCTTCCAAGTACTCAGACATGTCCTGTCCCTTTGCCTCCTCTTCATCATCTGTGTCCTGGCATTTAACTCTGAGCTGAGAAGGGCTGTAAGCTGGGCCGAACACACTTTCATCTCTCGATTCCTCCGTATCAAGAAGGTGAGGAGGCAGAGGTGATATCTTTGACAAAGAAGACAAACCTGGAGACTTCTGGATAAAGTGAAGGACCCTAAAGTCCTGTTTTTGATCCATCGACGACGGAAGACGTCTGAAAGTAATCCTCGTCGAAACAGGAAACGAAGAAGGTGATTTAAACACTGTCGTCGACGGAGCCGTAAACGACGTGGTCGACGGAGCTTTCATCGACGGGGCCGTAGGCAAAATCATTGACGCAGTGGTCATCACCGTCGCCGTCTATGCCGTCGACGAGGAAATTGTCGTCGACGTATTCGTCGACGAGGCCGTCACCAGAGCCGTCGAAGTGGTGGTCGCTACAGACACCGATTTGGCTGGAGCTTTTTTGGTCGACGAAGCCTGTTTTAGAGGTGTGACAGGCAGAGAGGCAGCAGAAGATTTCTTCAAGCCAGATTCTTTCTGTTTTAGCGCTGCTTTATCGGCAGATTAGATTTTTTCCGCCCTTAACTTTTTAGAATCAGCCTTCAATGAGGTAGAGCCCTCATTTCTAAGTTTCCTCTCAGCTGAGAATGACCCAGGGCTCTCTTCCACATCAGATCCAGAATCAGATTTAGATATTTTCTTCTGGAGCCATAACAACAACCTGGCTTCTCTATCCTTTAGAGTCTTGGCTGAAAAGGTTCTCCAATATTTACAGTCCTTGGCTGTATGCTTGAGATAAAGGCAATACAGACAATCCTTGTGGGGGTCTTCAGAGAAAAGTCTTGCCTTCCCACAGGATCTGCAGGGTATAAAAAGCCTCTTCTTAGATCCCTCTGACATTATGAAGTAAAGAAGATGGATAAAACAGTACCTTGAGGTGAATTCTAGCAGGGTCAAAAGTTCACTAACTGACAAAACTGAGCAGAGCTCAGGGAGACTCCCTTACACACGACGTACGGTTAGAAATCTGAGGTCTGGTGGCTCTGCTGGGGAGTTGAGGTCTAGGGCTCGTCTCTGATTGGTCGAAGTTTGGACCTACATAAAGATGCTGACGAATGTTAAAGTTTTTCTTTTCCTTTGGTGGTTTCTAATGTACTTTTATAGTACTTCTTTTCTATCTACTGCGAGGCTCCCACCATGACGACGGGGAAGATACAAGCATGTGAATCTATGAGAGATTCAATACTGGAGAAAGAAGGAAGAGGAGAACCTCTGAAAGAGGGGCAGAAAGGGGATCCACAGCCTTTGCTGTGCACCATGCCAAAAATGTGTTCCATCTACAGGCATATACCGTTTTAGTGGAGGGACGCCTGGCTGCCAAGATGACATTACAGACTTCGGGAGGAAGGTCAAAAGCTGTCAACTGTCGCCGCTCAATCTCCAAGCAAGGAGGTGGAGGCTGGACAGGTTCGGGTGGAGGACCGTCCCCTGCTGCTGCGACAGAAGATCGTCCCGAAGAAGCAGTCTGATCGGAGGATTGTTGCCATGTTCAAGAGCTCGGGATACCAGACTTTTTGTGCCCAATCCGGAGCCACAAGGATGACTTGGGCCCGGTCGCGCTTGATCTTCTTCAGCACTCTGGGCAGAAGTGGTATAGGCGTATAGTAGACCGTAATTCCACTCGCGATGAAAAGCGTAGCCGAGCGAGTGCTGCCTTGGAAATTCCAGCGCACAGAACTGCTGACATTGCGCGTTCTCTTCAGTGGCGAACAGATCTAACCAAGGCTCTCCCCACTGCTGAAAGAGACCTTGCACCATGTGACGAGGAGCTGACTACTGACCCTACCTCCTCGGACTCATTGCACAAACATTTGTCTCCTTACCTATCTCCCTGTCCCCGCCTCTGTTTTCAGACCCCGGCTTTTGGTCCTGTGGGGCACTATCCCTTTAAATCTTCTCTATCAAAAACTCCTGCTGCCGACCATGTGATGTGGTCACATGACCTCGTCCCCTTCAAAGAGTAAGAGACAGAAGGAATGGAGCTCTCGTTCGGAAGACGGCTGCAAGGAGCACCGGAGTCGTTTGCAGGACAGCGGGACGTCCAGACCTTCTTTGTCGCACCGGGACACGGAGAGCTGCCGACCTGTTCCGACGGGATAGAGGAAGTCCAGCCCGCTGGGAAGACGCCATTCGAGGACAACGAAAAGGGGGAGCCGGACCCCTTCCGGCAACGTGCTGAAAGGATGGTCGTGGTTCCACAAGGTACGGGGCCAACTGGGGGCTGTGTGGGATAAGGGAAGGCCGGGAGTAAAGGGTGGACGAACCGAGGCACCAGTGCAGGCTGAGCACGTTAGTTAAAACCAAAGCCTCAGAGTGCGTAAAACCCTTAGGAAAAGGAGCAGCGCGTGTCACGGGTGTTGGTCGGGTGCATAGTCCCTCACTCCCTTTCCCTGACTTCTAGTAAAGTACATAAACGTTCCCCTTACCGAGCCTTTTCTTTCTTTATTTGTGCTTCCGGACCTTGGTGTCGCTGCACGGCGGGATCAACCCTTCCTATCCTCGGAAGCCTGAAGCCCAGACGACCCTTTCTCTCTGACGTCAGAGAGCGAAGACGGCCTTGTAGAACTGATAAAGTTTCTGTTGTTCTAGGACATCGTCCTGTAGAACTGTACTTACAAATAAGGCACTCTTCATCAAACTATTCCGTTTCGCTTTCTCCTTCTCCACCACGCCACACGTGGTGTCAGAAGTGGGATCGTAACGCCTACTACATCCAGGAAAATGGAGAATCTGATTCAGCAGCTCATACGTGGCCAGGAGAAGTTAGAATGGGCTGTAGAAAAACAAATGGCCACAGCCCATGCAGACAGGGAACTCTTTAAAGATACCATGACTAACCAAGCCGAACGGCTAGAAAAAGTTGCTGATGACCGGCTACAACTGACAGCCCAACTGCAGAACCGCGCTGGGACCGGGCCCAACGTCTCCCTTCAAAAATACATAACGGGCGAAGATCCCGACACATTTTTACTTAATTCCGAAAGAGCAGCCAGGGCGTCAGGCTGGCCGGAGGCCAAATGGCTGTTCTTTTTGGCCCCTCTTCTTACGGGGGAAGCCCAGGCCGCATATCAAGTGGCGAATGCGGACAGCCATACCCCTTATCAAGAAATAAAAGGAATCATCCTGGACCACCTCGGAATGGATGCCGAGGCGTACAGGGTTCGATTCAGGAAGGAGCGAGGAGCGCCTGCAGATAACCCGAAGACTCTATACTTCAAGTTAAAAACAGCAGCAGACAAGTGGCTAAAGCCCCAAACGAACACAAAAGAAGAAATCATGTCGCTTATATACCTAGAACAGTACATAGAGGTCCTACCGTACCCTATACAATGATGGCTTAAACAGCACACACGCCTGACAGCTGAACAGGCCATTGAAATGGCGACATCTTTCTATCGGGCTCAACCCCGCACTTTGTCATGGGACACTGAGAAACCTATACGCCCCCCTCCTCCCGCTGGAAGACTGGAACGAAAGCCAGTGAAACCTAGTTCTGAGCCCTTGAAGTCTCAACACTACCGTCCAGAACCAAGTCCTGTTAGGGGTCCTCAATGCTTCGAATGCGGAGACTGGGGGCATATTGCTAGGAACTGTCCCCGGAAAAAGCCTCCCGAAGAACCCATGGACATAGGTTGTGTCCCTCGGTCCATCTTATACACTGAGGAAATGGGACCCAGCTTTTACGTGAGTGTTCTTGTGGGAGGGGTGACTATAAGAGCCCTTTTAGACTCCGGCTGTCGTCAGTCGGTTATACGCCAGTCCTTGGTAAACACCTCTTTCCCTATAACCCGACAGGTGGTCCCTATTAGATGTGTGCATGGGGATGTCAAGCTCTATCTCTTGGTCTGTCTACCCATCTCCCTTCCAAGCGGGAAGCCAAACTTGGGGTTCTGCCATCTCTCCCCGAAAAAATGATCCTGGGCCAGGACAACCCATCTTTCCTGACACTCCTAAAGAACATTTTACAGGTCAGAGAACCACACACATCACCACGTCCCTCCTTCCTTACCCAGGCCCCCTGGCTTTCTGATAAGAGCTTTCGTTATAGTCAGTTGAATGATCCCACTCTTCAACCCGCTTGGGATCATGCCAGACAAACCCCACCAAATCAGAAGCCAGTGTACCCTTTTTTCCAGCTGCAGAACGAACTCCTCTATAGGGTGGCGAAGGAAGGCGACACCCCAACTCGTAGTTCCCCAAACCTTCCGGGACCAAGTCCTTTTTTTTTGCACATTCCCACCTAACAGCAGGTCATAGGGGAGCACAGAAAACTATAGACATCCTTTTACGGCACTTTTATTGGCCCGGTATATTTACTCACGTCACCAAATTTTGCCAGGAGTGTGAAATATGCCAAAAGAAAAATCCATACAAACCACCTCCTGTACCCTTGCAACCTCTTCCCATTATTGGGACTCCCTTTGAAAGAATAAGCATGGACCTTATCGGTCCGCTTCCGCGAACCAAGAAGGGTAGCCTCTACGCCTTGGTGGTCGTAGATTACGCCACATGGTACCCCGAGGCCTTTCCCTTTGCGTACACCCACCAGCCAGAACATTAGCGACAGGTTCCTGGAACTGTTTTTCCGAGTTAGCTTCCCACGTGAGATACTCACGGATCAGGGGACCCCCTTTGTTTCCAAAATAATGAGACAAGTATGCAAGTCCCTTGATATCTCACACATAAAGACATCTGTATACCACCCCCAGAAGGATGGCTAATGTGAACGCTATAATTCCACCTTGAAACTGACGTTGAAAAAACTGTTGAGCGTAGAGGGGAAAGAATGGGATAGGCTCCTCCCTTTGGAGTTATATGTAATCCGAAGCCAGACTCAATCTAGTCTGGGCTGTTCCCCATTCCAACTCCTCTATGGTCGGGAACCCCGGATCCTGCTAGAGATTACCAAAGAGTTCTGGGAACAGGAAAAGGAGGAGGAAACCAAATCGTTTTTAGATTACACCCAAGGCCTGCGTAACCGCCTACAGAAACTGAGAGAATTTGCTGATGCGAATTTAGAAAAGTCACAAACCAAGCAACAACTGTTTTATAATCAAGGAAAGAGATGGCGCCACCTGAAGGTAGGAGACTGGGTATTGGTCCTCATGCCATCCGGCATCACGAAAGCAAGGTCAGGGTGGCAGGGCCCCTATCAGATTCTGAAAAAGGTTGGCTTAACATCCTACCAAATCCAAATCACTCCCAGACGAACCCAGCTATATCATATCAATCTCTTAAAGAAGTGGTTGGGTCCTCTCCCCAAAGACCTACACATCGTTAACCCTGTAACCAACAGCGACAGCACTCTAAACCAACTAATAGTCAACCAAGAGTTAACAGTGGAACAGAGAAGAGCACTACAAAAAAAGCTGTGTCCGTTTGCCCCCTTGTTCTCTGACCTCCCAGGCCGTACTTCTCTGGCCGAACATTCCATCCACACCCAACCTGGAAAAGTCATTAAACAGAAACCTTACCGTATCCCTGCTGCCAGGAGAGAGGCTATAGGACGAGAAGTGAAAAGCATGCTTGCCCTGGGAGTGATACGGCCATCACAGAGCGAGTGGTCCTCACCAATCGTGTTGGTACCAAAACCGGACGGATCCGTCCGGTTTTGCATAGATTTCAGAGCCATCAACGCGATATCCAAGTGTGATTCCTACCCCCTCCCACGCGTAGATGAATTGATAGAAAATCTCGGTGAGGCACAGTACATCACAACCCTTGATCTCACAAAGGGGTATTGGCAGGTGCCTCTGAACCCGCAAGACCAGGAAAAGACAGCCTTTTCAACACCTTCTGGCTTGTTTGAGTTCACCGTCTTACCTTTCGGTTTACACGGGGCACCTGCCACGTTTCAACGTCTCATGAACCGAGTGCTGGCGGAACACCAAGCATACTCCTCAGCATATTTAGATGATATAGTCATCTACAGTCCCACCTGGGAGTCACATCTCCAGCATTGCCGTCTAGTTTTTCAGGCTCTCCAGTCGGCTGGCTTGCATATCAATGCGAAAAAGTCGAAAGCGGGTTTCCAGAAGGTGAAATACCTAGGGTTCCTTCTAGGAAACGGACACATAGAACCACAAGAAGAGAAGGTCAGAGCAATATCCTGGGCCCCTTTCCCTGTCACAAAAAAGGAAATTAGGGCTTTTCTGGGCCTCCTCGGGTATTATCGCCGTTTCATACCTCAGTATTCTGAAATGGCCACACCTCTTACCAACCTCCTAAAGAAGGATGTAAAAGCCAAGGACCTCCTTCACCCACCTCCCGAAACTATGCAAGCCTTCCTTGACCTCAAAAAGGCCATTACGTCTGGTCCCATACTGCGTTCCCCTGACTTTTCCAAACCCTTCCTGTTACAGACAGATGCTTCTGAGAATGGGGTGGGGGTGGTACTGTCACAGGTGGCTTCTGACGGGCTCGAACATCCTATCCTTTTTTTAAGCCGCAAATTATTCCATAGGGAACAAGGATACCCCATCATAGAAAAGGAGTGTCTTGCTATCAAGTGGGCGGTGGACAAGTTGCGGTATTACCTCGAGGGTTCCCATTTCATCCTATATACTGATCACGCCCCGCTCCTTTGGATGAGCCGGAATAAGGGTAACAACCCGCGCATCCTGCGTTGGTTTCTTGCCCTGCAGCCCTTCTCTTTTGAAGTTTGCCACCTCAAGGGTTCTGGGAACGGGAACGCGGACTTCCTTTCCATTATCTCCCTGTTCCCCGATCGTGAACAGGCTGGGGTGGGGGTGTGTGACGAGGAGCTTACTACTGACCCTACCTCCTCGGACTCATTGCACAAACATTTGCCTCCTTACCTATCTCCCTGTCCCCTCCTCTGTTTTCAGACCCCGGCTTTTGGTCCTGTCGGGCACTATCCCTTTAAATCTTCTCTACCAACAACTCCCGCTGCCGACCATGTGATGTGGTCACATGACCTCGTCCCCTTCAAAGAGGAAGAGACAGAAGGAATGGCGCTCTCGTTCGGAAGACGGCTGAAAGGAGCACCGGAGTCGTTTGCAGGACGGCGGGACGTCCAGACCTTCTTTGTCGCACCGGGACTCGGAGAGCTGCCGACCTGTTCCGACGGGGAAGAGGAAGTCCAGCCCGCTGGGAAGACGCCATTCGAGGACGACGAAAAGGGGAACCGGACCCCTTCCGGCAACGTGCTGAAAGCGGCCACGGCCCAGGAGGGTCGTGGCTCCACAAGGTACGGGGCCAACTGGGGGCTGTGTGGGGTAAGGGAAGGCCGGGAGTAAAGGGTGGACGAACCGAGGCACCAGTGCAGGCTGAGCACGTTAGTTAAAAACAAAGCCTCAGAGCGCGTAAAACCCTTAGGAAAAGGAGCAGCGCGAGTCACGGGTGTTGGTCGGGTGCATAGTCCCTCACTCCCTTTCCCTGACTTTCTAGTAAAGTACAGAAACGTTCCCCTTACCGAGCCTTTTCTTTCTTTATTTGTGCTTCCGGACCTTGGTGTCGCTGCACGGCGGGATCAACCCTTCCTATCCTCGGAAGCCTGAAGCCCAGACGACCCTTTCTCTCTGACGTCAGAGAGCGAAGACGGCCTCGTAGAACTGATAAAGTTTCTGTTGTTCTAGGACATCGTCCTGTAGAACTGTACTTCCAAATAAAGCACTCTTCATCAAACTATTCCCTGTCTCGCTTTCTCCTTCTCCACCACGCCACACACCACCTCCGAGTGAAGACGCCATTCGTGGTCCATCATGCACCGGCGGCTGAGTTCGTCCGTCCTGGCATTCAGGGAACCTACCAGGTGTTGAACCACCAGGGACATGCCCTGATGTTCCAGCCACGTCCAGAGGCAGACAGCCTCTTGACATAGGGTCCACGACCCCACCCCGCCCTGTTTGTTGCAGTACCACATTGCAGTGGTGTTGTTCGTGAACACCTGCACTACTCTCCCTTTGACAGAAGGAAGGAATGCTTTCAGTGCAAGACAGATCGCCCGGAGCTCCAGCAGGTTGATGTGGAGCCTGGACTCCGCCGGAGACCAGAGGCCTCTGATCTCTGCCTCTCCCATGTGGCTGCCCCATCCCAGAAGTGACGCATCTGTCACCACTGTGAAGTCTGGTTGGGGAAGGGAGAGGGACCTGCCGTCGACCCAATCCTGGTTCGTTAGCCACCACTGCAATTGGTGTGCAGTGCCCTCCGAGATCTGGACGACATCGGAAAGATTCCCCTGATGCTGCGCCCACTGGAACTTCAGGTCCCACTGCAGAGCCCGCATATGCCACCTGGCGTAGTCCACCAGCAGGAGGCCATGAGGCCCAGCAGCCTCAGGGTAATTCTCACCGAAACCCGGGATAGAGGCTGAAACATCGGTATCATAGCCCGAATATCCCAGACTCGCTGCTCGGGAGGATAGGCCCGAAACCGCCCTGTATCCAGAACTGCTACGATGAAAAGGAGATTCTGAGAAGGAATCAGGTGCGACTTCGGCACGTTGATAGTGAACCCCAGCGAGTGCAGGAGGTCTGCCGTAGTCTGGAGGTGGGAAACGACAGCCTGGGGCGAACTCGCCTTCAACAGCCAGTCATCGAGATAGGGGAAGACTGGAGCCCCTGATCTGCGTAGATGAGCTGCGACCACCCCATCACTTTCGTGAACACACGAGGGGCGCTGGTAAGGCCAAAGGGGAGCACGATAAATTAAAAAATGCTCGTGGCCTACCGTGAACCGTAGGTAACGCCTGTGGGCTGGCAGGACGGGGATGTGGAAATAGGCATCCTGCAAGTCGAACGCTACTACCCAGTCTCCGGGATCGAGGGCAGAGAGGATCTGAGCCAACGTGAGCATTTTGAACTTCTCCTTTCGGAGGAAGTGGTGCAGGGCCCCGAGGTCTAAGATAGGACGCAGGCCTTTGTCCTTTTTGGGTATCAGAAAGTAGTGGGAATAGCAACCACGACCTACTTCTGGCACAGGGACCTGTTCGATAGCTCCCTTGGCCAAGAGAGCTGTAACTTCCTGGCGAAGAAGGTCCAAGTGATACTTCGACATGCGATAGAGTGCTGGTGCCATCAAGGGAGGGGTAGACTCGAAGTGGAGGGAGTAGCCCCTTCGGACTATCTGCAAAACCCACCTGTCCGACGAGACGTGTTGCCAGTGGGGGAGGTGATGGTGAATTCTGCTGCCCACTGGCCTCTGGTGGCCCTGAAAGGCAGGACTAGGAAGGTTTGCAGGCTGCTGCAGGAGCAGGCTGCTGCAGGAGGGGTATGGATGAACTGGCCCGCCCGCTGGCCCCCAGACCCGCGTTGCTGGGTCCCACGTCCGTGGCCACGCATAGACTGGGTAGCTTGCGTGGCCCTGTGGCTCAATAGGGTGGAACGTGGTGGGGCACCCCTTTCGTAGCCACGAAAGCGGCGAAAGGCAGACTGCGTGGGGGGAGAGGTTGCTGCGAGACCCAAGAATCTGGCCGTAAACCTAGAATCCTTGAAGCGCTGAGTCCGCCTTGTCAGCAAACAGGCGACGGCCATCAAAGGGCATGTCCAAAAGGGTATAACGGCCCAAGAGGCATGCAGTGTTCACCGACCGCAGCCCTAAGCTGGCGGAAGAAAACATCTTCCCAAGATGGTCCAGCCTCTTGGATTCCCTATCTGGGGGAGCAGTAGGGAATGCGCCTTTAGAGGACGAGGCTTGTACCACCAAGCTCTCAGGAGTTGGGTGTTGGGAGAGGAAAAGTGGGTCGCCGGGGCCAGGCGTGGCTTCGGGCAATCCTCCTGTTCACAGGAGCCCCTGTGCTGGGCTTGGACCAAGTGTCCAGAAGGATGTCTGTGAGGGCTTCATTAAAAGGCAGCAGGGGCTCGGAAGAGGCCACTGCCGACTGAAGCACCTCTGTCAGGAGGTTAGTCCTGATTGCCACCGTAGGAAGCTTGAGGCCCAAGGCCTCAGCCGCCCTACACAACACCACTGCGTAGGAAGCTCCCTCCTCCGTAGCCACGTTAGGGGGGAGAGCTTGCCAAGGTCTGGGGAGGTATCCAAACCACTGGCATCACCCAACTCCTCTCACCAGTCCGGCTCTTCAAGCTGGTCAGCTAAAGGGTCAATAGACCCCTCCCAGTCCTCATCACCCTCCTCTGGCTGCCACTCAGGGCGATAGGGAATGCCAGGGATGAACAGCGATACAAAAGTACCCTCCGACGTCGGTACCGACGTCGGGAGATGTCACTCCGGCACCAGGTCCAAGTCGGGGGTGAGGCCGGGGTCGACGCCTGTTGGGGGCACAACTGGCGTCGGGAGCGTCATCTCTGGAATCGGTGCCGGGGAAGGTACCGTGAGGTCGACCGGCGCCGATCCGGATCCAGGCCTGGAGCCTCGGGGGCCCTCCGGTGCCGGAGCCGCTGACATCGAAGGCCCAGGGCCCCCAGCCGAGTCTGCGGGGCCCGAAGGCGTGCCTGCGGAGTCAGGCTGCACAAAAAAGCTGTGAAGCGCTTCCTAGAAAGCTCGAAGCTGGGCAGGGGACGCTCCGGCTCCAAGAAAGGGAGGAAAGCGCGGAGCCATCCCAGGAGCGGGCTTGGAAGACGGAGCTGGAGAGCGACTACGCTCCGGGTCACGCGTCGCGACGGCCGACGGACAGGGAGAAGGCAAAGAGCGATGAAGCTTCTTAGCCTTCTTCTTGTGCTTCGACTTACCCGATGAGTGGGAAGACTTCGAAGACGAGTGGTGGTCGCTCCGTGACCGGGCCCGAGACCTTCCTCTCGACCGGGACCTTGAATGACGCGGAGCGGACTGCTGGGCCTCCAAGAGCATTCGGGACCGCTCCCGTAAAGACTTCGGATTCATGGCCCAGCAGTCGGAGCACGACTTCGGGTCGTGGTCGCGCTCCAGGCACCAGAGGCACTCGAGGTGCGGATCGGTGACTGACATCAGCTTGTTACAGGAGTCACAAGGCTTGAAGTCGGTTCGACGATGGGACATCCCTTGTGCACCAGGAGTCGAAGACTCAAAAAAGATGTCGACAAAAGTCGAAAAAGTGTAGTTAAGAAAATGACTAAGGGGCACGCTCTCTCTCCGCACAAGCCTCTCTGCGCTGGCTGGCGTGGAAAAAGAAAGAACTGACGTCAGCGCGCAGGGGCAGTGTCTAAGTAGACACCGCGACGTCATCCCGGCGACCACGATGCCGACGGACGAGGAGTCGACCGACGCCACCTACAGACGCGCAGGGGTACTGCTACAAAAAAATTCTCCGGATACAGTCTGACGCCTGGGGTTAATTCTAAAGGTAAGGAATCTATAACTACAGTCACTTTCAGATATGTGTGTATTATTAGGAGCTTACCCTGATGCTAATCATACTAAATCTGTCTCAGCAATATTAACATGTTTTTTTTATATAGTTCTTCATAACGCACTTCCATTTCCAAGTGCTGTAAATAACAAGTGTTCCAATGATCAAATTTAAGTTACTCAACTTTTGCATGATGGATTGACATATCTTGCTTGCGTTTCAAGCCAAGGCCTCAAGTACACCCTATTTGTTTTAGTGGTGTACGTTCAGCACCACTCAGCCACCCGCACAACAGCTCTTGCTCATCCTGTTCTGGTCCTGGGTGTGCAAGGAAAACAGATATTGCTGCCCCGATGTACCTCTTATGTATGTGCGTACGTGTGTGTGGGTGGGTGTAAACTAGCACTGCTGCTGTCTGTGCTGTATCCTTTATGTGCAGAGTGTGTTTGAGAGTCTGAATGGGTGGTAATGTTGCAAAGCTGTTGCCCAAGCTGGAACTGCGTTGTGCTGTAAGGAAACTTACACCACTGACCGTAGGGTTCAAAAGTGTGGGCGTGGCTCTTTAGATGTCCATGCCCTGTGTGTAAGGAAGCTTGCATTACTGCTAACTTGTGCTATCTGTTCTGAGTATGAGGAAAGCTTGCATTGGTACGACTTGCGCTACGATGTTTCGAGAGACACTGTGTGAATTAATGTGTGTGTGTTTTACTGCCCGTATTGTACTTGTACTTGTGTTGTATATTTATCCGTGGATCTTACTCAAGTCTATTTAATGCAACAATCGGGAAACGCCAAGGTGAGTGCATTTGCCAATCCTCTTTCTTTTTTTAGTGCGACTCACTTCCGTCAAGACTCATTAGGGTCATTTCGGCCTGTGAAATTCCATACAACGTTGCAAATGTAGGTTACCCACCAGATTATCAAGTGCTCTAACAGAATAAAAAAATCATAAAATATAGTTTTCAGGCTAGATTTCAGTCCTAAGACTCTTAGCATAAAAATAAAAGAACAGAGAAAATGTAAACCATAGGAACTATAAAAACAAAGAATTACATATAATCATTATTCAAAACAGGCATTTTAGTTAAATGACACATAAGTACTAACTCTATTCTAAGCCTTAACAGAGCTTTGGAAGATTTGGGCCCATATGTACGTAGGTTTCATTTTGCGATTTCCTATTTGCGATTTTTTGCGATTCTCTATTAGGAAATCGCACACACCTATGTACTAATGTGTCTTTGACACATTTAACGATTCCTAATGGGGCCGCAATTTACCTACCTAATTAATATTCATGAAGTAGGATGCAATTTGCGACCCATTGAGAATCGCTAAAAATACAGGAATGGTGGTCTGCTCGGGCCAACAGACTACCATGTCTGTGTTTGCTTTTAAATAAAGCAAAGGTTTTTTTTTAAATGCATCCTGTTTTCCTTAAAGGAAAATGGGATGCGTATCACAAACAAAAATTACATGTTTCAGTTTCATTTTTTAAGAGCAGGCAGTGCTGCCTGCTCTTAAAAAATGTTTCTGCATGCATTCACAAAGTGGAAGGGGTCCCCTGGGCAACCCTTCTCGTTTGCGACTGAGTTATCACCAACTTCAAGTTGGTGGTAAAATGCAAATGTTTAGCAACCGCATTTCGGTCGCAAAACATTCTTGCATAGCACTGCGAGTCGCTATTAGGAAGGGACACCCTTAACATGCCCCTTCCTAATACCGAATCACTAACCCGTTTTGCGATTCGGTAATAGGTCACAAAATCGCAAAATGGCAAAATGGGCTTGGTACATAGGAAAATTCATTTTTCTGGTCGCAAACGGCCTGATTCTGCGAACTGGGACGTTTGCGACCGGAAAAAACCTCCATACATGTGGCCCTAGGTTCCTTAAATGTAAATGCATTTACTAGAAACAGATTAGAACAGGACACAATGTACAGTTTCGTTAACACCAATGTCCCATACTAATCCTGAATTGCTTTATTGTTACCTCTTATTTACCTTGGCCGTGTACTCATCTTTATTACAGTCTTGCGAGGCAAAGCATCTTGCGCTGGTTGAACATCATCCTATAAAAAGTAATATGCAAATCACTTAATATGTTAATTTGTACTGAAAAAACTGTTTGATTTAGGCTAATTTCATTGCTTAGAAAAATATAAAAAGCTGGACCTACTCAATACAGCAACTTGTACTCTTAACTCATTCACATAGGTAAATTTACATGTGCAGTTCTACTCATATGTAGATCTACTCCTATTCTTTGGTATTCAAATTTACTATTTTTTGAAATTCACTATTCATTCGGGAGCAGATATTTACACCTCAGTGGAGACTTACATGTCTCTACCCCCTGTCTGTGATGATATACAGCATTGGGGTGGAGATGAACAATAGTTACTTACCTGTAATCTGTGGTTCTCCAGTATTGGTATCTTTCATAGATTCACATGCCTGAATCATTCCCCGTCGTCGGAGTGGGAGTCCCACGGTACAAAAAGCAATAATTATACACATAATAACCATAATATATATATATATATATATATATAGTACCTAGAACCAGGAAGTGAAGTAGATAGAAACTACAGGGGAAGAAACTTCCACATTTATGACTTATCCAGGTCATTATAAATGGTCCAAACTGCAGCCAATCAGGCGACAGCACCCTCTAGAATGCTCTCCTCAGAGGCTGAGGCTCTCAGATTTTCTCGCACAAGAGTGTACCAAGTGACAAGAAAGTATAACGAGCCTCTGAGGGGAGGTGGGTGGGTTGCATGTGAATCTATGAAAGATACTAATACTGGAGAACCACAGATTACAGGTAAGTAACTATTGTTCTTCTCCAGTATTGGGGTATCTTTCATAGATTCACATGCCTGAATCAGAGTACAAAGCAGTACATCCATAAAATGCCTGTTAAATTGCACTTGTAACATTGTTCTATGTACAAGAAACCTCATGCAATGGCATACCTATTATAAGTTCCAAAGTATGCAAATATGAACATATATAAATGTGAATAAATAAATATATATATATAGCCAACTATATATACATATATGTCTAGCAATGTTAAACATAGGTAACATCAGTCTAAGAAAGCAGTAAAAGAAAAGGAGGAGGGTAGAACAGAGGCTCACCTTATCTAAAAAGATTACGGAGAACCGCTTGTCCCACCGATGTGTCTGCATTACTGGCAGCTTCCAAACAGTAGTGCTTGGTAAAGGTGTGCGTGCTGGACCATGTTGCAGCTCTGCAGATTTGATGGAGAGGCACACCAGCAAACAAGGCAGTAGACGAAGACATTGCTCTAGTAGAGTGTGCTCTTGGCCTTGCTTGTAATGATCTTCCTGCTTGTTGATGGCAGAGACAAATTGCAGCAGAAATCCAACGAGCTATGGTCTGTTTGGATATTGGTTGACCCTGGCGTATTTTCCCATAGGCCACAAATAACTGGTCAGATTTACGGATGGAAGAAGTCCTTTGTAAATAGAATTTGAGACATCTTCTGATGTCAAGCGTATGTAAAGTTCTTTCTGCAGTTGATTGAGGTTTAGGGAAGAAAGTCTTTAAAATTATTGGTTCGTTGAGATGGAAGTCTGAAGGTACTTTAGGCATAAAACTGGGATTAGTACGTAGCACTACCGAGTTTGAAGTGAATTGAAGAAAAGGCAGATTAATAGTGAAGGCTTGAATGTCACTGACTCTCCTAGCCGATGTTAATGCTAACAGCAGAGACACCTTCCAGGAAAGAAACTTCAAATCCACTCTATGAATAGGTTCAAAGGGGTGTCGCATAAGTTGTGCAAGCACCACGTTCAGATGCCAGGATGGAGATGGGCGGCGGATAGGAGGAAACATCCTAAACAATCCTTTGAAGAATTGCTGAATGATCCTAGCTGAATAAAGAGAGTTGGAACCATCTTGCCGATATCTTGAAATAGCCGCTAGAAATACCTTCAGAGTCGAATGGGACAGGCCTGATCTTGCCAGTGTGTAAAAAGAATGGTAGGATCTGCTCCGGTTTTGCATGGATCGGATGAATGGCGGCAGTTTGACACCACAAGCAAAACCTCCTCCATTTAAGCCTGTACGTCTTAATAGTGGAAGGTGTTCGAGCATTGGTTAAGACTTCTTTGCAGTCCGCAGGAATATCTAAATGAGCGAATTCAAAGTGCTCAGGCGCCAGGCCGCTAATCTCAAAGATGGAGGGTCCGGATGACAGATCTGTCCGTTCTGGATGGACAGAAGGTTCGGTATTGGTTGAAACTGAATGGGATCGCATTCCGACAGAAGGAGGAGTTCGGTAAACCAGAACTGGCGAGGCCACCTGGGAGCAATGAGGATTAGGCGACAGGGTTCCCTCTTCATCTTCCGGAGCACCCTGGGAACCAACGGTATCGGAGGAAAAGCGTAGGCATAGATCTGTGACCAGTTCATCGAAAAGGCATTCCCGCGTGACCCTTTGTGGGGAAGCCAACTTGCAAAGAATGGGCATTTGTGGTTCTGACTGGTCGCAAACAGGTCTAGATCGGGACGACCCCACAACTGAAATACTCGATCCAACGTTGGTTGATGTAACTCCCACTCGTGATTGGATACTGTTGATCTGCTGAGGGAATCTGCCAAGACATTGGAAACTCCGGGAACATGTATCGCTGACAAGCTGATCCTGTGTCGTATCGCCCAGTCCCAAATTTGTTAGGCTTGTTGTGAGAGTCGGGCAGACCTTGTTCCCCTTGTTTGTTCAAGTAGTGCATACTTGTTGTGTTGTCTGTCCGAATTAATACTGATGCCCCCAGAATGATGGTGCGAAAGGATTTTAGGGCTAGGAAGATGGCCAGCAATTCTAGAAGGTTGATATGCCACATTCGTTGCTGGATGTTCCACTTGCCGCTGACCGTGAGCCCTTGAAGGTGTGCTCCCCACCCTTCGAGGGATGCATCCGTAGTGATGGTGAAACTTGGAGCTTCTACTAGGAAAGCGCACCCTTTCTTTACATTCTTTCTGTGAGTCCACCAAAGTAAGGCTTCTCTCATCCGGGAGGTGATGCGAATGAGGTCGTTGAAGGAACCTGAGACCTGCAACCATTGATGGCTGAGCTCCTCTTGTAGTGGTCTCATCTTGAGACGACAGTTGGGAAGTAAAGGAATGCATGAAGAAATCATCCCCAGAAATGATTTTAACTGTCGGACTGAAGCGTACTTTTTGAGCACAATAGGTGTGCAAGGCTGCAAATCTTTTGTTGCCTTTCTTTTGAGATGAATGCTTGTGTCAGTCGAGTGTCTAACGTGGCTCCCAAAAACGTTTGTCTTTGCGATGGAACGAGATGAGACTTGTCGAGATTGATGGAAAGTCCCAGAGATTGGAAGAGGGACAAACATCTGCGAATGTGGGCGTCTGCGACCATAAAAAACTCGCCTTGATAAGGCAGTCTAAATACGGAAAGATTTGAATCCCTTCCAGACGTAGGTGTGCGCTCACCGGTGCTAGAACCTTGGTAAATACACGGGGTGCGGAGCGTAGTCCGAAAGGAAGGACCTTGAACTGGAAGTCCCTGCCAGCCACTCTGAACCGCAAATATTTCCTGTGTCTGGGAAGAATCGGTACATGGAAATATGCGTCCTGGAGGTCGAGAGTAGCCATGTGATCCCCGCAGAAAGGAGATGAAGTATTTCTTGAAGCGTTAACATCCGGAAGGACAACTTTTTTAAATATTTGTTGAGGGAACGGAGATCCAGAATGGGGCGCCATTATCCCGATTTTTTCTTAATCAGGAAGAACCTTGAATAAAACCCTGTTCCTCTTTGCAATTGAGGAACTCTCTCGATCGCTCCTTTTTAGCATCAAATTTATTTGGGAAAAAGCTCTTTGAGATGAGCTGGCGGTGGGCCTTTTGGAGGAGAGCTTGGAGGGATCTTTATGAACTCTAGAACATGGCCTCTGGCCACAATGTCCAGGACCCACTTGTCTGATGTTATATCGGACCAGTTCGAGTAGTACTGGGAGATTCTCCCTCCAACTTTTAAAGGGGTAGGCGGTAGAATAGGTGGCAGGTGGCGGTTGTCATTGTTTCTTAAAAGTGTCGCGTCCGCGATAGGAAGGCCTTCTCTTATTCTGTGAATAGGAGGTATTTCTTTGTCCATAAGATTGTTGACGTTGAGGTTGGTAACGTTGATTGTTTTGGAAGGACTGATATGACCTTTGTTGGTTATATCCTCCTCGACTAGAAAAGGAGCCACGGCCCCTAGCTCCACGAAAGGGTGGCTTCCGAAATTGGAGGGTACCCAGAGATCTTGCAGTTTCGGTATCCTTTTTGATGGCTTGAAGGGCCTCGTCCACATGCTGGCCAAAGAGAGACTCACCATCAAACGGCATGTCAATTATCTTTGCCTGAACCTCCTGGCGGAAAGATGTTGATTTGAGCCAGCCTTGTCGTCGTAGTACTGCGGCCCCTGCTAATTGTCTAAAACCTGTGGATGCGACATCCACGGCCGAATCTATGATCTCTGCAGAGATACGTTCTCCTTCTTGCAGTATCTTTAAAGCTTCCGATTTGGATGGTTCTGGCAACATGTCGATGTAAGGAGAGATTTCCGACCACATCTGTCTGTCGTATCGGCCTAGAATGGCCAGTGAATTAGCAGCATGGACTGTTGTTGCTGCCATGGTGGACACCTTTTTTCCAATGGTGTCTAACCGTCTGCCATCCCTATCTGGAGGAGCTGTGATCTGAGAAGATGGGTTCCTAGCTCGCCGTTGTGCCGCCTGGGCAATAACAGAATCGGCTTTCGGTTGCCCTATGAGGCATGCCGGGGTGTTATCTGGCGCCTTGTATTTTTTGTCGAGGCGAGGTAGGACCGCAGGAATAGAGGCAGGAGCCTTCATGACCTTCAATCCCTCTTGCCAGATGAAGTCAATTATTGGGATGGTCCGTACCTGTCTCCTCGTCTGATCTTTAAAATCGTATAGGAAGCACTCATCCTTTTTGGTTTCCATAGGTAGGAGAAACCTTTGAGTTGCCCTTTCCATCAGAAGATGAAATCCTCCGATGTCAACAGGAGGAGAATCGCTGGGAGCTGGAGTTGAAGGAGATGGAGTTTGTAACTGGTAATCATCCCACTCCGTAAGAAGCGATCTGTCGTCTAACTCTCCTTCCTCCCTATCGTTGTCAGAGATGTGAGCATCATCGGAATGATGAGAAGGTACCGGAGACGGTGGTCTGGGTGACCTCAATGCAGAAAAAGAAGTTTGAGGTACAGGTGTTGGTGGAATAGATGAAGCCGATTCAGATGGAGGAAAACGGCGATAATAATCATCCAACATGAATTGAAGATTATTCAATAGAGCCAAAGGCATTTGTGCCGATGGAATCGCATCTTGAGCTGGAGCAACAGTCTCTGGGGAAGGTTCATCATCTTGATCATTTTCTTGATATTTGATGAACAATTCTGATGGGCTCCTGGCAGTGCGAAATCTCTCATCGTCCTCAGATTCGTCCTCATCCTCCCCATAATCTAGTAAGTGTTGAGGTAATTCTAGAGGTACTTTAGTAGGGGAAATATGTAGTGGAGAAAGGATCTCCAACGAAGAACCCCGTCTATGCAACAAAGAAGAAGCTGACGTTAGTGGTGGTAATTGCACCTGTGTCGTAGACGGTGTAGATGGCGCCGTTGCCGCGGCAGCTGACCAGACCTGTAATTCTGTACAAGCAGATAATTGTAGCGTCGACGAGGGAGCCGTCGACGGAGTCGTCGTTGACGGAGCCGGTGTGAATGAAACCACCGACAATGAAGCAGTTGTCGACGACGAGGCAGTCGCCGACGACGAGGCAATTTTTGACGACGAGGCAGTCCTCGACGACGAGGCAGTCTTCGACGACGAGGCAGTCTTCGACGACGAGGCAGTCTTCGACGACGAGGCAGTCTTCGACGACGAGGCAGTCTTCGACGACGAGGCGGTCTTCGTCGACGAGGCGGTCTTCGTCGACGAGGCGGTCTTCGTCGACGAGGCGGTCGTCGACGAGGCTGTCGTCGACGGGAGTTTTCTAATCTTCGTCGTCGTCGACGGGGCGTCGACGATAGATCTAATTTCCGTCGTCGACGAAATTGGCTTCACGGAGACAGAGACCAGCGTCGACAGTGATGACGCCCGACGACATGATCATCTGAGGTCTCGGCGACGAGAAGGTGGCAGTTGACGTCGTTGTAGCGCCGACGGTAAATATCGTCGACGGAGTCGTCGTCGATGCCGTCGACGACGGTGCCTTATTCTGAGGTAAACTCTTCTCAGAAATTCTTTTTGAAGCCAGAGACTTCGGAGTTTGTCTCGGGGGGGTAGTATGAAGAGGCTTACTCTTTGAAGGTGGAGGAGCCTTTTTTGAGGAGGAAGGCACTTCAGCACCCTTAGAGGACTACTGTTTTCTCGACACCTTAGCCCCAGAAGAAGATAAGAGTTCCTCAGCAACCCTCTTCCTAGAGGACACTATAGAGCCTGAGGCAATACTCCCCACATCAGATAAAGGGTTATCTTGATCCTTAATCTTCTGTAGCCACAGAAGTAGACGTCCATCTCTGTCTCTGAGAGTCTTTTGAGGGAAGGTCCTACAGATCTTACAGTCTCTCACCTGGTGATCAGGATACAGGCAATAAATGTATTTCTTGTGGGGATCTTCCGAGAACAGTCGTAGCTTCCCACAAGATTCACAAGGTCGAAAGAGAGATCTTGTAGAAGACATTCTGAATGAAGTAAATTGTGAAGAATAGGAAAAATACTGAGCAGAGCTCAGGGAGACTCCCTTCACACGACGTGCGGTAGAAAATCTGAGAGCCTCAGCCTCTGAGGAGAGCATTCTAGAGGGTGCTGTCGCCTGATTGGCTGCAGTTTGGACCATTTATAATGACCTGGATAAGTCATAAATGTGGAAGTTTCTTCCCCTGTAGTTTCTATCTACTTCACTTCCTGGTTCTAGGTACTATATATATATATATATATATATATTATGGTTATTATGTGCATAATTATTGCTTTTTTATGTACCGTGGGACTCCCACTCCGACGACGGGGAATGATTCAGGCATGTGAATCTATGAAAGATACCCCAATACTGGAGAACTCCCTATCTGAAATTTTATAAATTTAGTTTATTTTAAAAATGTAAAATATATTTTAATTTAAAATACACATTCAAAATAAATAATATAAACCTGAAACCTTAGGTGTTCTTTTACATAGGTTACACTCCAACACCACAGTCAAGATAGGTTACGACACTGATGGTAAGAAAACACACCCAATTTTCTCAACTGAGGAAGTTCGCCAAGGATATATCTTGGGCCCCGTTTCTATTCCTTATTTATACAAATGGTTTAGAGGCGCACTTATTGCAGAAGAATCCAGATTATCCGAAGACTGGAAGAGACTTTGTTCCAACACTCATGTATGCAGACGATGCTGTCCTAGCAAGGACAACTATGAGCCAGCAGAAATCCCTTGACGCTTTTGCAGATTATATGGCATCCCTTGACTTAAAAGTGAACTACAAAAAATTGTATGTAATGGTATGAGACCCCAAACTACCAAAGTCTAAACATTTGTGGTGCAGGTTAATGTGATTGAGAAAGTTAAAAGCTTCTCTTATTTGGGTATCCTTTTTAACACACAGCTTTCATGGGGCCCTTTATTGACTCTAAGAGCGCAGCAGGCAACTAGAGCAGTGGAGGCACTTTTTCGTTTCGCAGCCAATTTGAGCCAGAAACCAGTTAAAGAGCTGATAATTGTTTCCAAAGCAATATGTCTCTAGATTGTCACTTATGGGGCAGGAGTGTGGGGTCACATTAATTGCACTAAGCTTCAAGTTTTACAGAACAACCTTATTAGAATGCTTCTGATGGTACCTAAAAGCGCGTCAACCCTTTTTTGCCACTCTAAATTGGGTTTGAAACACATCGAGGACCACACTGGCCTTGCCCGTATATGCTGTTATGGGCAAAGATCTGGCTTTCATTGTATCTAGAATTTTTAAGATCTTATTACAGATTGACTTACTATGTCTAATGCTGAGAAGATTCCTTGGTTCAGTTACCTGAAACGTGCGTTCCAAGAAGTTGGCCTAATTGATTTTTTTGATAACCCCCATAAAATCGAAGGGGAATGGGAGCACACTGCTTCACCTCCCAGCACAATTCACCCCTTAGCATTATGGTAAATGCAGTTCACTTTAAATGCTTACTTGAGTTTTTGCTGAAGTGTTTCACCAAAGTTGGTGCAGGTTAGTGCTGTGAATCTCTAGACACATGCGTTTCTGGATATTATCCTTCATCAGTAGAGATAAAAAACAAAATATCATCTGGGGTTGCTGAGAAAGCTGCCACAATCCTTTCAGGTCTCAATACCTCTCACTGGCGCACAAGTGCATCTCCAAAAGCTTGTCAGCTCAATGTCTCAATGGAGCCTTTTCAAACAGAAGGGGGATGGGAGCACCCTGCTTAACCTCCCAGCACAGTTCACCCCTCAGCATTATGGTAAATGCAGTTCACTTTAAATGCTTATTTGTAATTTTGCTGAAGTGTTTCTCCAAAGTTGGTGCAGGTTAGTGCTGTGGATCTCTAGACATGTTTCTGGATATTATCCTTCATCAGTAGAGATAAAAAACGAAATTCATCTGGGGTTGTTGAGAAAGCTGCCACAATCCTTTCAGGTCTCAGTAACTCTCACTGGCGCCCAGCTGCATCTCCAAAAGCTCGTCAGTGGTATTGTAGAGTGCTCGATATAACGGAGATGTTGTCCACCTGAAACTTGAGAACTACATAGGGTTCCCTACTTCCTTATATATACACACACGCACACACACACACTTTGACTTAAAAATGTAGAGGTTCCTGCATACCTGGTGGATTGATTTGAGTAAGCTTGCAGGTGAAGAGGAGTACCCGCCATCGAATTTGATGCCATCCTGATGGAGGTTTTGTAACAATCAACACTTACGCAGGCTAAGGTGAGTGATTCACTATGAGCCTTTTATATATATATCTATGTGCACTAGGAGATGCTTTAAGGAGAAAGTGTCACTGACGGGATCATTGGTAATTTAGTTCTAAATGCTGCTTCATGCATTGCAATTTGTGGTATTTATATGATGCCATTTTGGATGCTGATTCCAAGCTTTTCTGCTGTGCCGAAACACGTTTTGCCCATGGTATGAATTTGATCACAGATAAAAAAAAATTGTAAATTTATTTCTCCAGCTGTACTGCCTTCATCTTGAAATTGCTTATTCTTTTAAACTATTTGTTTGGTGTTTCAGAGGGTATACTTTAAAAATCTACAGTAGAAACCTTGTTTCCAAAAATATTGACAGTGTATCCTGTATCTTTTTTTTGATGGCCGGGTTTTAACTGGTTCTTATAGGTGAGGCACAAAGAATTTGTCCTGATGAATGCACAACATTGTGTTGGCTAACTCAGCGCACAAACTAATCGACTATAGCTCATTCAGTTGAGTGTGACAAAAAACGACTGGAGAATGACCCTAATTCCATAGTTTTAATTACGCCATTGCTCTCAGACTGATAAACTACTGTGCAGTGTATTACATTTTTAATATTCTTTTTTGTTTTCCCTGGTCTACACATTCTTCTTTTCTCTTTACAATATGTGATAATGGGTTCATTTAGATAGGGGACCCTCAGATTGGTAGTGTAACACAATGGCACTTAGGAACTTTATCGTCACAAAAAAGTTCTGAAGAGTTAAATAGCATTCTTTATACTTCTTATTGGGCCTCTATTATTTCTCTGAGTGACTATCTGGGAACATACAAGTATGGCAATACACCCGTATGATAAGATTTGTGGGGGAAACCACATGGAGTATCTAACCAATTGCCCACATAAGAACTACTGAGGAGCCCTTTATTATTTTGGGGAATACCCTTGAGACATTTTCTCATCTTTTCAAGAGTGGTTTTATTCCAGCTAATGCTTGACAAAGGGACATTCACCACACATTTGATGCCACTGAGGCTAGTAGTCACAAAACATTTCAGGATGTGTGCCATTCTTCCACCTGTTAAGTAGTAAACAGATTTAGGATTAGCCCTGTGCAGTTTTCTGAGGTCTATATTTGTAGGGTGGACTAAGTGGGCACCTCGTCCTTTTGTTGTTATGTTGATATAGAAGGCAACTATAGAATCATTCACGCTCCTGTTCAAAAGGCCAAATATGTGTGTGAAAACATCTCTTAACTCTGCTGCTGCAAAGTCCATAAAAACAGTCCTTTCAATATGCTGGTATTATATATTTTAAGGGTTTTCAGTCTGTGAAAATTGTGCAGTATATCAAAACAATGCCCTCACAGCTTTGTCTGACTTACAATGTTAAATTATTAAAATGTGTATTAATTAATGATGTTTGAATGCAGCAGTTTATAAGGCATATGGAAAGATATTTTTTATAGACAAATATATTTTTTAAATGTTTAATATTTTCTTTATATTTAACGTACAGTAAAAGTTACTTTGAAGCCAGTGCACATTAATGCAGGGAGATGCAACTACTTGAAATAGGAAGCAGGAAAAGTAAAAAGAATAAAATAAATGTTCACACAGCAACTCCTTTGGAGTGTCTCATTATCCATTGGACCACAAACCTATCAGCATTAAATGTGAGATCTGTCTATAAAGAGCTTCCGGCACCTCTAAAAAAAAAAAATCTACTCAAACATTTAAATGGAAGATTAAAAAAACCTTCTATGTCTGCCAAAATGTTATTATTTTAAAATCAAGAACGTATTTAACAGTAGAGAAAATGGGTATCCTGAGCAAAGAGATGTGGAGAGGCAAGGCTGGACTTTGGTACAGTCTCTGTCTTTGTCTATCTAGCCCCATTAAAATATATATTATGCCTCAAATTATTGAAAACCCATGACCCCCTCACATTTTTAACCAGCTTATTTCCTATCTGCATTAACACCTGCCCATTCATTTACTTTAGTATGCTCTACAGGAAAGGCTTAAAATGCAACAGCTTCGGCTCCCATCAAATGGCATTCAGGAGACCCTCACTTTTGGTTTGAATACAGAATGTTAGCTCTCTAGTTGTAGAGTATATCACTGGAGCGCCAACTGCTAGTGCTTGAAGTACAAGGTTCACTCAGCATAGCAGATTATTTTTCTGTCCTGGGTAAGGAAAATATTTGAGAATTTATAAAAAATGTGTCTTCATTTTAGCTTTCTAGAGCACTAACCATAAAGTATATGTCAAAATGGAACCTTTCAACGTGTTTATCTAGTACAGTCTTTGCCATAGAAAATACTTTCAGCTGTACAGCTCTGATTCCAGCAACATGGAAATCACATGTTTTCCACATCTGTCATGAATATAGGTTGTTAGCACTCAAGTTGTTTATTACAACCGGCTAATGAAACTGCAGCAGAACACTTGGGAATAAAGTGACAGACTGCTTATGCTGTTGGAAGTATATTTTACTCAGATTGTCAGACTTTATTTTTACATGCTGAGTAATTAATAGAAAATGTGTTCTCATTTTAGCTTCTTCCTTCCATAAAGTCTATGAGAAAAACATGAAAGAACCAGTTTTCTCTCAAACATGGTTTATCAAATCCCAGTAGAGGATCCACCTTTTTTACAAGGGTAAGATCACCTGAGAACTCACCACAGTTCCTAAAATTAGTATGTCACCGACAAAAGATTTATATAATGTAGTGGCTAAAATCTGTTATCGCCTATTATATTTCTTCCTTTTTGTGACTGACTAATCCATTTACCACAATGCATTTCAATGGGACACAAATGGTGGAGACGTCTCACAAAAAAAACAAAATCCAAAAGGTATGCTGCTTGTAACCTAAGACCTAAATAATCCCATGTACAGTACAGCATCTTGGACTTGGTGAATTTTATCCCAAGTTTTAAGGGTCCGATTTACAAAAGAAATATTATCCAAGGGTAAGTTCACTCCCAATTAGTAAATATCTTGGATGGAGTAGGACACTCGGCTTCACCTCTGGAACCTCTCACTCCACCTCAGTCAATAACTACCTGGGAGTACCCTACCCCCTGGTTAACACTACTTAATAAGCATGTGCCTCCCAAACCCCTCCTTAAATTTCCCTTAACCCCATCAAGAGTAATTATTCACCACTTTTCCCACCACTGCCCCTTGTCCATTCCACTTTTACTACAAAATAGTATACTTCCCGTTACCAAGTGGGCTCTGCCCACTTAATCCCCCAGTTTGTTTTAGCATTTGAGTACCAGGTTTTTGGACTTTTAGTGTTAGTGAGTCTCACTACCCCAGTCTCAATAAAATGGACTGAGAGTGCTATGCGCCAGTGTCCGCCTCTTAAGATAAGGCTACTGTTGTACAGCTAGGGTAAAAGGTGCTGAGCTGGTTACACATGAACATGTAAGCACATGTGTGTGCGGGCTGCGCATGTGAGTCTACCGTCTTTCCTGCCTGGTATCTGTGCACAGGTTGCCTGTCACAGAAGGGACTTCTTAAGGATTGTTACTGACACGGTGTAGGCCTTATAATATGAATAGGAATTCACAATGTAGGTCTATAGTGCTTACACTGTATTACACACTATGGGTGAAATCTGCACTAAAGCACAGTTTTGCCCCACTTCGGCCTACAGGGTCTAGTGCGGTATCAATCTAGAGGTAAACTTGCAACCTGACTGTTGATTTACTGTCTATAACATCATACACTCCTTATGCATTTATAGAATTGGTCAGAACTTTCCACGCCCACTTAAAAATTCTTGCAGAAGGGAGAGTCAGATGAGACAACACTAGACCTGGGACAGACAGAGAAACGATGCTCACCTGGAAAGAGAAGCCACCTGATGCCCGACAAGGTTCTGACTGTGACTCAAACTGACCACCAGGATGGATCTCTCCAGGGCCAATAGAGCTGAGCTTCTTATGCCCCCTGAAGAACAGTTGGGAGAATGAGCCTACTGTGGAACCTTGGCTGCATCACCCGGAACATCTGTGGACTGACCCTTGACTCCGCTAATATACAGGTGCCCTGCAAGTTCCCAGGATGCTGTGGGACCTGGAAAGTGCGTCAGAGAGGATATGTTGCTTGTTGGCGCAGAGAACTTTGCACAAGATACCCACACAAGCAAGAGAAGAGCAGCAGGAGCCAGGCAAAGAACAGGACTGGCACAGTGAGCTAGAAAACCGAGGTCCCAGCAAAAGTGCCATTTTAAATGATAGGAGACCAAAATAAAGTGCTACTGACGGCTAAAGCTGCCCCCCAGGAGCAAAGCAAACCCCAAATCGTTCCAATTGGCCTTACAGGGCCCAAGCTACAGCCTGGTCACCCAGGAGGAGTAGGCAGAGAATGAAGCCCACGCTGCTTGGCGGCGATTTCAAAAATTTTACCTGCGTAGGGCCAAGCCCCCTGGGGTCAGCGCAAACCCATTTGTTTAGTTTAAATGAGGAAGCAGCATGCACAGGGCCCCTTCTGCCCAGATCCTCTTTTAGCCCCAGGGACCCTATCCCCAGGGACCAACACATAGGAAACTGTCCCAGGGAATTCCATCTCCCCAGGACCAAGATGAGGACCAAGGAGGCTTCTGGGGCAGACATGAGCCCCAGGAGCGCGATTGGTGCTTTTCCTGCTTCCCTGTAGCAGTTTCTGCAGGGGGCGGGCAAACCAGTGAGCTGTTCCCGCCCAAGTTCAATGCGGGAGGGAGAGAGACAACGACAGCTCTTGCCCAGGCTCCTTGAGAGCTGTGAGCTGGTGTGGACAGCCAGCTGGGCAGCACAGGAGAGGGTTCACCACGCTGCCCTACTTAAAAGGAAGAAGAAAAAAAACAGAACAAAGCATGTGGGACAGGGGCACCCAAGAGAAATTGACAACACAGAATGAGGCCACTTTACATATAATATTCAAGTCTCAGGGGGGATATGGGAGCCTCGTAAGCCCCTGCAGAGGCCCTATTTCATTCCTCTCTGTAGTGCCCCAGAAGGGTAAAGTCACCACCAACATATTGGGTGGGTCTGCAGGAAGTACTGCAGCCTCCCCCGACCCGAAGTTGCCCCATAACAGTTGCTCCAAGTCTCTCATGAGGTAATATTTATGCCCCTGTGTTAGACTTGGCATCTTTTGGCGTGTTTCCCCTGTCTTTTTGCTTTCTGACCTCCTGGTTTTGACTCTGTTTTTGCTGGTTTAGTGCCTCTGCGCACTTTCTCACTGCTGTTCAGTGTTAAAGTGCAAGTGCTCCTGCTGTAAATTGTTATTAGGGATTGGTGTTTCCATGATTGGCATATTTGATTTACTAGTCAGTCCCTAGTAAAGTGCACTGAGTGTGCCATGGCCTGTAAATCAAATGCTACTAGTGGGCCTGCAGCACTGATTGTGCCACCCACAAGAGTAGCCCTGAAAAGGTTACTGAGATCTGCCACTGCAGTATCGGTGTGCGTTTTAGTACTGCCATGTCAACTTGGCAAGTGCACCCACTTGCCAGGCCCTAACCTTCCCTTTTCTTACATATTAGTCACCACTAAGGTAGGCCCAAGGCACCCCTGTGGGCAGGATGCAGTGTATGTGAAAGGTAGGACATGCCCTGGTGTGTGTAGCATGTCCTGATAGTGAAATACTGCCAATTTCGTTTTTCACTATTGCAAGGCTACCTGTTCCCATAGGATAGAATGGGGAGTTTGCTTATAACATCTTATAAACATAACTACCCGTGGGAAAAAGGTAGGAAAATAAAGTTTAGTATGCCTGAACTCAGAATGTTAAAATGCATCTTTTAGTGAGGGTGATTTTTACATTCTGTGTTTAAAAATACCACTTTTAGAAAGTAGGTATTTTCTTGCTTAGCCATCCAGTGTGCCTCTGCTAGGATGTGTATTGACTGTCTGACTTTGGGATGACAGGGGCTGGGGAGGAGCAGTGGCTCCAGAGAGTCTGGATGGGTCAGGGCTGGGCTGAATAGACCTGGGCTGCATTTAGAGTAGGGGAGGAGATTTTTTTTCACCTGAATGGGCCTGGTCTGCCTCTGACAGTGTTGTCTCCACCTCCTGCCAGGAAGCTGCACCAGAGAGGACAGAACTGGTTCTGGCTGGGCAATGACACTCTCTGCCTTCAGAGAACAAAGGATTTTGTGGTATAAATATTGGGGCCCAGACCCCAGGACTTTAGATCTCTTTTGGACCAAGAAGACTGCTAAGAAGAAGAGCTGGAGAAGCTGTGAGGAGGGACTACCACTTTGCTGTGTGCTTTGCCATCCTGGTCTCACCGACGCCGTCGCTGCTGCTGACTTCGACATCCATGACCGCATCGTGGCTGGGGGCACTGCTCGTAAGTTTCACGACGCACCGCATCGTCCCCCAAAACCGTCTGGGCCGACCGACGCCAGCTCCCGCTAACCGGCTCTGTCGCCTGCACCGCAACCTGCCAGCACCGCAACGAGCACCGTCTCGCCCTGCACCGTAAGCCTTGGTCTCATCAACGCCGTCTGGACAATCGTCACCGAACCGCTGCCTGCACTGCATCGAGAGGACACTGCACCCTGCACCGCTTTCATTTTGCAACGCAACCGGGACGGTTGCCACGACCGGCTCGCACCACTGTGTCAGCCGCAACGAGAAAGGTACTGTTACCAAGTCTGTCCACGCTTTCGCTGGCCCGTACCAACGCGGTTGGCTGGAACTGTTAGACTCTGTTGTTTTCAGCATCGCGGTAGCCCCAGACGGAGCTACCGACTCGTACGAACTGTGTTTTTTAAGTATTCTTGCAAAGTATACCTTTTTAAGTATTGTATTGTGGATTTTTATCGTTTTGGTCTTGTTTTAAGTATATAAAATATTGGATATTTTTCTAAACTGGTGTGGTGTTCTTTTGTAGTGTCTTCACTGTATTACTGTTGGTTATGTGCAAATGCTTTACACACTGCCTCTAAGATAAGCCTGACTGCTCGTGCCAAGCTACCAAGGTGGTGAGCAGGGGTTATTTTAGGAGTGTAACTCCCTTATCCTGACTAGAAGGAAGGGTCCCTACTTGGACAAAGGTGCAAACCCTTGCCAACTAGAGACCCCCATTTCTAACACCCTGGGAGAGATTTTTAAAGCTTTCCAGAGCCTGGGCTTTTGCATATAGGCTTCAAAGGGCATGGCCTCTAGTAGTGGGTCCTGGAGCTGCAGTAGCAGCTTGGTGAAAGTAAAAAAGTAAAAATAAGACTCCAAGATACACGTTCCAAAATGTAGTACTTTATTGATAATGCTGACAGTTAACAATGCAAGGTTTTCTAGTAGATGTTATTGAATGTTGAGACTACCGCCATTTACTTTAATGGTGGGTTATACCATGCATGGCATATTGATAGTGCCATAATTGACTTCAATGGTGTTATGTTGGTGAATTAGAACATCCCTGCTTTTACTGATGTAGCGATACCCTGAGACACCCCCTTATATTGTGATGGCGCATCTAGTATAGATGAGGGGTATTGTAGTTATAGGGTTCAGAACCCACGAGAGATGTAGAGTGATATGAGGGTGTGACCAAGGGCATTTCCATCTACCAGACTTTACACATTTGTAATTTAATGCATAGTATTTAGAACTGTGTGTATAATAAAAGTACTGGACATTGGTTTATTCCATTTTTTGTTGCATACTGGCAAGCAGGGTGTACTAGCCCACACCACCTTCCTTGAGTAGACTTTGGACTGCTCTGAAGTTGCTACTCGAAGAGAGTCATGTGCTACAAAGGGTACTAAGTACCCAGCAAAAAGACAATTGCGGACTTATTACTTTCAAAGGACTCACCCCCTTCACAACTAATACTCAATTTCTTACACTGACATTTGCCGAGAACTCAGCCATCACAAGTAAAGATAGTGGCAGAGGTGGAGCTCTCCACCTGTAGGATTGTGAATTGCATTTTGTTATAAGTAGTACTGCTTTATGTATTACAAAATGAGGTGTGGGAATTGGGACCCTACACTTTAGATCCTCCCCTTCTTCTAAATTCACAAAATGTCCTCGAGAAAAGTCATATTTTGCAAAGTACTAGTTGCTTTAATAGATGAGCGCTGTGCAAGCTCATCCACCTTTTATTCATTTCATTGTTTTATATAGTGATGGTTTAAACGTGACATTTATTGGTTTCATATTCTTCGATTCCTGAACCCTTTTTCCTACAACTTGAATCACTTACCCTATAAATAAAACAAGGCTTGATGCCAGCGTGATTATGCACACAGTCATTTAGACATCACAGTATGAGTAACTGTTGAAACACGAATAGAATCATGGTTGATCCATACAAAGAGGTTTATTAAGAGTTAAAAGAAACTAGAATCTTCAGAACCTATGTCAATCCATTTTTGAAATGTGATTACAACAGATTACAACGTGTAGCAAAGAAGATGTTTAGGATATCTAAATTTGGCTACGCCTAGTTTGTACATCCTTTGGAAAGGGTCATGTATCGATTCAGATGAAATACAGATATGAATGAAGAAAGCTCATTGGTGATCAAAGGGTCCAAAAAAACAGGAGGGCTTGGCCCAATTCACCAAGTGATTTGGAGCTGAATTCCCAAAAATAATATTTAGTGAATACATGCTGTGCTGAAATCCAATGCATAATGCTTACGGAAGGGGATATTTCCAAATGGCTGAGTTGCATATTACAATCCAAGGAATTAGCTGCTTTAAAGTTACTATTGCTTCCGCAGCATTAGCTGTGTGATAATGGATGCTCCTAGAAGCAGGGAAGTAACAGAATTCATAAAACTGTAAGATTCAGGAAGCTACTAAACATGCAACATCAGCATGATTAACCTGGGTAGACCTCATAAAAGGCACACAAAAGGAACATTTAAAGCTCATGGTTATGTAGGTACTTATCACTAGAGGCATTGGTAAAGAAAAAGAAAGAAAAACAGGAAAAAGGTTGAAGATGAAAAATGCTCAGGGCATTAGCAGTGCTTCAAGGGACCAAGCAGGACACAAGATTCTCATACTGCTGCACAATGGTTGTTTATTTGTGTCTGGAACGTGTGCAAGCATATTTGATCAAGTTAGTTTACCCTTGTTGGACTCCACACAAGTGATGTTGCTCAGCGCTCACACTCACAGTTTTGTGAAAATTAAACTTGCAGAATTCTTTTTCAACGACTATCCTTAATAGACTTTCCATGGGAACAGAGCAATCCCCTACATTCAAACCTCTCAGCATACAAGTAGCTGACCTGGACCTGTTCCCAATGCACTGAGCTACCAGATACAGGCGGTCTTGAAGCTTTGCAAATAGTCTTCCAATGTTTAGCCAGGAATTGGGTTGGTAAAATTAACTCATCCTCTCCACTAGAAGGACTTGCGTCTTACACATTTTAGGTTAACTCAGGAATTCCAAATGAAACTGATTCACTAGCTCTAATTTTAATGCAAGGTAATCAAAGAGTATCCACCAATTAGTTAACAACCGAGCCCTAAACTCAATTGCTTCCAACCATCATACATACTCCTGGTACATTCTTTAAACAAATGCAAAAGTAATCCAAATTCAGTTCAACGATTGTGGTGCACTGCTTGCACATTTATAGGCAGAACTGGCCTTTTGATTAATGCTGACTTCTAGCTGCCAAATCAACCATGTGCACCCTCCTTCTGCGGAGTGAGACTACAGTCAGCTCAAATGGTTTCTGTGGGCTGATGGTGATCCAGTAACGGATTACAGTGGCAGGACAGGTATTTCTACCGGCCATCTTATACGGAGAGTTGCCTACTGGGCGATCCTGTCTTTTTTAATTTGTCTGCCATTCCCCTGCAACCAGATTCTTTGCTCCATCAATGTGGGACAGTGATGTCACATGTGCATGTATAACGTTTGTAAGTAGAGACTGTGTTCTGTGTCTGTTTCCTGTGTCAGCCTCTCCCTCTTGTGTGTCTATTTTGGCTCAACCCTGACAGGAGACTTACAACTCCACCCCACCTTCCTGCTGATACCCGAAGGCAAAGACTGTGGCTAAGCCAGTCTGGGAGAAATGAGCAAAAGGCAGGAACTCGAAACACAAACTCAGTCTGTAACGTTCATATAAAGATGAGTCATACACTTCCAACCATTGTGCCAAGATTTCACTACCAGAATCCAGAGTCCTATATCAATGGCAAGCAAGAAAATTCTGTGCTGCAGGTTTGGTGAATTGACCAACAACCTCAGTTTGCCGTGTATGGGTCAAACAACTTGTTAAGTTCGACAAACTTCTAACAGAAGCTGCCTTAGCGCTTGATTCGAGGGAAGGGGCTGACCGGCTGCATACGAGGGACACAAGAGGTGCCCTTAAATGAGGAATATGTTGCCTAGAAGAGGGAGGCAGGAAAGGAGCTGAGAAGGGAAGAGCAAAATCTTCCGCTAAAACCTGTTGCAGGCTTTTGTCCAGGTAAGGGGTGAAGTCTGGGAGACCTGAACGTCTCCACATCATGATCTCCGATGATTGTGGGCACTAATGAGAACAGACTGCATGTTGTGCAGGTTTTTACGCTAGAGAACCCAATCATTTAGAAGTGCCAGCCAGAAAATAAAATTGTGGTTGAACTTGGGGATCTCAACTGATGAACCGTACTGCTTGAGGAAATACTGTGCCAAGAACAGATGCCAACCACTGTTGCAAAACGTACTGACTGATGACTCACCACCACCACTGTGTCCCAGGGAGGACTTTTAGATTTGTATATGTGAAGAACTCGTGCCTGGGCATTAGGAGGAACCAACAGAAAAGAGATTCACTGGGCTACAATAAGCTTGGCCTAAGCACAGTTTCCAAGGGATTAGTACTGGTGCAGACGTTGTTCATAAATATCGGATGGGTGGACGTGATATGGACCACAAAGGAAACAGCTGGGCAACCTCAAGGTAATGCCTGGTAGGGTGGGTCGTGAGAGAACACACACCACAAACAGCAACACTGCCCCCATTGGCTTCTGCAGGCTTAGTCTGCCCCAGAACAACTGCCAAGAAAGACAGAAAGGTATTGTGCAAGTACAACACAGAGGAAGAACATGGCTTTGGGGACTAAAAATTCCACAACTCTTGGGAAGGGATTAACTGGGCCTACACAAGCCCTCCTGCAAAAACTACTCATGAACTCCTCTAGAAGGGCTATCATCTGTTTCTCACAGAGCATCCATTTGATACCTGCCCTAGAGGAGCAGTGTAGGCTGTGACATCTTAAGAATTGGTGTGGAAGTGGGAAAGATCTATATTGGGGCCTCCCTGTTTGCAACAACTTTAAATGTATTACCCCTTTTTGGATCATTCAAGCCCTTATGATGACATACAATACTTAATTATATGTTAAACCTTCAGAAACAGGGCTATGAAGAGCAACTGAAAGCTCAAGCTTCCTGGTGTCCACCAGCTAAATACTACCAATAGTTATTAAACCATTTCTTTTTGAGATTGCATCTAGATTTGCAATAAGGAATGGTTTCTTACCTGTAATCCCAGTCTCTCTCGGCGAATCTCCATTAAAGTCATAAGTACTGAATAGCCCACCCACATGTAGGAATCTCAGAGTACTTTTCATAGTATGTCTTCTTAAGTGCAGATGTTGCCCACAGGAAGGCCTGTAGAAACACTTAAGAAAAGTACATTATGCAGCCTATCAGGAAGGCTACAATGACCAAATTCTTCATATTGTATTTAGAAAAGGGTAAAGAAACCTATATATATATATATATATATATATATATATTTTTTTTTTTTTTTTTTTCACTAACTCCTCGCACATAACAAGGAAGACGACGCTGCCTGAGAAGTTTGAATTATTTAATGTCGTGCGATCGCACAACATTAAACACAGCTTTGTCTTCCATGTTGTGTGTGAGGAGTTGGTGAGAGATTAAAGACGGTGCTGAGTCCGAACGAGGCGACGCGCCCTGTGGTCTGGAGCATGCCGGCAGCCAGCAAGTCACAATATGAAAACATATCTATGTGTATATACATATATATATATATATATATATATATATATATATATATATACATATATATATATATATATATATATATATATAAATACTTTCAGAGACAGCTTAAATCTCTTTCACAAACCCTTTTTGTAAAAGTAGAGAGAAGAAGGATAGCAGGACAGTGTAACCCTACAGCCTGCCATGTGTGAGTGTAAAAACAGCGTCTGTGCCTTTAAGGACCCAGAGACCACCAGTATCTCATCATGCCCAGCGGGTGGCAGTTGCTTCAGTTCTTTTTGACGAGATGTGGCAGTGATAGATAGGACCAATAATCGCCTCTGTCCTCTCCACCAGGGAGGTGAGAGGGTTGCTAATGACTTCAATGGAGATTCCCCTGAGAGAGACCTGGGATTACAGGTAAGAAACCAATCCTTCTCTCTTAGGGGATCTCCACTGATAGTTCCAAGCACTGAATAGAGTAGCAAACCAAGAGCGGTGGAAAAGACAGAGGAACGATCAAACGATCAACTTAAGCAAACCAATTTCTCAGGGAGGCCTGTTCTACATGAGCATCTGTTCTAACATCCGAGTCCAAACAACAATGTTTGGTAAACGTGTGAACAGATCTCTGTGTACCCACTTTGCAAATTTCGGCTATAGGGACATTTCTCATCAAAGCAGCAGTAGCCGCTTTCCCCATAGTAGAATGAGCTTTAGGTCTAGAGGATGAATTCTTATTAGTTTTTTGGTAGCATAATAGGATGCACGATACTATCCATTGGGAGATGAATTATTTGGAAGTGGTTAGACCTGTGCAGACCGGGCCACAGTTCACAAACAATTTGTCGGACTCGCCTAACGTTTACGGAATGGAGGGCCAGATGTACAACCATAGCATTTTGCGACTCGCAAATTGCGACAAATTGCGAGTCGCAATTTGCCAGTCGCAAAATGATATGTACAACAGTGTCTGAGACACTGGTTGCGATTCCCAATGGGGTCGCAAATTGCATGCCTCGTGAATATTAATGAGGCAGTCCCAATTTGCGACCACATTGGGAATGGCTAGCACTCCCAGGGATGGTGGCCTGCTGGGGTCAGCAGACCATCATGTCTGGGACTGCTTTTAAATAAAGCAGTTTTTTTTTATATGCAGCCCGTTTTCCTTAAAGGAAAACGGGATGCATTTTTTTTTTTTTTAAAAGAAGCTTTTAAGTTTCATTTTTTAAGGGCAGGCAGTGGTCCCTGGGACCACTGCCTGCCCTTAAAAAATAATTGTGCATGCATTCCCAAAGGGGAAGGGGTCCCTTCTCGTTTGCGAGTGCCTTACCACCCTTCTGATAAGGGTGGTAAACTGCGAGTGTTTTGCGACCGCAAAACATTCATACATTGGTTTTGCAGTCGCAATTAGGAAGGGAAGCCCTTGGAACGCCCCTTCCTAATAGAGAGCCACTATCCCGATTTTGCGAGTCGCTAATTGATTAGCGACTCGCAAAATAGGGTTGGTACATGGGCCACACGTTTTTTGTGGTCGCAAACGGGCCTAAAACCCCTTTGCGACCGCAAAAAAAACGGTCGTACATCTGGCCCGGAGAGTTCTTTCAGCAGGTGTGGAAGGATTGTAGGGTTGTAGGGGAGAGGAGGTAGCCTTACGGCTAGAGCGGTCGACCTCGAAGTTGAGGAACCGGGTTCGAGTCTCGGCAACAACGCTCAACAACCTGTGATTCTGCGCAAATCACTTAATCTCCCCATGCCTAACAAAAATGAATGTGTCCATCTGTAACGAAACTGGTGCTCATGTAAAACGCTCTTATACCCGATGTCTCGGGTCTAGTTTACGCTATATAAAACAAAAAAAACAAAAAAGATGCTGAATGAAAGTTGCTAAGGTCTGATTGACTTGACGGTTCGAAATGACTTTAGGGAGAAATTTTGGGTGAGTCCTCATCACTACCTTGTTGGAGTGATACAAGGTGCATGGTTCGTGAGAACATAACGCCTGGAGTTCGCTAACCCTACGTGTAGATGTGATAGCTACGAGGAAAGCAGTTTTCCATGAGATATGTTGCCAGGACAATTTTTTTTAATGGTCTCAAAAGGGTCCTGCATGAGGCGTGAGAGAACAGTATTGAGCTCCCAGGGAGGAGAAGGACGCCTAATGGGAGGGAAAAGCTTTTTCAACCCTGCTAAGAAGTCTTTGATAACGGAAATTTTGAAAAAAGAGGTTTGTGAAGGACATTTTCTGTAGGCAGGAAGAGTCGCCAAATGAACTTTTATGGAAGAGAATTGTAAGCCAGATTTTGCCAAGTGCAGTGAGTACGGAAGAATGACATCTTCTTGGCAGGTTGTTGGGTCTACGTTCTTGTTGGAACACCAAATAAAAAATCCCTTTCATTTGAATAAATAGGCTGAACAAGTTGACGGTTGTTTAGCCTCCTTGAGAATGTTCATGCATTCTTGAGGAAGGTTCAGGTGTCTACACTGAACTAGCTCAGGAGCCCTGCTGCAAATTTAAAGGAAGAGAGATTAGGTTAAACCATTTGGCCTCTAAATTTTGTGAGAAGATTAGGTCTGCATGGCAGCTTGAGATGTGACCGGTGAAGAATAAACCACTATTGACGTGTCCACTCCGGAGTAATCAAGATCATTCTGGCTCTCTAACAGGACAGTTTGATGAGAACTGTTGCGATCAGGGGGAATCGGAGCAAAGGCGTAGAGACATTTGCCACACCAGTCGATCAATATGGAATTTCCCAGTGCTCCTGGTTGGAAGAACCTCGAGGTGAAGCCTGGGCTTCTTTTTTGTTTTCTGCGGTGGCGAACAAGTTGATGTGTGGAGCTTCCAGCAGTCTGAAGATGTTTTGCATGACGTCATTGTGAAGGACTCATTTGTGGTTTACCTGCAGAACCCTGTTTAGGAAGTCTGCTTGAACATTTTGAGCACCTGGTCGATGAATTGCAGTGATCCGCAGGTATCTGGCTATCAGTCACTTTCAAATTGTCTGGGCCTCGTGGGACAAAGGTCTGGACCTCGTTACCCCCTGCTTGTTGAGGTAGTACATGGTTGTTGTGTTGTCTGTCTGAACAAGTAGTGAGTGAGTCTTGAAGGATGGGAGGAAAGCCTTCAACGCCAGGTGAACTGCACGTAGCTCAAGAAGATCGATGTGGTAGGTAATGTCTCTCAGAGCCCATGTTCGCTGGATTTGGAGGTGATCCATGTGTGCTCCCCATCATAACAATGAGGCATCTATTACTATGGTCTGGGAAGGAACATCTTGGTGAAATGGAATCCCTTGAAGCAGATCCTTTGGAAAATACCACCATTTCAGGGACTGTGGTGCATAGGGGAAGAGTGTGATCCTGTCCTCCCAATTGCCTGTGAGTTGGTCCCGCTGATCCTCGAGACATTCTTGAAAAGGACGCAGGTGGAGACAGGCATTCAGTTAGAGAGGTACATGAAGACATCGAGCCGAGCAGAGATTACAATGCCCTCACTGTGGGGTGAGAGGCTTTCATGAGAGACCAACACTTCAGAAGAACTGAAGGACACAGTTTTGCTTGCCTGGTGTCCATGGATGCTCCCAAATAATGCAGCGTTTGAACAGGAGTAGAGGTTAACTTGCTGTGACTGGTATGCAGCCCTAATCGTTGAAGGAGTTTGCTCGTCCACAGCTAATGCAGATGGGCTTCCTGAGGAGTTGACGCCTTCATAAGCCAATCTTCTAGGTAGGGGTAGACGATAACTCATCTGAGGTGGACAGCTACCACTGCCTTGCACTTTGCTGAAGTTCTAGGGGCTGAATTGAGGCCAAACTGAAGCACTTTGTACTGGTAATGCTCTTGACCCACGAGGAACCTCAAGAACTTGCAATACTTCTTGGCTATTGGTATATGGAAGTACGTGTCTTGGAGGTTTATTGAGCAGAGCCAGTCTCCCTGGTGTAACTGGGGATAGATCTAATGCAGTGCCAGCTTTCAAAACGTTTCTTGTTGAATTCACTTGCTGGCCAGTTTCAAGTCGTGAATGGGACCTTTCTTTTTTTACCAGAAAGTATCAGGAATAAATTTCAGTTCCTCGTTGTTTGGGAGGAACAGTCTTCACCGCCTACTTCTGCAAAAGGATGTTGACTTCAGAGTGCAGCATCCGTAGATGGTGATTGGATGGCTTTGGTGGTATATTTGGCAGAGTACTTGTGAACCTTAGACAATACCCATTCTGAAGAACAGTTATTACCCAGACGTCTTTTGTGATGGATTGCCATTCTGCAAGAAAATGTGTAATACTTCTCCTTACCGGAGTGGGTAACGGAAGAGGGGGAATGAAATATTCAAGGCTTTGAGTCTGCTGTAGGCTCTACCTCTAGGCTGCCGCTGCTGCTGTTGCTGGTAAGGCCTCTGCTGTTGGTATTGCTGGCGATCTAGGTACCAGAGAGGGCTTTGGACCCTCTGAGGGAAAAAACGCAGTCAGCAGAGCTTGTATGGCCTTTGATTCTCTTTTTGTTTTTCGAGGCAAACAGCTTTGAGAGTCTATATTTCCGATTTCATCCGGGCCATCTAGCTGTCCGTGTGACTGCTGAAGAGTGTGGATCCTGAGAATGGCAGATTAAGAATCGACTGCTGTGATACATGCTTGAGGGTCGTGAGGCAGAGCCATGAATGTCTGAGCAATGCTACCTTATGGCAGCACTTTTGTGCCGCTAGCAAGGATGAATCGGCTGCAGCACTGATGATCTGATTGGAGACCATCATCCCCTCACTGACAACCTCAAGGAAGTCTTCTCTTTTGTCTCTTGGGAGGTCGTTGGCAAATTTCTGTAAGGAGTCCCCATAAGGCTCTGTTGTACCTGCCCAGAAGAGCCCATGCACTCGCATCCTACATGGTGGTAGCAGCTGTACCGTATACCTTGCGGTCCACTGAATCCAGCTTTTTCCTCTCCTTGTCTGGAGGTACAGCAGACGAGGGAGTTATCAAATGGTGCTTCTTAACCACTAGGATGACCACAGAATGTGGAGGTGGGTGGGAGCAGAGAAAGAGTGGATCCTGCTTTGGAGTTCTGTATTTCTTATGCAGCCTCGATGAAGTAGATTTAGCTGCAGCTGGAGTGAGTGATAGGCCCGAAACCAAAGGAAGGAGAGGCCTTGATGCTGATCGGTGAAGTAGCATCTCAAATAGGACTGTGGATGGTGTTGGAATCATCATCAGGATAGTCATCTTTGCAGCCCCTCTCACTAGGACCTCCTAGAGTGTAGTGACATCATCCACTGGAGAAACCTGTGGTTGTGGAAAATATCTTCCTGCGCTGGAAGAGGAGGTGGAGTAGTAGGAATGGTGTCTAGATCTTGTACGTGATCTTGATCTAGACCTAGACGCATGATGATGGTGAGAGCATCTTGAGGATGGTTGAGACGAAGACCACCGGGACTGTGGCGATGTCTGAAATGGCGCAACTGATTGCGAGTTCTGAGCGCGATTGTCCCAGAGAAACTCTAGGCCTCGGAAGAGGGGCTTCCACAGGTGGAGGAGGAGGAACTGGCGCTGGTAGAACAGGTGCCGGAGGAGGTGGAGGAGGTGATGGTGGCGGAGGAGATGAAGGCGGAGGAGCAGGAGAGTCAGGCAACACTATTGGAGAAGAATGTGAATACACTCAGGAGAAATCAAAGTCAGGAAATGATGAAATGCATCTCTGTTTCCTGCTTTCAGCATGCCTGGATGTTCTCAATGTCGACATATTCCTTGGAGTCGACCTTCTCCTACGTATCGACGTCGACACACTCTAACATCGAAATCCTTCGGTGCAGCGCCAGTGTAGTCACTTTTCGACCTACCATGTCTCAACGTCGATCTTCGCCTCCTCTTCGACGTCGACCCAGCCCTCCACGGAGAACAAGTTGGTGCTGTACCTTGTCTCAACGTCGATCTTCTCGATGTCGACCTGAACCAATGTCATTTTTGGGCTGTACTCTTTCTGGATCTTCCACACCTGGGGTCCTCAGAGGAAGGTGGAAGAGCCCTGATAGAGGACTGATACTCTTCTCATGTTCCACCTTCAGACTGCGTCTATTGCCTGTGTCCCTCTTCTGTGCCATAGAGGCAAATTTTCTCCCTTTCACTCAGAGTACATCTGGAAAGCTTCCTGCAGTGCTGGCTTTTGGCAGGAATATGGCTTTCAGGAAGGCAGATGATGCAGACGTCATATGGGTCAGACTTGGCCTTCTTTCTCCAACAGGTAGGACACTTGTCAAAAAATGATGGCATATTATTTGACTAAATACCACAAATTCCTGTCAGAAGAAAACAGAAAATGAAAGGGACAGTTGAAAACAGTTGAGTGAAGTAGTCGTCACAAAAATCCACTTAAGATTTTTAAGAGAAAAAGCCAAAAAGGCTGAGCATGTCATGAGTGATGTAATATGTGAGGTCATAAGCAGTGCATTGCGAGGGTGTGAGTTATAGTTAGCTCAGCTAATTATAACTGCTGAATTGCTGAGTTTTGTACGAGTGAAACCTGAGCCTAACTATAACGTCTCTGTAACCTTTAGTTTTTTCAGTGAATTTCTAAGTTTTTTAAATTTAATTTCCTAACTATAACGTCCCTGTAACCTTTGTTTTTTTCAGTGAATTTCGATGGTTTTTTAACTTGTGGTCGCGTTTGCAGAGTGCTGGAGAACCGGGGCTGGGCCTCCGACCAGCTCTCAGGAATTCCGCTGTGCAGGACTTACAGGAGGTACCAAGAGAGCTTTGTGGCCCCAAAGGTCCCTCAGGAGAAAAGTGGACTTCCTCTCCCAACCAGTAGTGCACCACGGACCGCGTTTGTATAGTGGTGGAGAAAGGGGGCGTGGCATCCGAAGGCCACTTAGCAATCCCTCTGTGTGTGACTCACTGGAGATAACAGGAGGGGTACTTTACTCCTATTTAGCAGAGGTAAAGTGCACAGAGTTTTAAGTTGAGCTAAACAGATAAGGCAAAAAGTGGGGGAAATCAAGCCAAAGATTGTCATTTCCTATAAAGGCTATCAAGTTCTAAGCAAAATCCTGTCCAATTAATTCCCGCCAGGGCTACCTGGCCTGATCCACACAAATCAGTATGGTTTTATCCAAGGCAAAAGCGCACCCCCTAAAAATTAGAAGGCTGTACAGGGTTTTGCAGGCTACCCCCTCTAGCTGGCCCGTCTTGGCATGTCTTGTATTAAAGCTATAGAAGAAGGCCTTTGACTTCATAAGTTGGTAATATATACTCACTGTTTTAAAAACATTAATTGGCCTGGGTCACAACATGATATGCAGGATCAAATTGCTTTATACCAGCTTGACTGGCATGGTCAAGAAGGGGAAACTAGTGTCAGAGCAGTTCTATACATACAGGGGTACTCGTCAGGGATGCTGCCTTGTACCCCTGTCTAACTTCACTGGCAATGGAGCCAACCGCAATAAAGCTCAGGGAGAAGAGAATGGAACATGGTATCCCACTGAAGGGCAGCATCCATGGCATATCTTGATATGCAGATGATGTTGCTATATATGTGAAGAAGAAGAATGCACGGGCCTCCACATTACAGATAGCGATAACACTGCAAGGGTTTAGAGAAGTGTTCTTGATCTGGAGTTAACTGGAATAACTCCTCTTTATTTCTGTTCAATGCTTTCACAACAGAACAGAGGATTGAAATGGGAGGATGTGTAATTAAATGGGATCCTTCACCTTTTGTTACAAAGGGATACATATTTGTCATTCTCACACGGACTTATTAGATGGCAATCTGCCACGAGCTGTAACTGCTCTTAGATAACAGATTGGTTTTTGGAAGATGTTGCCACTGTAGCGTATCAGTAGAATCCCCTCCCCAAAACTGTCATGCTCCCTCGCTTTCTTCATTGTTGCACTAATCTCCCTTTACAACTTCCCCAAAAATTATTTAATACACAAGACAGCATGTTGAGTGAGCTAATTTGGAGCACTGGCAAACACAGAGTCTCTCTGGACAGGCCGAGGCTTTCAGGAGACAGAGGTGGTTAGGGTGACCTAGACTTTGAAACACTATGTAGCAGCCCAAATCCAATGGCTCTCTTGGTGCTTCACAGGATATTCAATGATAGAAACAGGTTTTCAAGCGACCTTCCTTCAGAAGACCAACCTTCAGGAACCTTCTCCCAGGTACCCATTTCCCTCGCAAGGCTCCTCACCTGTTGAAGGGGGCCACTGGTGTTACAAAAGAAGTCCGAGGCTGATAGCAAAGACCATACCTTAGGCCCCAATGATATCCTTACATTATATCACTAGATGCATGAGCAGTCTGCCCACAGAAAACAGAAAACATTGGAAGGAAATGGGAATATCTACCATAGAAGACCTATTCCAGGGGGATATTTGGCAATATTTGACACCTTGGAAGAACAACATGGTCTGCATTGAGGACAGATTCTAAAACACAAAAAGATCCTACTGCTATTTAGAGATTTGTGGACTATCAGCGACACAGTCACAAACACATGCTGAATAGAAGACTGTTGATATCATGGCCTCATAGGGCAATCCTATCCAACTCTAGTGCACAGTTGAACACAATGAAGATCAAATGGGAGACTGAGGTCAGTAGAGAAGTTCAAGAGAAGGATTGGGCTACTCAGACTCAGGAGAGTTAACAGAATATTCTCTGACATCAACCATAACTGGCCCAGATGCCACAAGACACCTGCTGAGATTAAACACATGCTGTGGGACTGCCCACAGTTGAGTGATTATTGGAAAGGGGTGACAGACAGTCTGGCAGTCATCATGGATCAAGACAATTTACTTACACTTGAGATCTGTATCCGGGAGCTTTATAGCAGATAAATAACCTAGAGGGCAGACTTTAAATTTCTGAGGTTAGCTATGATTCTAGCAAACACTACTATCATTATGAAAAGGGAGCCCACAATCCCCCAAGCCCTGTTTGGTTAGAAAACCTTTACTCTACGCTGGTCTAAAGTAGAGAGTTCGGCAATAAACAGGGCTAAAGAAAGAGGTTTTATGAGACTCTCCAAAGCGCATTGATGTAATGAGTTAGTTCAAACATTAAAAGATTAAGTCATTGATGCCACTTGACCCCCCCAGAGCACATAGACATACGCCATGACTGAGGTGACAAGTGCAGACCGAAACACCTGCTTTAGTCGAGATATATATATATATATATATATATATATATATCATTATTCTGGTTTCCTGGCTCATTGGTCCATTCAAACAATGTCACTCACAGACAACTTTCAAAACGTAGACCTCATCAGGAGTCACTAGAATACATTTTTTAGCATATAACAGCCTTATCCAACTGCGCTGTGCATATTATAAAAGTGTCTAATTGCCTCACTGCAGCAGCATAATATAAAGAACTGCTGTGTATAAACAGCCTTTGCAGAATGCCCTGGCCTGCCTCAGTTCTACAGAGTCTGATATGTTTTTTGCGGACAGTATAGAACTCACAATCTAACATATAATCTGAATGTAAAAGAGAAAGGGAAAGGAAAAATAGTAAGAAAAAGAACAAAAATAATTATCCAATACCTAATGCTTATGATAGGGAAATTCGGAGACTAAAGATTATTATTTTTTTTTAAAGAAAGAAAACTTGAGACATTGTGAACATCACGACTGATCATTGTAAAAGTGAATCAAGTTACTCAAATAGCAGATCAGTCTAAATTTAGGAGTGACTGGGTAGATCTCTGCTAAATATAAATCTACATCCAGAAAAGGGACACTCCGGTTTCAGTATGTTACCAAGTTGGAGGTTTTAGAAGATCAGCAACATAGGAATATGTGTGACCAACCTGGAAGAAGGGGTAGAGGGATATTATCCAAAGACTTTCCTTGTGAGAGTATTTCAACAGGATGTTCCATAAAGAAACAATTGGATATGGAGCACAAGATGCAACACAATTGTTTTCTATTTCACCCCCCTTCAAACTAAACTAAGTCTCTGCTATTTTTTCTTATGCAACAAACTGTGTATGGGAACACTCTACCTGGCTAGCCTGTCTCACACATGGGTCACTTTTTAGGTCTCGCCTAGCGAAAGCAGCGCATGCGCTGCTTTCGCCTTGGCGAGACTATTGTTGTGGGTTTGGTGCGCGAAGGGAGACAAACCATGTGCGCGCACGGACAGGCGATGTGCACGTGCATGGCGTCTCCGCTCCCATCGCGCGCTCACACGCTCCCACCGCGCGCTTGTTTTCAGAGTTTCCACAAAATAAGGCTCACAACCAGGACCAGAACCAGGCAGATGAACAGAGAACTGGAGTTAACACGTACCCATGTACGTAAGCCAATAAGTCCTGCTTTGCACTTTGGAGTCTTACTTTCAGTTTTACATTTTTAATTGCATAAATAAAACAAACTTCAGAATGCAACGAAAAGACAGGACCGATTGAGCTACTCAGATCCACCTTGAAGTTAGTTAAGATGTCCTTTTGCTTGAAATACATAGTGACATCAATCAAAATACATTGTTGTTCCCATACACCCGAGACACCCACTGTCACAAGCTGTCACTGTCACCTTGAATCCTCTCGAAGAAATGTTCACCCCCCCACCACCACCAAACACTGAACCGAGCCGTCTCTTACCGAATTAGCAGGAGCTGACATTATTACTCAATTCAGTTGCCATTTTATTATGGACCTTGAAAGAATGAAGGTCCGATCAGACCCTGCCACTATTCAAACCTTTAACATGTGTGAAACGCGGATCTCTGCAGCGGGCATTAAACTCCTTGAGTGAACATACCAGCTGCCTCATATGCCTCAGGGTGCGGTATCAGTTAAGCAAAGATGTCGTTTGTCTTCTGTTTTTTGTCTTAAGTTCACCCTTATATAATTTTTATTTTGTGTCTATAATACAGCGTTCAACTTGGCAAAACAGTAGCTACTGCAACGCTATACAACACGTAACTACACTTAGTACAATACTATCGGCATTAAAATCAGTGACACCCTGGAGAACGCTGCAGTGTTAAACAAGCATTTGCAATGCAATAGGTCTCGCATTTACGCGAGTTTGAGCTATTGGCATTATAAATGACAATACCTTTTATTTATGTTTTAAAAAACGAAAACAAACAAAAAAAGGCATTGTCATTTACAATGTCAATAGCTCAAACTAGCGTAAATGCGAGACCTATTGCATTGCAAATGCTTGTTTTTTTAGTGTGAAGTGACTTTTCCAATCATACTTCAACAAACCACTGGCATCTTAGGTGGCTAACGGACCCTATCAAGGCTCTGGGATGAAAGGTATTTCTACAGGAGCCACCCAATTTGAAGGGCATCCACAGCAAGAATTAGTGATTTCGATACTTGGACGGTAAGGTTATAGTGGCATCAATAACTGATTTTCAATCCATCCCTGTTCTGACATTTGATGAATGTGCTATTCAGCTTTCTAGGAAAGTAGGATCTGCTTTCGTGATTGCCCCCACTTTTTGCTGGTGTTATTCTGTTTCCGGACTAGTCGGATTGGGATCCTGCTAATCAGGAACCCAGACACTGTGCTTCCTCCCTATATTTGACAGTGGTAAGTACTTTGGTACATTCCCAATTGGCTACTGGTGAACCCATGTAAGTCTCTAGTATATGGTACTAAGGTACCCAGGGCATAGGTACACCAGGGATCTCCCACAGGGTGCAGCATGTATTATGCCACCAATGGGAAGCCACTCAAACTGTGACTACAGGCCTGCCATTGCAGCCTGTGTAGGTTGGTGCTAGCACCACTTACAACAGATATACGTTTCCTTATATCTGAGGTCACTTCGCTTAAAAACGGTAAGTCACCCGTATGGCAGCCTTTTCAGTCCTTAGGGCAGGGTGCTTGGTTACAAGTGTGAGGGTGCCCCTGCATGAGCAGGGCCCCTCTACAAACTCCAAAGTCAATTCTCTAGGCTTTGCAAGTGTAGGCAGCCATTTAATACATACAGTGGACATCAAGTCAAATTCAAGATGTCTAACTATATATTGGCTGCACCGAATCCGGTCATCTTTGGTATCAAACATGTTGGAATCTTACCAAAACACCAATTCCGGTGTTGGATGCAGGATCCCATGTATTGGTCCCCTAGGGTGCCCCCCTGTATTCCCGGTACAAGCTTTTAGGGTCTAACAGCAATCTAGTGCTGCTGCCGACCAAAAACACGTTTCTACCCTCCTGCTGCGGAGCTCAAGCAGGGGAAAGCAGAACAACAGGTTTCCTGCCACAGGGAGGTGTGACCACCTCACAGACAGGACTTGGTGTATTGGGCTGGGGTGGGGGCACTTGCCAGCGCCACCAGACTGCTTTGAAGGGCACATTTGGTGCCCTCCTTGCATACTCTAGTTTGAGCCAGTTCAGGGAGCAGTTGGCTCCCGCTCTGGCGCGAGACTGGACAAAGGACATGGGAATATCCTCCCCTCTGTCCAGCCCCTCCTCTCGAAGGGATCCTTGAATCATCCCAACCCTTTCCCTAGGATACTTAAAGACTTACCTGTGGGTGGCTCTTCAGAATCATCGTGGGAGAAGATTCAAACCCGAAACCACTTCAACCGTTTGGGCACCTTGGACGTCGCCTGGCACCGAGACTACATCAAGGAGGACTCCTGCTGCTCCTGGTCTCATTGTCCTGCCAGCCTTTTACGTCGTCTGTGCCTGTGCTCCATCCAGGTTCCTCTCCAGGCCTGTGGGCATCAAGGACACCCGAAGTAATCTCACTTGGAGTGAAGGAGTCACTCCCCTGCATCTGAGGGCGCCACAACAAAGCTGACCGGCCTGCTGTTCCTGACGTCCTACGAACTTCAAATGGCCCAGCTACACAGGTGGTGGTTCTGCAACTCTCTCTCGAGACCTGTCCTGCCTTCTCAGCACGTTTGAGGCCAGTATCCCTAGTGAGAACCGCTGGAACATCACCCCTGTGCACTGCGTCGACTTGCCGTTGCCAAGGCTTGTTGGCTCTGTCCTCCAGAGATCTTCGGGCTACAAGAAGCTCCAGCATATCTTCCTGCCAAGATCTTCGTCCTCACCGCATCCTCGGCACCGTGGGCCTGCATCTTTGGTGAGCTGTTCGAGTTCCTCTTGTGATTCGTGTGTCTTCGGCCGGTGGGTCCTCTTGTAGGTCTTCTGTGGCTTCAGTGGGCTCTCCTGCTTGCTCGGGGTCTGCTCTGACTCTTCTGCACTTGGTGAGTCTCTTGGAACTTGCTGGTCCCAACCCTGCACCTTTTTCGTTTACCACATCTGTTGCTGCTGCCAAGGCTTGTTGGTGCTCCCGCCGGACACCAACCCCCTGGTTCTTAACTTCAGACGTGGGACAGCTCGTGACCGGCTCCTGGCCTTCCACAGCGTCACCAGGTCCTCACAGCTGCAGCGACAAGGTCACCCTCATCACTCCTGCATCTTCCGTCATCGGTGGTCATTGGTCTTCCGTGCCTCCTGGTCACTTCTGAGTGGCATAGACTCTGTCCCCTCTGCTTGCAGGTACTCCTCTTCAAGAATCCATCCTTGGATTCCAGCGGACTATTTCACCTTCTTTGCCAGCAGCATCTTTTCTGAAGTCCTCCATTGTGGTCTACGGCGGTTTTCGACGTCACTTTGCACCTATGCACCCAGCTTCCCTGGTGTAGGTATCCTGGTTCCTGGGGTATCCCCAGGTGGGCTGACTCTCCAACCTGCTGTCTTCCATGGGGTTTCTTCAGGGTCCACTGGGAACGGTCCTGCTTAGAAACTGCAACCGCGACTTTCCCACTGACTTGCATTGAGTACGCGGCTGTGTTTCCACTCTGCACACAGCCTCCGTGGGTTTCCTGTGTACTTACCTAGGTGGTTCCTTGGGTCCCCAGCTCTTCTGAGTCTTCTGGTCCTAGTCCCGACTTTGGTCGCAGTTCGCCTTCCACTTCTTTAGTATATGGTTTGGTCTCCCCCTGGAGACCACTGCGTATTTGTGCTTACTTACCTGTTTTACAATTGAAATATTGTGTGTGATGTGTTGATATCTCCAGGTAGGAGATATACCAATGTGTTAGTGAGTGTCTATAATAAATAGAACTATTTATATAACTCCATTGTGTGGTTCTTTTTCTTCGTTTAACCTACACTATATGATTAGTTCTGGTAAAACAAGCTAGACTAAGTCTGAAGACTGCTCTCCACAGCTACCACTTAGAGAACTTTCTATGGTTGTCTAAGACCACTAAAATTATCATAAGGGTTGTCTGTATTAGTGCAAGGTGCACCATATACTAAGCCAGCCTCCTACAAGCTTTGTTTCTTTCTGGTGGGAGTTCTTTTGGCTCCTACCTAGTTTTTGCAACCTTGACATAATGCCACTGTTAAGGGTTTTACAACTGTTTGGGCTAGAGAAGGCAAGCTGTGGGGGTGCTTTATTTTCTTCACTTTCTTTGGGTAACATGTTCTACAGAATGGTCATGGGGAAATTTTTTGAAGTTAAGGATGGGGGGTGCTCTACTCAGGTAGGGTCTGTAGGGAGCGAGGAGCTGTTAGATGGGTGAATTTCTTGTGGCTATCAGTGACAGCTGCTTGGGGGTGATGTTGGAAGGGAATGGCAGAATGAGGGTTTCAGACACAAAGGTAATAACTAATGGCACTGGAAGTGGTAACAACATGATAATAGTGAGTCCAAAAATGGTGCCTATTTTGACGACGAATGTCAATGATCTTCTGACAAGCGTCAGATGCTTTCAGTTACTATTAAATCTATAGGTGACTTATTCCATATAGACAATAGGATAATATTGGAAAAGGTGCTCCACACAGCGCCTGTCTCCACTCAACTCATCTCTTTTTGGGGTGGGAGGTTTGCTATAGTGTTTATGACCGAAACATGATTATATGTAATTCATTACCAGATCCAAGGAGACAATAGGTCTGCGTCCAGGCTAAGAAAGAAAAGAGTCATTTGTTACCTCTATGGACCGAATACTGACATCCCTCAGTATTTATAGACATATTAGAGCTTGCACGGTGGGAGGGGCCTTGTCTGCCTTGTAGAGCCTTTAACCTATTAATGGACTAAAATCTCGACAGAACTAACAGATCACCACGAGACCACCATCAATTCCCATGAGTTATATGTTCCTCCTTTAGCTAAGTAAGACACTGGGATGGTTGGAGGAATTTGCATGGAACAATGACTGCGTGCACAGCTTGTTTTGCTCGCCAGTTTCACTATATAGGTTTGATATGATTTTAGCCTTTTCTGTGTTTTTTGTAGTTGGGACACATGTGTATTCATTTCATGCCAGTTTTGATCATGATACCGTAACCTTAGATACTGTTTATTCATTTAATATAAAAAAAATGTTTAGGAAATGACTCTTCAAAAGACTTTTGTCTTAGTATAATCAACTCGCCACGTCATTACAGGATTTGAAGATAAGGCATGGGTGGTTGTTTTTAATCTAGACACATGAGGAAGCTCAGTACAAGTTAAGTAAGATGGATACGAATGATAACCAAGAATTTTAAAAATAATGGTGTACAGAACAAGCTGTGTGTTTTTCAGTCACTTAAAATCAAATGCCCAAACAGTTGATTGAGGACACGAAACCAAATCTTTAAGTATTTGCATTATATGATGGGAGCCTCTACTTAGCGAATATCATAGTAATACTAGGAGATCAATTTCAACACTATTTAACAAAAATCCAACTTTGGGATATGTTCCATATTGATACCGCTGCTTTTAACTTTAGCAGAGGTGCTAGAAGCTATCTGATAACTTCACAATCAGAATGTTGCAAAGAAAAATGTTATCCTGGCTGACTTATACAAAGTTCTAATCAATAACCTGCACAAGGTTATTCTAGAGCGAATAATATCAATTATTAACAGCGCTGGCCCTTCAGCTATGTGGAATTAGGCAAATACCGGAAAACTCCCTAAAAAAAAGATATTTTCCAATGTTCTTTTGGCCAATTATTTCATTGCTGAATACGGATTGCAAAACCTACCCTCAAATTCAGGCAATCTGCTTACTATTTTACCAGAGCCACATTCAATGATACTTTTGGATGCTGTAAAGGCATCTAGGGGGATTGGCCATACACATTGGCAATACTTGTTAGGTAGTTGTGGCTTTCCAAGCAGACACTTCACGAATAAATATGTTTGAATTGGAAGCAATCTCCAAATTTTGTAGTTCAACCTGGTGCTCAGCAGGGGGTGTCCTCACACTCCTGCAATTTTCCCAACATTATATATAGAGATTTTTTATTGTGCAATTTGTGGCAATGAGATGAAGGAGTGTCCATAGGTTGATGGATAGAAACTTAGTTCTATGAAAACGAAGATATTACTTGGTGGGGCTTTAATGTTGTAATCGGAGTTTAGCACAGAGGAGGCAATGCACCCTAGGGATCAACTCATCCTGATCTCACTGTTCTGTTTTTCAAACAATAACTCACGCTCAACACGATCTATGGGGGCGATGAAAAGAGGTGATAACCCCACTCTCAGAAATCGGAAGATGCAGTTTGGTTAACATGGTGCTGATGCACAGATTTCTCTAGCATGTTTTATCTTTGTACGTTGATGCCCACCCATCCTGAGTTTGTAAAACACTTGGATTCATGTATGAACTATTTAATTTGGGAGATAAAAACTTGCAGAAGGGATGCAGGTATTGTAAGCACCCAGACTTGAGGGATGGTTGGCCACTTCCCGACTTTAAATTCTATCTCTGGACCACAGTACACACATCTCATGAAGGGTGAGGATTTATGTTTTTCTCTTTTCACTATCTACCTACCTCGTGAACAAGTATGTTTTACGTCCTTATGGGTCAAAAATTATCTTCTTGTACATGGATCTAACTGACCTCTCTGGATATACAGGATTGGGAAAATGAATTGTTTTTACTCTCAATAAACAGTTAATGATAGATTAAGATGATATATATTAGGACGGTAAAGGCGATTTATGAATAAGTAGGAGCCTTGTCCTTAATATTTGCTTGCAAAACAGGGGCTGTGTTTTAATCGGCTTAGTACTTACCATATTTTTATTATGGATTTTGTTTCTCAGACGAATTGAGGAATTATGTTAATTACTGGGTATCAGGGTCTGTATCTTGATAAAAAAATTAACACTGAATAAAGTAAGGGACGATTAATGATTTAACATAAGTGTGCGTGATATTCTAACAAAAGTTATGTTGCACACGTTTGGGCAAATTGACACAATTAACACCAGAAATTACCAAACACTACTGTTCACAAACACCTGAAGGCTAAAAGAAGATTCTTAAGGAGTGCCTCTCTCACAATAGACTTGGTTAACTATCGAGTAAACAAAATGTGAGGGGCTGGTTAGGCATGCATTTTAAATCTACATAGTTACTGAAATGTTTTCAGTTTTACACCACACGGCAAGATGTGCTCCAGGTAAAACTACTAGGTTTGCACTTTCCCTTGTGTATACCTGTCAGCCCCTATCTCAACCGTGCAAATGGCAGTTATGCAGACAATCCACATATGTAGGATTAGGGTTAAGGTTAATAAGCAATTGCTCCTTTTTTTGTTATTTTTTCTACTCCGAAATAGTACTCAATTTGGGGAAAATGTTTCCGCAACACCACATGATAAAATAGGGACATTTGAGCAACTTTCCTACACATACTACATCACATACACCTCCTTGAATGTGTGTGTCGATTTAAAAGTGAAACACGTGCAAACAAATTGCAAATGTTGCGAATACACAAAACCTTCCAACTTTAATAGTGTTCACCACATTGAATTGAACAATTCCAACTCTCATGACAATTGCATTGTACTATTATGTTGCCGCAGTTACAAGTGTAATTGCAATTTGCTGGCCAAAAAAATAAGCATATACCGAATTTCTGATTTGAGGGACGCTTTATGCATTCACTGGCGACACTTGCACATGTCATTCAGACTGGGTGCTCAAAAAGTAAATAACGCAGAGAAAGCAAAACATGCAAGTATCAAATGAGCTGGATACAGGCCGAGGTGATTCGCAAAAAACTCATAAATCACACGTAGCGTTGACATATAGCTAAATGTACAGATGGTCACCAAATTTTCAAACGTTTCCAGGCCCACGCTTCTGAGTAAGTTATCTACGAGTTACAGAACTTGAACAAGGAAATGTACAGTAGTCACATACTTCCCTGCCATACACCTGCGCAGTGCGGTAAATAGCAAAATATCACATTCATTATTCCTCTTTTAGTTAGGTCTTGCATACACAGTGCATCCGCTGTGCTGAGAAACGGACAAGTTACTTACCTTTGGTAACGCCTTATCTGCTAGAGGCGTGATCTAGCCGCAGATTCCTTACCTTTGAACTTCCAGTTGTCGGGCTGGATCCACAAGATTTTTGATAGCAGTACCCCTGCTCCCTGATAGGTGGTGTCGGTAGACTCCGTGTGACATCGTGAGCGTTGAGTTCGTCGTCACGTCCGCGTCATCTATATTGGCGGCACCCCGGCGCGCTGACGTCAGTACTTTTCATGACTCTCCATGCCAGAAGCACACAGCCATGAAGTGACTGACTGTGGTGGGTCAAAAAACAACTAGGGCCCTGAAAGGGAAACAGCCCTGACACAAACTAATCTGCAGTGCGGGGAGGATGGGTGGGTCGGTAAGGAATTGTGGCTAGAACATGTCTCTACCAAATAAGGCGTTATCGAAGGTAAGTAACTTGTCCATATGATAGAGACATCTAGCCGCAAATTTCTTACCTTTGAACAGATACCCAAGCTATACCATCCCCGGAGGTGGGACAGTGGAAAAGTTTCAGACTAAGAAATCCTGCAAGACAGAGCGGTCAAAGAGGCCCTCCCTGCGGACCTGAGAATCCAGGCAGTAGTGTCTGGCGAACATGTGCAAGGATGCCCATGTGGCCGCTTGGCAGATGTCACTAACAGGGACACCACGCTGAAGAGCCGTGGTAGTTGCCTTTGCCCTGGCAGAATGGGCCCTAAGGCCTTCAGGAGGTTGTTTCTTCGCCAAGGTGGAACATATTTTTATGCAGAGGATGACCAAGTGTGAAATGGTCCTCTTCTGAACATCTCGCCCCTTCTTTGCTCCAACGTACCCTACGAAGAGTTGGTCGCTCACCCTGAACTCTTTAGTGCGGTCAAGGTAGAACAAGGACAACAGGCTGTTCTGTACAGTAATTACAAAATGTTTGCCATCAGCAGGCATATACCGAGTTCGTGGAGGGACACCTGGCTGTCAGAATAACCTCACAGACTTCAGCAGGAAGGTCAAAAGCTGTCAACTTCAATGCTTAAAACTGCTGACATTGCGTGTTCTCTTCGGAGGCGAACAGATCTAACCAAGGCGCTCCCCACTGTTGAAAGAGACCCTGCACCACCTCTGGATGAAGACACCAATCTTGATCCGCAAGAGTTCGTCCGCTCTGGCATTCAGAGAACGGGTCAGATGTTGAACCACCATGGAAATGCCCTGTTGTTCCAGCCATGTCCAGAGACGCAAGGCCTCTTGAGAGAGGGTCCACGACACCTACTTCGCCCTGCTTGTTGCAGTACCATATGGCAGTAGTGTGGTCTGTGAACACCTGAACTAGCCTTCCCTTGAGGGATGGTAAAAAGGCTTTCAGTGCCAATCCGATCGCACGCAGCTCCAACAGGTTGATATGGAGCTTGGCTTCCGCCGGAGACCAGAGTTCTCTGATCTCCACCTCTCCCAGATGGCAGCCCCATTCCAGAAGGTACACATCCGTCACTACTGTGAGATCTGGGTGGGGAAGGGAGAGGGGTCTGTCTCTGACCCAATCGTGGTTTGTCAGCCACTACCGCAGGTCGTTCGCGATGCTCTCCGATATCTGAACTAGGGTGGCGAGATTTCTCTGATGCTGTGCCCATTGGAACTTTAGGTCCCACTGCAGAGCCTGCATATGCCATCCGACATGGTCCACTAGCAGGATGCAGGAGGCCATGAGGCTCAACAGCCTCAGTCATTCTCACCGAAATCCAGGATAGAGGCTGAAACATCGGTATTATAACCTGAACTCGTCACTAGGGAGGATACGCCCAAAACTGCACCGTGTCCAGAACTGCTCCGATGAAAGGGAGCGTCTGAGAGGGAGTCAGATCTGACTTCGGCACATTGATAGTGAACCCCAGCGAATGCAGGTGGTTCGCAGTAGTCTGGAGGTGGGAGACGACAGCTTGGGACAAGCCCACCGTCGTCGAGATAGGGGAAGACTGGGGCCCCTGATCTGTGCAGATGGGCTGCGACCACTGCCATCACCTTGGTGAACACCTGAGGCGCACTGGTGACGACAAAGGGGAGCACGGCAAACTGAAAGTGCTCATGGCCCACTGTAAACCGCAGATAATGACGAAGGGCAGGCAGGACGGGGATATGGAAATAAGCGTACTGCAAGTCAAACGCTACCATCCAGTCTCCCGGTCCAGAGCAGACAGGACCTGAGCAAGGGTGAGCATCTTGAACTTCTCCTTTTTGAGGAAGAGTTGAGGGCCCTGAGGTCTAGAATAGGACGAAGGCCTCAGTCCTTCTTTAGAACCAGAAAATAGCGGGAATAGCAACCACAGCCTATTTCTGGCCCGGAAACCCTCTCTATAGTTCCCTTGGCCAAGAGAGTCTTGACCTCCTCACGGAGCAAGGCAAGGTGATTATCCGCCAGCCGATCATAAGTTGGAGGCATGGAGGGAGGGGTAGTCTTGAAGGCGAGGGAGTAACCCCTTCCGACTCTTTGCAACACCCACCTGTCCAAGTTTATATCTAGCCAGTGGTGGAGGTGATGGCGGATCCTGCCACCAACTGGATGTCCATGATCTGGAGGGATCGGGCGAGGAATGTTTTACAGTGGAGGAGGGGTTTGTGGCTTGACTCGACTTCTGGTCTCCCGGCCCACGGGGTCGAGGTGAACTGCGCTCGCGGCCCCGCAGAGGTTGCTGAGGTTGCTGAACTTGCGGGGTGCTCTGTTTCAAACAGGCTGGCACAGTTGAAAGCCCCTTCCGTAGCCACAAAAGGGATGAAAAGCAGACGCAGGCAGGACTTGGTCATGGCCTGCAAGTCCTTAAAGTGCTCAAGCGCTGAATCTGCCTTGTCTCCGAAGAGACGGGAGTCATTAAAGGGCATGTCCACAAGATTAGCTTGAACATCCCCTGAAAAAATAGATGTCTTCAGCCAGGCGTGGTGCCTTATGACCACCGTCGAGGAAATCGCTCTGCCTAGTGAGTCTGTTGTGTCTAAGAAACAGCGTATGGCAAACTGTGCTGCATCTCTACCGGCTGAAATAGCTTGGGAGAGAAGAGCCCGGTGGTCCGCCGAGATTCTTGGCAGCACCTGCGCAACTGTATCCCATATTGAATGGGAATAACGGCTCAAGAAGCATGCAGTGTTTACCAACCACAATGCTACGCTGGCGGAAGAAAAGGTCTTCTTACCAAAGCTGTCCAGCCTTTTGGATTCCCTGTCCGGGGGTGCAGAAGGAATGCACCACGGAAGTGGAAGCTTGAATCACCAAGCTTTGTGGAGTGGGATTCGTGGAGAGGAAAGCTGGGTCACCCGGTGTAGGGCGATGGCGAGCAATGGTTCTATTCACAGGAGCTCCTGTGCTGGGCTTGGACCAGGTGCCCAGTAGAACATCCGTCAAGGCCTCGTTGAAAGGCAGCAAGGGTTCTGAGTTGGAGACACCAGGCTGCAGGACCTCCATCAAGACGTTCGTCTTGACTGCCAGCATGGGAAGCTGCAGGTCCAAGGCCTCCGCAGCCCTACGCACCACCATTGCAAATGAGGCTCCCTCCTCCGTAGCCAGGTTAGGGGGAGACAGCATGCCAGAATCTGGAGAAATGTCTAGGCTGCTAGCATCATCCAGGTCCTCATACCAGTCCAGGTCTTGATTGGGTTGCAGGATTTCTAAGGGATCCTGCTGCCCCTCCCATTCATCATCATCATCCATTCCTAGCCCTTCAAAATAGGGCAGGATGAACGGCATGGAACCGTACGGCTCAGTCGGTGCCGGTCTCTGCGTCGGAGGACACCTAACCGGCTCCGTGTAGTCTGGGATGATGATGGGGTAGGCGCCACCAGTGGGTGCGGCGCCGGTCCGGATCCAGAAACAGATCCAAGAGGAGGCTGTGGCGTCGGAACCGAAGCCGGAGGCGCAGAACCCACGGGATCGCCTTCAGCTGAGCCTGCGGGGCCCGAGAGCACGCAGGCAGGGTCAGGCCACCCAAATATGGCGCATATGGCATTATAAAATTATTTTAATTGGGCGGAGGTCGTTCCCGGCCCTGAAAAGGGAGGGAAACGCGGAGCTGACCCAAGCACCTGCTCTGCGGAGCGAGGCCTCGGACGCCGAGGCTCCTCTGTCTCGTCGTTCGACAGACGGGGCAAAGTCGAAGCACACTTCGACTTCTTGTACTTTTAATGGTGCTTCTTACCTGACCGTAATAATTTCGATGAAGACTTCGACCCCCAGAGCGGTGCTCCGACCTTCTCTCTTGACCGAACCGGGAGCGAGATCGATTAGCCGACCTCCGTGGCACCGTATGCCGAGACGCGATTAGCTTTAGGGACCTCTGCCTCAAAGCCTTCGGCGCCATGGCTCGGCAAACAGAGCAATATGTATTGGTCGCCCTCCAGGCACCAGAGACACACCAGAAGTGGGTCAGTGACCGACACTGTGCGGTGACAGGCGCCGAACAGGTCGAACCCCGAGGTCTTCTTGGACATTCCTACACATCAAAAGACTCGACAAAAAGTCAAAAAACGTCTGTCAAAAAGTGGCAGGGGGTAGCTCTCTTCGACGGATCTGAGCTGGTAGGCGCAGAAAGAAAATAACTGGCGTCAGGGCGCTGGGGTGGTGCCTATATAGACGACGTGGACGTCACAACCAACCCGTCGCCTACGACATCACATGGGGTCAACCGACGCCACCTATCAGAGCGCAGGGGTACTGCTATCAAAAATCTTCAGGATCCAGCCTAACGCCTAGAAGTTCAAAGGTAAGGAATTTGCGGATAGATGTCTCCATCAGATGTATTATTTACAATTCAGTGAGCTTACAACCCGCCCACAACACACCATTAGTTCTTTTCTTGCTTAGCTCCAGCAGGCTTCCATTCCATTCTTGTTAGCTCCTGCCTAGAGCTTTGACCAAAGTACATGTGTTCTTCCTTGTCTGTGTTCTTCCTTGTCTTTTTGCAACGCACTACTTAAAAAAAAAAAAAAAGCTTTGTAAGCGTTTCGGTATTATTTCTTGACGTGCAATGTGTTTTCCTATTTTTAACACAGGAATACAATTTCTTATTTATGTTACTTTCACCCTACGTGCCTTCACTATTGATGCCTTAGTTACAGACACAAACAATTGTACTTCCCTACACCACTCCAATCTACTCCACGCCACTCTATTCTATGCCACTTCACTCCATTCAATGCCACTTTACACCACTGCACTATACGCCACCCCATTCCATGCCACTCCACATTATTCTATGCCACACCACTCCAGTCTATGCAACTCAACCCTACTCTACCCTACGCCACTCTCTTCTACGCAACTCTCTTTCAAGCCACGCCACTACCTTTTACCCATGCTGAACCGCATCCAAGCTGCTTTACAACATGACAAAAAGATATTGGCAAAGCTAAGAACCCTCACATAGGTGAGACATATTGGCTTTGCCAATGCTTATTTAAGTCATGTAACATCTTCCCATGAAAAGTCTTCTTTTCCAACAATTTCACTGTGAAATTAGGAACTTTCCAACAGAGTCACCTGCGTCTGTATCATTTAGGTGTTCCTTTACCTTAAGGTAAGTGGTGAATACGTTCAGAATTACGGCTGTGTAGGTGATCATTTTATTTGCGTTGCATTTCACTGACCACTCCTTTGTCACTGTCCTGTGAACACCCACACCTACACCAGTGCAGAAGTTGGTGCATGCTTTGTGCATGTTTAAAGTCTTGCATGGAAACTTTGCATAGCTAATTAGTTCATAGTTTATTTCAACACACCTCTGAGGCCTTAGTCCTTGGTGGTATCAGTACACACTACTAAGTCCCAATGGGAAGAGAGAGGTAAAAGAAAGGAATAACGGACCGAGAAAGAGGACGCCATAGGCTTTCAATGCATAAAAGCACATACAATCACTGCCTCGGACTCAAGAAATGAGATTGTTTATGGGGGTACGGGCCTGCAGGGAACTTTGTTTCTGCTGAGAGAGTTCATAATGTATTCCTTGTATGTGTCCATTTAGGTATGGATAGTTCTCCTAGTATCAAGTTATAAAGCAACGTTTTTGGGAAGATGGCAATGTTTAGCCAAAAAGACCGAATTTTTGGGGAATGTTTTTTTTTTTTTTGTTTAGATTTCTTTTATTGAGTTTCAAAACCAAGAAGGAAAACAGGCCAGCGAGTGGCACACATTCATCGGATTGCAATCCGGCATACCTTATAACATGGCTAGCAATAAAATACAAAATAAGAAAAGGAAGAAAAGACCCCCCACCCCCCTTCCTCTGTATCCAACATCCAAATGTGGTGGAACATTAGTGTACGTCTGTACAGTGTAAATCTAATGTAGGCCCCTACAAGGCCGCTGTCGGTGGACCCATGGTGTGCGGCGTGTCGGTCAGCGAGCAATCTGAGGTATTTAGGACATGTGAGCTCCGTGAATTCGTCAGTAAGGAGTGTAAGGAAGGGCTTCCAAAGGTCGGAAAAAGAGGCGCCCAGGTGTGCCAGGGTGAGTGAGATTTTGGGGAATGTTTTTTTAAGTCAAAGGTAGTCTGTGCCTTCTTTAATTTTTAAATATGTAATGTTAGTAAGTCAAGCATGCATATAAGAAACATACCATACTAAGAAAAGGAGATGATGGATTGTGACTGTAGTCTTCCTTATTCTTCAAAATTAGAAAGTGGGCAGAGTCAACAGTCACCCTCTTCAAGTTTAATAATGAATGGAAAATTCTGTGGATAAAAAGACAAGTAAAACATCACTTATGATATATAGGTATGGCATATAGAAAAGGTACAGTATATGTATATAAAATTTAAAGGCACGCATCTTAATCATGTTCTTTAATAACAGTCTTTTTCAGGGCAAATTCGTCAAATCCTATCAGGTTTAAAGAGGCAGACTCCCTGGTACATTTTTTTCTGTACCACAGGACACCCCAATGCCTTAAATTTCCAAGACACCCCAATGCCTTAAATTTCCAAGACCTTTTAAAAAGTATCTGAGAAGGAGTGACTTGCATTGCAAGTTTCGTTATCTGCATCAGATCGTTGCCAAGCTTTCCTTCTGCATCCTGGATGGAGAACATAGCCACAAGCACCTCCCCTCCATTGTAGTGCCAGTGCCCTTATGGGGCCGTGACATCACTGTTCCTTTAAAATATATAGTACAGTAACTACAAACAATTTACAAACAAGTCTATTAAAATTTGAAAAAACGCCTATAAAACAACATGCCGTTTGAAAACGTCAGTTATAAATAAAATCACAACAATCAAATTATGTACAAAGTGTAGGAACTGAGAGCCTTTGAAGAGGTGAAGTTATGGAAACCGAGCTTGTGCAGTATTATACCTTGCAGACCTCTGTCATGGATGAAAAAGCTACTGCCCACCATATATAAATATATAGATCTATATATATTGATTCTAACTCCCCTCCAAAACAGAGGCGCTGCACGTCCAGGAACAAATCACAACCTTTTATTCCATTATGTGCAAAATCAGCAAAAGCTGCATAAAGAGAAAGTGCAACGAAATGCCAAAGCATTTCAATCTAAAAAGGTGGAGCAGCATAATATAATGCCCATCCCTTTTTATGAAAAATATATATTTTATGCGTGTTTGTTTGTATTACGTTGTGTGCATTTTATTTAGTCCATGTAGTAAGTGGCTATATATTTATTTTAATGAAAGCCACTTGTATACTTAGCTGAGTTGCAATGATGTATTCACCATAAGAGAAATGTATGCTTTCCTTAAACTGCATTTCTATCATTATTTTTGCCTTCTGTATCCATTAAAGCCTGTTATGTACCTAATGTGGCCTAACGTGTAACTAGACCTAGGTGTACAAGTTACATTTTACAAAATGATCTGTCAACGCCATGTTTTTCTCTTTTCCGCAGGTGTCTTATAAAACGCTTAAGTCAGAACAGCCTTTCTGTTTAACTTGCAAGGTTAGGGAGGGCTGATCTTTTAATTAAAAGTTGGCGTCAGATGCGGAGACTGAGACGATGGGAAAAGCCATCTGGTACCAGGCAGATCGGACTGATGTTGCATTCAAGGTCGTCCAGATGATTGCTCCTTTGTTGGAAGCTGGGAAGGTTAGGGGGGTGCCTGTTCCCAAGGAACACGTTTTACGATTGGCTCATGGTGGAAAGTGATAAAGAGAAGCCTTTTAGAGACCTTTTTTTTTCTTTCTCGTTTTAATCGTGGGCTTTTTAGAACAGAGGCGGACACCCTTTTCTGACACTGCTGAGAGAAGACCTCTTCTCAACTCAGCTGATTTTTTCTGCTAGAGTGTTAAGCTTCATGCTTGAATACTCAGACTCTCTCTTTCGAACCTTAAATCTGGTTCATATAATGCTGCCACCTTCCTCAAAGAATTTCCCCTTGCTACTTTCTCTATTTAGAATAGGGAAGTTTCTTTATGGAACCCGCTTGGGTGTTATTTTGTTTGCTGTATGTCTTACTATTTTGCATTTTGTTTCTGATTATCTATAAAATTAGACTGCATGATCATTCGAACATGTATGCACTTATGTTACTTTCAATTCTACTGATTAATCTATTTTGTAATCTGAATTCATTTGATAATAAAACCATTAAAGTTGGAACACCATCCACTCTGTCCTTATTGTGAAGCCACATTGGATTTTACTGTACTTGAAATGCATTGCAGATGTTAGCTCCTATTTTACACTTTAAGTCTACAATCAAAGGTCCATACGACCAGTGGGTGATTCTGTTTGACGATATTACCAAGAGATTGAGGTACAAAAAAAAAGCAGCTGCAACAAAGGTCTTTGTCGCAGCTATAATATTAGTCCTTCTTTAAGTTTTTTATTATGTAGCCAGCAGTCCCTGCCCTGTAGACATGATGGGTCTTGTAGTATTTTGTACTTTAACATCAAGTAATGAAATGGTTTAAAGTACTTACAAATATTGCAAGGACTAATCTCACAGCCATGATCAAGACCATTATAGTTAAAAACGAATCAGAGTTTCTTTGCACCTTTTGCCTGTTTTGTACATAATGAAATAACACATTGTGAATTGTTCCCGCGAGTACAGCTAAACTGGGCCAAAGAATTTCTATAGGTGTGTGGAACATGTTTTGAAAGTGGATAAACTTATAAACTAGAAGCAATACTTGCAGCACCTCCCATGGAATAGCCTTTTTTACAGTCTCTTCAGGTCCCGATCCTCTTGCTCACATCTCTCCCACCTTTTCACTTCACTTGCAAGTCTAGCAAAAGTAGTGGTGATGGGGGTGGGGGGATTTCCAGGTGGTAAATGGCACTTTTTGAATGTTTCTTTGAAATAGGCAGTCTTGACTCAAAAGACTTGAAAAGGCCTACGTTTCATTATAGGTATCAACTCAAATGCAGAAAAAAATGCTGTTCCTGTTAATTCAGTACTATTGTTGAAAACTATGGGACCATCTGTCACGTGGCCAGTGAGAACATTGTCGACATCACTAAGTTAGCATAAGCCCTTCAGCCATGATTCAGCTTTTCACACGTTACTAGCTGCTTTTATTTTTGCAACGTCTCCGTCCGTACTTTTCACATGGGAACTGTTCACTTTGTTCATTCTCTGCCTGTTCCTGGAGTTTAGTCTGAACATTGTGAGCAAGGTCGATAAACAATGCCCCTTGTTCTGTTCTGGTCAGGCCCTAGCACTTAGACATAACATACCGATGCAGCTGGTGGGAGACCAGCATTTTGATATTACGGGAATGCACGCATGAAAAACGCACACTTGGAGAGGGACCTTTCCAGGGAGAAGAGCAATGTGGTTCCTGTGATGTAGATTAGATCTACCATCTAGGCACTAAGGTATGGGGTCTGCTGACAAAGCCCAGAGATCTTCTGTTATATAATAATACCAATTCCTTGCAAGGGGAGGGAGGTTAGGCTGAACAGTCTTCTCTCTATTGTCTTTTCATTATGACATCTCCCTTCATGATATATGGCCTTGTTGCTATGCTGACAATATTTGCATTATGCATTTTTCTGCTTGTTGTGGCACGTATATTGCATTATAGAGCACGATCGCTCAAATAAATATTCTAAACTATTTCGTGCCTCTGTCAGACTTTATTGTGGACAAAAACAATAGTGCGAGCTAAAGGGTTTTGCCTCGTTACCGCGATTCCTGAGAGAGTCGGGAGTGTTGTGTTCTGGGGTGTCTAATCATTTGCTTCTCTGAGTGTGCAGGAGAGCGAATGAGACACTATAGCTAGTCGGTCCTGGGCTCGTGGGGACTAAGGTGGTGGAAGGCTTAGACCCTATACACCAAGGTCCCATAATCCTGCACATAGTTCTGTGTATGTGCAGAATCCCTGCAACATGGCGCCACCAACGTTTGGTCTGGTTCTTATTCGCGAGTAGCGCTTGTGCTTGTTCATAATACCCTCTCACCGTTTACGGAGACGTTCGTGGTGTGCAGGTTTAGCCTCCTATATCAGAGTTTTATAGGTTTTTCAAGCTGGAAGTTTAAAAGGTTTTATAGTTCTTATCTGAACCCAATTTTGCGCTACCGTTTTTTCTGGTTTCTTCTATACTGTTATAATAATGGCAGTACCTATTGCGGCACATAATAGAGTGCCAGTCACAGCACATTTGATTCAGCATGGAGTCCCTAATGCGAGGGCTGATTTTATATTTGTAGTTGAGGCGGATCCAGCATACCGCTTCAAGGTTTTTTTACTCATGGGTTACATTTACAGCAGTAAATGGAAATGATAATTTATTTCATGAGTATACTCGTACCGCGATTCCGCAACAGTATCATCCTTATCACTTACTTGAAGTTCCGTTGTCAGCTTGGGAGTATACCATCTGGTTTAATGGTGCCCTTCCTCACCTTGTACCTGTGGTCCGTTTAGGCCCTTTATCGGTCGATGGGGCCACATGGCCCGCACCACATCCTAATTATCTTGGTGTTACACTCGCAGAGCTTAGACAATTGCACATCTCTGATTATGTCTTGTAATTTACAAGTGGCTCCGGCTGGAGCCGCTCCACAACCACCAGGACATGGTGGAGGTATAGTCATTAGTCCCGTCATGGTTAATTCTGTGATGGGCAAGTGTCCTCAGAATAGGGATGATTTACCGTTTTGGTTAGTAGAAAAATTTGAGCAACTCAAGGCTGTTTTTCCACACACTACCCCTGTTGAGAAACACAGGATCCTGACGATAAGTTTACCGAAAGGTAGGACTCCCGATGTAACTGATTGCACCACCTGGGGAACGGTGTTTGCTGCCGTATATTCGATGTGCTTTGGCACCCCCTCCATGACAGTTCTGCCGACCGTTCTGAAGAAAGTTCAGGATGAGCACAATGCTGGGTCAGCCCTTGAATTAGGGATGAGATTAGTGGGTATGTTCCCTATAGTCTCAGATATGATTCTTGCCAATGTCAAAGGTGAGGCTGTTAGCTCACAAGTACGACAACGCCTGTCGGCTGTGGCGGACGTAGACAAGCAGCGGGAGTTGCCGCTTATAATTGCGGATGTATATAAATCATTGGGCCGCAATAGTTTGGGAGTTTGCCCTTTTACACAGCCTCCTCAAAATAAGCCTCCTCCTGAGAAGGAGGGACGTCCGTTCTTTCCAAAGAAGGCTTGGAATAAAAATCAGCTGCAGCAACAACAGAAGCAAGAGTCACATGCTGGTTCACGTGCGGGATCCCCGCCGCCTACAACTTCTGAGCATAGATATGATTTGTATGACCGCTCTACTATTAAAACACCAGAGAGGTTTCAGGTTCCTGATCCTCGTTCTCCTCGTTCCTTTCAGGAAACATCGGATCAACAATTTGGTGGCGGAGAGCGACAGGATCGCAGACGAGGCGAGACCACGCCACAGCAACGTGATCCGCAGCACCAGTTTGACGTGAAAGCCAAACAAGAGGGACCACCTCCGTATCGAGCCCCATTTCAGAAGAAAAAAGTTGCAGCGTTAACAGTGAAGTATGCCTCGGACGGTGAGAACCCTGCTCCTCGATTGGACATGGGCGGTAACACTCCTAAACAGCGCAGCGGAAGTTACCATAGTGTGGGAGGCACTCCACCAATGTCTGGAGGCGAAAGCAACTGACACGTTCATAACAGTGGAAACAGCAGACACACAAGTTGCACCCCCTGATAGGCTTTATGAGAGAGGCCTCCAAATTGAAGGTGATGTTAAACGCACAATTAAGGCAGTCTTTTGGGACAACCTTACATCTTCTTATGACATTTTGTTGGCAGAGGCTGGTTAGCCTCCACCATTTGCCTTCGCATCCTCTCGAGGTGAGGACGTAATTCTCCCCAGTTTTTCACGTTATGTCTCGGAAGAGGCTAAACAAGCTAATGCAGCGGAATGGGTGTTAGCCCTTGCGCCGGCTGTGTATCGTAATCAGGTGGGCTGGGATAAGGATTCACCAGAACATGAAATTCCTTTACGATCTACGCCACAACCCCAACAACAATACCCGATCAAGCGAGACGCGATAGCATCCGTGAGTGAAATATTGATCCAGTTGGAATATCAGGGTGTCATTGAACCCTGTGTTTCATCCATGAATAATCCTCTTTTTACGATATCGGAACCGCACGGTTCATATCGTATAGTTTTGGATTACAGACATTTAAACTGTCACGTTCGTACGTTTGCGGTTCAGAACACTCACAGCTCTGCGTTAGTGAATAACATTGTTCACAAAAAATACAAAACAACGTTGGATATTTCCAATGGTTTTTATAGTCATAATTTGGCTCCGGAAAGCCGTAACTAGACAGCGTTCACCGCAGTCGGCAATCAGAAAGATTTATGCGCTTGCCTTTGGCCTATAAGAATAGTCCTGGTGCTTTTGCGGCGTGTATTGTGTCGCTTTTGCATGACATTGATCATGATGCTTTGTCATACGTCGATGACATCTATTTGATGGATGATGAATTAATGCACAAGTTACTAACTTGTGTAACGATATATCTGTAAGAGACAGTAGTTAGTGACAGATTCCTTACCTTAGAATATCCCCAGGCGTCAGGCTGGATCCGGAAAAGTTTTTGCGTAGCAGTACCCTTGCGCGTCGGTAGGCAGCGTCGTGCGGCTCCGCGTCCGTCGTCGGGATCGCCGGGATGACGTCGCGGGCAGTACTTAGACGCCGCCCCTGCGCGCTGACGTCAGTTCTGTACACGACTTTCCGCGCCAGGAACGCAGAGCCATGCAAGAAGCTGACATTGGTGTCTGAAAAATACTAGGGCCCTGAAAGGGATGTCCTTAACCCTAGAAATCAGTTCGCAGAACGGGGAGGATGGGTGGGACGGTAAGGAATCTGTCACTAACTACTGTCTCTTACAGATATATCGTTACACAAGTTAGTAACTTGTGCATCTGAAAGAGACACGTTAGTGACAGATTCCTTACCTTAGAATAGATACCCCAGCAATACCAACCCCGGTGGTGGGTCTGCGAACAGATTCAGACAAGGAAGTCCCGGAGGACAAAACGGCCAAAGAAGCCGTCTCTCCGGACTTGGCTGTCAAGGCAGTAATGCTTGGTAAACGTGTGCAACGAGGCCCACGTAGCTGCCTGATAAATGTCTTGTAAAGGGACACCACGTCCTAAAGCAGTGGTGGCGGCTGTCGCCCTGGTGGAATGGGCACGCAACCCAACAGGGGGCTCCTTTTTAGCCAAAGAATAACAGGCCTTGATACACAAGACGACCCAGCGGGAGATGGTCCGCTTGTGTACCGCCCGACCTTTTTTGGCACCCACGTAGCCAACAAAGAGATGGTCGTCCACCCGGAACTGTTGTGTGCGATTTAGATAACAAGAAATCGCACGTTTTGGGTCCAGACGGTGGAGCCTCTCTTCCTCTCTGGAAGGATGCGGAGGCGGAAAGAAGGTGGGCAAAGTGATGGTCTGCCCAATGTGGAAAGCAGTAACCACCTTTGGCAAGAAGGACGGACGCGTCCTGAGAACAACCTTGTCTGGATGTACAGACAGAAAGGGAGGCTTGCAAGAAAGAGCCTGGAGCTCACTCACCCGCCGAGCGGAGGTGATGTCCACCAGAAAGGCTGTCTTCAGAGTCAGAAGACGAAGAGGACAGTTATGCAGAGGCTCAAAGGGAGAGCACATTAAGAAGGTAAGAACCAAATTCAAGTCCCACTGAGGCATTATAAACGGAACAGGAGGAAAGAGGTGAGTAATGCCTTTAAGAAACCTGTTAACAACAGGGGACTTAAAAAGAGAGGGCTGATCAGGAAGCCTGAGGAAGGCCGAGATTGCACAAAGATAGCCCTTGATGGTACCCAGGGCAGAACCCTTTTGGGCCAGAGAAAGAAGGAACAGAAGAACCTCAGAAAGAGGGGCAGAAAGGGGATTCACAGCCTTTGCTGTGCACCATGCCACAAACTTGTTCCACCTGTAGGCGTATACCACCTTAGTGGAGGGACACCTGGCTGCCAGAATCACATCACAAACTTCGGGAGGCAAGTCGAAAGGAATCAACTGCCGCCGCTCAATCTCCACGCAAGCAGGTGTAAACTGGACAGGTTCGGGTGGAGGACCGTCCCCTGCTGCTGTGACAGAAGATCCTCCCGAAGAGGCAGACGGATCGGGGGATCGACGCTCATACTGAGTAGCTCGGGATACCAAACTCTTCGAGCCCAGTCCGGAGCCACAAGGATGACTTGGGCCCGGTCGCGCCAAATCTTCTTCAACACTCTGGGTAGAAGTGGTATAGGCGGAAAGGCGTACAACAGACCGCAACTCCACTCGCGACGAAAAGCGTCGCCGAGCGAGTGCCGCCTTGGAAATTCCAACGCGCAGAACTGATGACATTGCGCGTTCTCTTCGGTGGCGAATAGATCTAACCAAGGCTCTCCACACTGTAGAAAGAGTCCTTGCGCCACTTCCGAGTGAAGACGCCATTCGTGATCCATCATGCACCTGCGGCTGAGTTCGTCCGCCCTGGCGTTCAGGGAACCTGCCAGGTGTTGAACCATCAGGGATATGCCCTGATGTTCCAGCCATGTCCAGAGGCGCAGAGCCTCCTGACATAAGGTCCACGACCCCACCCCGCCTTGTTTGTTGCAGTACCACATGGCGGTGGTGTTGTCTGTGAACACCTGCACTACCGTCCCTTTGACAGAGGGAAGGAATGCCTTGAGTGCAAGTCGGATCGCCCGGAGCTCCAGAAGGTTGATATGGAGCCGGGACTCCGCCGGAGACCAGAGGCCTCTGATCTCCGCCTCTCCCATGTGACCGCCCCATCCCAGCAGGGACGCGTCTGTCACAACTGTGTGCTCTGGCTGGGGAAGGGAGAGGGATCTGCCCCTGACCCATTGCCGGTTCGAGAGCCACCACTGCAACTGTCTTGCAGTCCCCTCCGAGATCTGGACGTGATCGGACAGGTTGCCCTGGTGCTGCGCCCACTGGAACATCAGGTCCCACTGCAGAGCCCGCATATGTCATCTGGCATGATCGACAAGCAGGATGCAGGAGGCCATGAGGCCCAGCAGCCTCAGGGTCATCCGTACCGAAACCCAGGATAGAGGCTGAAAGATCGGAATCATAGCCTGAATATCCCGGACTCGCCGTTCGGGAGGATAGGCCCAAAACTGCGTCATGTCCAGAACTGCTCCAATGAAAAGGAGCTGCGGAGAAGGAATCAGATGCGACTTCGGCACGTTGATGGAGAACCCCAGCGAGTGCAGGAGTTCGGCCGTAGTCTGGAGGTGGGAGACGACTGCCTGGGACGAGCCCGCCTTCAGCAGCCAGTCGTCGAGGTAGGGGAAGACTGGAACCCCTGCCCGGCGCAGATGAGCTGCGACCACCGCCATCACTTTCGTGAACACCCGAGGGGCGCTGGTAAGGCCAAAAGGGAGCACGGTGAACTGAAAATGCTCGAGGCCCACCGTGAACCGCAGGTAACGCCGGTGGGTCGGCAGGACAGGGATATGAAAATATGCGTCCTGCAAGTCCAACGCTACCAACCAATCTCCAGGGTCGAGGGCAGTCAAGACCTGAGCTAGGGTGAGCATCTTGAACTTTGAACTTCTCCTTCCGGAGGAAGCGATTTACGTTCCGGAGGTCCAAGATAGGACGCATGTCCTCCTTGTCCTTTTTGGGCACCAGAAAGTAGTGGGAGTAGCAACCACGACCTACTTCTGGGGTCGGAACGCGCTCGATGGCCCTCTTGGCCAAGAGGGCCGCAACTTCCTTCTGAAGAAGCACCAAGTGATCCCCTGACATGCGGTGGAATTGAGGTGGCATGGCTGGGTGGGTGGTCTCGAAGGGGAGGGAGTAGCCCCTTCGGACAATGTCCAAGACCCACCTGTCCGAGGTGATGGCACGCCAGTGGTGAAGGTGATGGCGGACCCTGCCCCCTACTGGCGTGCTGTGCACCTGAAAGGAAGGACTAGGAGGGCTTGGAGGCCGCGGACGGAGCGGGGTTGGTGGCCTGACCCGCACGCTGGTTGCCTGACCCGCCACGGCTGGAGCCACGTCCTCGGCCACGCGAAGACGCTTGCTGCGCGGGCCGGTGGCTGGGCAGCGGACGTGACTGGGCGCCCCTTCCGTGGCCACGAAAGGGGCGAAAAGCAGATGGCTGCGGAGGGCGTACAGCAGAAAGGCCCAGGGACTTGGCCGTAGCCCGTGAGTCCTTAAAACGCTTCAGCGCATGGTCTGCCTTGTTCCCAAAAAGACCGACCCCATCAAAGGGCATGTCCATAAGAGTGTTTTGGACATCACCCGAGAAACCAGTGGTTCTCAGCCAGGCATGACGGCGCAGCGCCACTGTCGTCGCAATCGATCTGCCCAGCGAGTCGGCGGTATCAAGGCCACATCTGATGGTGTATTTAGCCGCATCTCTTCCTTCCGCAATGGCGCGGGAAAGCAGTGTCTGGACCTACTCAGAACACTGAGGCAAAGCTTGCGCCACCGAGTCCCACAGAGAGTGGGAATATCGGCCCAAAAGGCAAGCAGTGTTGACAGACCGCAAGCCAGCACTGGAGGAAGAAAAGACCTTCTTCCCAAATTGATCCAGGCGTTTGGATTCCCTATCCGGAGGAGCGGTAGGGAAGGCGGTTTGGGAAGCAGAGGCTTGGACAACCAAGCTCTCAGGAGAGTGGTGTTGGGAGAGGAACAGGGGCTCCCGGAGCGGGGCGATGGCGTCGGGCCACGTTCCTATCCACAGGAGCCCCTGTGGCGGGCTTGGACCAGGTGCCCAAAAGAACGTCGGAAAGCGCGTCATTAAACGGCAGCAGTGGCTCCGAGGAGGTAGCCGCCGGCTGAAGCACTTCTGTCAGAAGGTTAGTCCTGACAGCCACCGTAGACAGTTGGAGGTGTAAGGCCCCAGCTGCTCTACGCAACACCGTTGCAAAATTTGCTCCCTCCTCCGTTGCCACGGAAGGAGGAGACAGCATGCCAGAGTCAGGGGAGGTGTCCAGACCACTGGCATCCCCAAGTTCCTCAGCCCAGTCCTGTTCGAACTCACACTGCTGTGTGAGAGGGTCATCCGACCCCTCCCAGTTCTCTTCGTCCTCCTCAGGTTCAAAATAAGGAGAAGGAGGGACACGCGGGACCCAAGGTCTCATCGGCGTCGGAGCCGGCGTCGAGCGACGTCGGTCCGGCGCTGTGTCCGGATCCGGAGAGAACCGGGGAACGACGCCGCCCGGAGCCCCGGGCGGCGTCGGGAATGGCACCGGAGACATTGGCGCCGGCGGAGGTGTAGTTAGGTCAACCGGCGTCGATGGGGGTTGCGGCAGCACCGGAGCCGGGATCGAGGCCGGGGCCGAAGCCGGGGCCGGGACCGAGGCTGGTGTGACAGGCGGCGCGGGGCCCGAAGGCGCACCGGGGGGACCTTGAGGCCGGGAGAGGCGGGCCATGGCCGACAGGAATTCCTGTATCTCGGCCGGAGTCGCCCCCGAACCCGGGAAGGACGGGTAATGCGGGGGCGGCTCCACAGGCACTCCCGGAGCCGCGGGGGCGGGGACAGTGCCGACAGGAGCCTCAGCCGAGTCGCGAGGCGAAGCCGTTGAGCGATGACGCTTCTTAGACTTTTTATGCTTCGACTTACCGGAGGAGTGCGAAGACTTGGACCCCGACGACTGATGAGGACTCCGCGACCAGCCCCTCGACCTCTCACGTGACCGGGGCTTGGTGTGGCGCGGAGCCGACTGCCGGACCTCGAGGAGCTTTCGAGACCGCTCTCGCAAAGCCTTCGGGTGCAAGGCCCGGCAGTCGGGGCACGACTTCGTGTCGTGGTCGCGGCCAAGGCAGTAGAGACACTCTAAGTGCGGGTCTGTGATCGACATCATGCGACCACAGGCGTCGCAGGGCTTGAAGCCGGGCATACCTACCAACACCTTCGGAGTCGAGAGACTCGTTTAGAAAAACAGTGAAAAAATCACCAAAAATGTAGTCAAAAAATGACTGGGGCACTGCTCTTCCCGGATCTGCGCTTACTGGCGCGGAAAAAGAAGAACTGACGTCAGCGCGCAGGGGCGGCATTTAAATACTGCCCGCGACGTCATCCCGGCGATCCCGACGACGACGACGGACGCGGAGCCGCACGACGCCGCCTACCGACGCGCAAGGGTACTGCTACGCAAAAAACTTTCCGGATCCAGCCTGACGCCTGGGGATATTCTAAGGTAAGGAATCTGTCACTAACGTGTCTCTTTCAGATACCGCATCTTGTGCACGTGGATCGCATCATACTGAGTTTTGCCGACTTAGATTACAAATTCAACTTTTCAAACTCCCATATCGCCTGCTTGGCGGTCCTTTTTCTAGGACACAAACTGAATAATGAAGGTCGGGTGTTGCCCCCCCCCCCTTTCTGGAGAAATGTGGCTCAATTGCAACCTCCATCTACATTGAAAAAAGTGCAATCTTTGCTGCCATTTTTAAATTTCGGGAGGACATACATTCCCGATTATGCCCAGCGTATCACGCCCCTCTACGATTTGATACAACCCACTTTCTCGTCATCCAGCTGGCGTCCGGAACATACAGAAATTCTTCGGTCTTTGCAGTCTGATCTGCTTGCGACCAACTTCTTGTTAACACGTGACAATTCTACGATCTTGGTCATAGGAATTGTGCCAGGGACAGTAGGTTTCACTTATTTGACGTTCAATGAAGGTGACACAGTACCAATAGCTTATAAATCGCATTTGTACACGTCAGCGGAAATGCGCTTTTCCACGGTTGAAAAAATTCTGACAGCTGTGCAGATTGCGATTCTGAAAAACGCTCTCTGGCGCAGGGAAAACGCATTTTTTGGGTCTCACCTGTACCTGCTTTGGAAGCAGTGACAAAGGCAAGTGTACCGAATTCTAAAGCTTTACATCCCCGTTGGATACAATGGGCAAGTTCCTTGACATCGTCTGATGTCACTTTTATCTTTGATCCCTCTTTGCAGACACAGGAGTTTTTACAATATGAACACGTTCATCCTCCTCCATTGTCTTTGCTTCCCCTTGATCAGTACAAATGTATCATATATACCGAAGTTCAGCTCAGCCAGCCGTTGGTTCTAAGCATGCTTATGTGGCAGCCTGCGCTATAGTGGCGGGCTCAATTGTTGATGGTGAGTTTAAATCTTCCATAGTGCACACACAGTCACTTGGTGGTATATTGACAGTGGTTCCAGGACCTACCCACAGCCAAAAACAATGGGTCGGCCAGGGGGACTAGTGAGATTTTTATGCATTTTTGGAAAAGTATATGGGACAGGGGTCCTAGGTGATTTTACATTGAGAAAATCAAATTCCTTGTTGCTTAGAAAACCTGTCAATTTAGCTTTCGCTGTCACAGTAGAGATAAGCTTTTGAATCTTATGTAAGAATGCTGTGACCCTGGCACATACAACAATTTTTTGATACCCGTTTTTTTACTTTTAGATTTTTTTTATCGTATTCCCTATCGGACGCTCTGGTATTCATTATTGTTTGTCCTGATGATGACCATCGAATTCTAATACGGTCAAAACGCCGTCGACGCCTACATGTGGCCCTAATTGAAGAGGACGCATTGTTATGTGTTGTTTTTGTTTTGTCTAAACCACATATATGTATATTTGTTCCTCAGCCACTTTTTATGTATACACAGCATATTGTCTTTATTGTTGTTTGTGTAACTTGTTGAGCGCCATCAGTGTTTTACTGTTTCTATTATTGTCTTATTAATACATTTTCTACATATATACAATTCGAACTTGTGGGGATATCACTTGTTTAAAATATTTTTCAACTTTTTTCTTCTCTTTTTTTCTTCTCTGTTCTTTTTTACTTGACTTCATTATTTTTCGTCCCTAATTTTTTGGCATTTTTATTTTGTATCACACACCACATATGAGATTTAACTTGAACCTTTGTTAGGATTCTAGTTTCTCTTTTACAGCAGCGTTTTTGGTGGCGTGGCTTATACAGACAGACTCGTAATTATGTACTTCCTTGTGACATTTGTCAACAAATTAAGCCCTCTACGGTTACACGTCCACCTCATACACAACTTTACATTTCAAATCAACCGTTTGGTTGTATTTATCTTGATCACTGCGGTCCTTTGACGTCAAACACTGCATATAAACATATTTTTGTTGCAGTGGATTTGTGCACTAGATTCCTTTGGGTTTGGCCACAACGTAGTGCTGACGCTCGAAATGTCATTAGAGATTTTCGTGCCTTTGTAGGGACATTTGCCTGTGGCACTTTCCATTCTGACCAAGGTCCAGCGTTTGCCTCTAAGGCTTACAAGGACGCAATGAAGTCTCTGGGGGTGCTGGTGCAGTTTTCGTCTCCATACAGGCCTGAGGGCGATTCAGTAGTGGAGCGAATGGACCGTGACTTAAAGCAATCTTTGACAGCTAGAGTATTAGGTACTGGCAGGAGTTGGCTAACTCATTTGTATGGAGTCCAACGTGCACTTAATAATCTCCCTAGAAGATCTCTGGTTGGGCGGACCCCATACAAAATGCTCTTTGGCATTAAAATGTTTGTGCCAGACCTTGATGGTCTAGACGTTGTGGCGGCTGCCGCAGCATTTGACGTAGATAACCATGCTACTATGTTACAGGAACTACAAAAGACCCGTGACACACTGGCTAAAGATCATATGCCCTTGTCCACTGAAGCAGCACTGCTGATTCCTGTTACTGGCTGGCTTCCTAAAGCTGGTGATCTGGTCCGAGAAAAGCTGGAGAACAAAAAAGAATTTGGTCCCTCTTATCGTGCACCGGTCCCAGTTCTTGGATTAAAGGGTACAGTGATTTTGCCTCCTTTGCCTGGCCGCATGGAAAACCGATTTATTTCCATTGAGAATGTCAAGCTACACCATATGGCTGATTCTGAATAGTGGGTCCACAAGCATTCCTTGTCGGGATGTTTCTTTGAGTCTGATGACTTCGCCTGCTTCACTGCCAACTACACAATTGGAAAGTGATGTGGAGACTCCGGTCGATTTGGTGTCTGTACCTCCATCAACTTCAACCGCGCATGAATATGCCTCTCCACCTGTTGAGCTTACAGTTGACCTGCCTGGTACTGAAATCCGTTCTTCTTCTAATACAGAACAGCCTTCGTTGTTTCACCTGAGAGCCAGTGGTTATTATATGGACAGACATAGCTTTTCCTCAACTTCTACTTCATCTTCAGCTTCCACTGAAAAAGAGCCCACAACTCAGATCTGCATTTTCATTTCCTGGTTTCATAGAACTTATCTGGTTCCTCCTTGGAAGTACATCTGGCTGGTGCTAACGATAGTGTTTCTCTTTATGTGGATTGGTTTTGTGACAGTCTTTTTTCTTCTAATAAATGCCCATTACTTACCTGAACGCTCTGCAGCCCATCTGGTAGATAGAGTGTTGGCCCCACACACTTAGTCTCATAAAATGAAACGAGATCAAACATTTGTCAATATTTCAGCATTCCAATTAGTGACGGTATCGTTTGGGACAAAATTCCATTCGAAATATATGGTCCGACTGAGATGATTCAAATTCCATACGTGTTTCTTTAGGTGATCTCATCACACCTGGAATACATTCAGACGACTGGGATGTCAACACCGTCCACTCTTTGTTTTCAGATTTGAAATATTATACAGCTCTTGAGACTGAAGATTTGTATTTAAATTCTGCAAATTATGCTGACTTATTCTGTTTCCAACATTATGGTCATAATTATTTACACAAAACAAATAATATCAGACCTGTAGTGAATTCTACACAGTGGGAACATTGTCCAACACCATTTAAAGGGAGTTCACCAACATAGAAAAATAAGTTTATATACTTTTCTGGATATAATCTTTGAGACCCGACGTCATTTTACTACAAACATGTTCAAAATTTATGTTGACCCAAACTAAATTGATATACTCTTCTTCGTTCATAACCGACCTGTCCCTGAAGGGGTAGGATTACTGGAAGGACACCATTGATTTGAAATCCATATGGGGTACCAAAATTTGGCAGGTCCAGGGTACCGAGTCATTACATCCTGCATGTCTAATTCCATCACAGTTGATATTTTTGAATGACACGGTACAACTACATGTTTTGGTTTAGCTACTACTAAAACTTTGAGTGCTCTCTCAGTTCCGCAGTTGTCTGCCTATGGGACATTGCCACACTACAAAAATGATTCTGTGACCGACATGTATGACATGGTTCTAAATGGTACTCTTAACTCCTCCAACAGTAATCAATTTGGCTGGTTGAGATGGCCAATGAGTACCAATGCATGTCAATTGTGCTTTTCTAATGCTTCAACCGGGTTTACGCTCAGTAGTCCTGACCCTCGCTTCCCTTAGTTACATACCGTTATTACGTACTCAGTAGGTAAATTATGCCAGCAATGGTCGGGACACTCCACATTGTCATCCGTTAAACAACATTTGTCTGTGTTAAATGGGGACATAGACTTGCCCGACTTCCTTTTAGGGACAAAAACCCCTCGTAAGAAACGATTTATGTATGCTGCATCCAATGAATTTTGGAAATTGTCACAAATGGAGGCTGCTTTCCGCTTACGACAACTTGATCAGGATAATTTACGCAAAGTTCTTGATGTGGTTGATAATAGCATTAACACTTTGTCTTCTCGTATTTACACACTGGATAATATAGTCTCATCTGTGATTGATATTGTACAAAATGATGCATCTGTGCTCTTCCATGGTCAAAATCAGTTACGGTCTGCAATGCAGTTTGGTTGGACATTGCAAACGTTGAAAAGTGGAAAAGTACCATGGGATTATTTGAATGACTCTGCCTTATTTTTACCATTCAATCTGACAGAAAAACAGAAGCTTATGTCTATGAAAGACGCAACATATACTATGTTACACATTGAAAAGTTAGATCAGTTACCTTTCACTATAGCGGAGACTGAATCTTCGGACTGGTTAATACATGGGGTTATATCATTACCTATTTCACTTTTCCAATTCACAGCATGCATGAAGCATTATCCGATTGGAAGGTACGAACCGCTGGGTAGTACGTTTCTCCATGAATTATGGTTGTTACCCTTTCAATTCCACTGTCAACAGGAGAAGAAGGAAGTATTCCTTACAGGGGAGGACTGTGATTCTACCGTGGGACATTCCTTAGTATGTAAACAAGTTGAATTGCACGGCGCTTGCAACGTATCGGCCCCTAATTTGGCCTGTTTAAAAGGAACTCCAATACCTGCGATAAATCCCACGCTAACTTTACATTCTAACGGTAGTTATCTTATCCTGAATAACCACAATTGCTGCGGCTTACGGGCAGGCATCCCGTAAACAGTAACTGTTTCACAACGTGTTACATGTTGCAGCAATGTTCTCTTTCCACCCACACAGGGAGTTGTTGATAACTCACTGCGGCCTTCAATTCCAACTTTGAAGAAAGATTTCAACAAGTTAAGCAGACTCAAAGCGCTATTGTTTCAACAAGAAGTCACTCTCACATCGGCTAGAGAGACCTTCGAATTGCAGGTGGCTAGAACTTCAAGTGAGATTCAGTCACTGCTGAATACAAATCTCCCCCTCCATTTTGGGGAGTTAATACACCGAATATTTAATGCGTCTGAAACCGAAGGACTGGCTCATTTTTTTAAACTTGTGGGATCGGGCCTGGTGTCATCATTTCAGACTATATTTGGTGTTATACCAGCTTTTATTCATTCTATTTTTCCAGTGCCTTTGGTGGGTTTCCCCTGGTGCTCTTGCTGGTTGGCGGTGCATTGCTTCTTTTCTGCCTACTATGTAATGGGTGCCCATCCTGTGGTTCAGCCTAGCCCTCTACAATTGCAGCTGTACCGTGAATGCATGCAGCAGCTTTTTGGATGCTTACCATTAGCCACTTTGGGCATCAGTTATCGGCTCAACTGCCGCTATGCCTACTTCACCTGCGTGCAACCAGTGTTCTACTGTCGCTGGTGCCCCTTCAATTGGGCCATGGATATATGCCTCTCCGATACATCTCTCGTTGACCTGGATTATGAACTGTTGTGGGTCCGTTGCTGGCCCACGACCAGGACTGTTCTGGGGGACGACCGCTTGATGTATGCCGCTACTCTTGGAGTTTTGGCTAGTTTGAGTACCTGTGCTTCTGCGTAGCGCCTCTTACAGCAGAGTGTCATCGAAATTCATGCAGGTTGTCCTCTGATGCTCCTCGACGCACAGGATTATGAGAAGCACATCTGTTCATTCACGTTGCATGACTGGATGGCAACCCTCTTTGGAGGAAGTGGTGCGGATGCCGTTTTGGAACTGATCACCTTCTACAGTACACATGATCTTTTCACTTTTATTGAACAGTCATAGTCTGACTTGGGGAACCACCAACAAGGCGGTCTTTTGATCTTTTTATCTGCAACTTCTGAAAGCTTTTCCATACATTTTTCATTTAAAAACCTCCTGAGAGAGTGGGGATTGTTGTGTTCTGGAGTGTCTAATCATTTGCTTCTCTGTGAGTGTGTAGGAGAGCGAGTGAGACACTATAGCTAGTCGGTCCTGGGCTCGTGGGCACTAAGGTGGTGGGAAGGCTTAGCCCATATACACCAAGGTCCCATAATCCTGCGCATGGTTCTGTGTATGTGCAGAATCCCTGCAAGACATCCTGACCTCTCCCACTAGTGACAAGTCCCCTAGAAGAGAATATTTTGAGTGCCGGAAGAAAAGCTAATTCTTTCAGTTATTTGACAAAAGGCGGATTGTGGTTAGATTGGGGGGGGGGAGATCCCTCTTAGATAATTAGTTTTAGGATGCAGAGTTACAAGAGTAGACAAATCATGTAATGCAAAATAAAATACTTGGAGAAGACAGGCAGAGCTTATCGTCTGTACTCAAAAGCTTTGTCCTTTAAGGTGACCCCGTTTTATCTCAACTAAAAGTACCAGTAAGCATCCTCTTAAAACACCATGACCCTTAAACTCCCATGTTGTGACTATGTTTGACACTTGAAAAAAGTTTTTTTTTTAAATGTTTGCATATACTGCAGTATTTTCCAGATGCTTCTCAAACTAATGGTTATGTTGCATTATGTAGTATGCACTAAAATGATTTCCTTTAAATACAAATTCACTTAAGTATAGAAGGAAATCTAGGATTTTAGTTGACAAAGCTTTCATTACACATACCTGCTTGTTATCCCAACTCTGGTGAGTGGTGCATTCCAAGGCCAACTCTAATTATTTCCTCATATGGGTGTGAAAGAACAATGACAAAGATGCATATTGAAAACTCAAGTTCGGAAATCAACATTCTTACATTGACATCAACACTGTGGACACTCCTGCGCTGGATCTAGGTATGTCCATGTTCCTATACAGGTACTCTAAGGGCCACCCAAAAATAACTGACTATGCCCCACTAATAAACCTTTTAAACCTAATAAACCTTTTAAAACCATAGATTATCCCGGATTCTCTTACACACCGATGGACCCTAGGAATATCAGAGGTATGTTCAGTAGACATTAGTATTTGAGACAATGGTAATCTTGCCATATTCAGAGAGAGATGAAAGGGCTTATCTTTTTCAGTACCAGGAACAAGAGACAAACATCTCCTTCAGCCTTTCGGTAATATAGAAAATGAACAGAAAGGTAAACATTACTTCACTGGATAATGTACAGGCAAATAAGAAAAAGGATATATATCAAAAGTACTCCCCTCGGACAAGCACAGATGTAGGGACTGCTTTGCTGGTCACATCAAAACAGGATCTTTTACTAGATACCTATCTCCTTATGAGAAAGTGCATTTTAATCATTAATAATCTGCATAAAATACCTTCCCTTAACACACTCACGTGGCTCCATGTCCAGTGAAGACAAGAGACAGTGTATGACCCTTTTCTTTTATAACGTGATTCAAAGTCAAACAGTACCCAGACACTCCTCATTTTCAATATATTATATGCTGATGAGAACATAGAACTGATTAGCTCTCAAGAGTGGCATACTTTCACCCTGCATTCTACCTCACAGCTTTATCAGCAACATAACTCTGGTTAAGAAGATAAGTAAAGACATCAGACTAGTTTAAATATAGATGGCCTCAACTTTTGAAGGAAGATTTGCACTCTAGATACAAGCTTACGGGTGCTTGACCTACCCACATCAATACATTATCTCTAAATGTTTCTTCCTGGTTTGGGAGTAGGATTCACATTGGAAAATTTTCAAACCTATGTTTTGGTCAATCTTTTCTCCCTTTCACAAAATCTCAAATATGAAATGTCTGTGCTAAAGGATGCCTCACGATCAAGTAACAACCTAAAAATACTAGGGAGCAACCTGGTATCCCTAGGGACATATTACACGAAGACAGTAATGGTTCCCTTGGGAGAAGCTTACAAGCCTAAGCTTCTAAGGCAAAAAAAGATGTATTACTCATCTGTTTGTGATTTGAGCAGAGTATTTAATTATTGTAAAATAATACCAAATAGACAAACTATGCAATAGGGGCTACAGTAAATGACGGGGTGAAAGTGATCAGTGACAATGGTGTACACAAGTGAGCTGGTGCTAGTTTCAACAATGTTGACTGAATAGCAATATCAATACATAAAGTCTCAGAATTCAAGTGTGTTTTGGGTACTACATTATTTGGCAATCAAGTTAATACGTCAATGTTTTGACCCACTGATAACTTAAAGCAAGGTCTTCATCAGGACAAATTAGAGGAAGCAACTTAACATGGAAAATTATATGGAGGACCTCTATAAGTAACAGCAAATCCGCTAAAATGATCACCAATGATCAACTTCTAAATGTTCTTCAATACGGGCTGCAGCGACAACTTGCAGACACCAGACGACACTGGAGGCTATTGCATATGTTTTGTTTATTTGATATGATTTTACAGCAATTAAATACACTGCTCACACCACATACAGCTCATAGTAGACCGGACATCCTTGGGTGGTAGTCCCCCAAACGTTTTGCCTTCACCCCTCCTGGTTTGCTGAATTAGTTTTTGTTGGCCTTAGGGCTCTGTGCACATTACCACTGCTAACCAGTGCTCAAGTGCTTTCACTCCTCTAAACATGGTAAAATTGGCTTGCACCCAATTGGCACATTTAAATTTACTTGAACGTCCTTAGTAAAGTGGTACTACATGTACCCAGGGCCTGCAAATTAAATGGCAGCAAACTGTTGATGCAAAAGCTAAAACATAGAGGGAATCTGGGAAAATGCACTTTACAGCTGGGAAGATTGAAGGACATTTTACTATAATGGGACTCTTCACTGAAGCCGTAAGCAATAAATAGTCCGGCACATGTGCAGTATTTCAAGAGCACCAAGATAGCAAATCATACAAAGTCTATGTATACACACACACTAAAACAAATGTGTCCAAACATCCAGCTGAAAATAATGACTATATATTTCTTCATTCTCCCACAAGCCTCTTGGGTGGAGGAGTAAACTTTAACTATTTATCACTTAATCAGCACCAATTCTATCATAATAAGCAAAGCAGAGTGGGGCATACACATGCAGCACACGAAGCATACAAAGATGACTTTAATAAAGGGGTTTTATTTTATTTTTTAAGGTTTGAAGCAGCCTGAGATCTCTAACACAGGCCAGAATAGATTCATAGAGTTCCCAGTAATTACAAAAAACACAGGAACAGGCTTGATTTAATTTAATATGTTGTTGAAAATTACCATCTTTTGCATGGTGTACTCCCAGATTTTTGCCTTGACTGTTTCTGCTGGCTGTATAACTTTGTGCCTTTTGCCCCTACTAACCAATGGTAATGTGCCTGTGTTCCTCCTTTCAGCATGATCAAACTGGCATAGTGCTGGATGGCCTATTCAACATACCTGTATGTTCCTAGTAGATGGTAAAAATAGCACACCATATGGCCTCTAAGTTAAGTGTCAAAAGTGGACTGCAGCATCCACTGACCAACCCACTACAGTGACAGTGTTAACATGAGTGCAAGTTTACCATTTGTAGACTGGCTGTGCAGTTTAAACTATAAATTCGCCCTGTCAAAATAAACCCTTTTGACAGGCCAAAACCTTCCTTTTGATTTTATCAAGTCATCCCTAAGTAGCCCTTACTGTCCATAAGGCAGACTGCATGGTATTTAAAAGTAAGACTTGTAAACTTTAATGTTAAACAAATTCTTACAGAGAAAAATCACTAAAAGCTATTTCACTGTAGCAAGGCTGGCTGTTTCACAGGAAAGCATTAGGATGCAACATTAAATTTACTAATGTTCCCGAATATGTAATAATGTTATGGAGAGACGGTAGCTGCTTTTACTGCTTATTTTTACGTACTATTTTACTTTTTTTCTTGAAATTGGTGCCCAATTAAATGTACATGATATTGGTAGTAAATTAATTCTATACCAAGTTCCTACATCCCAGCTGCACTTTTTAACAGAGCCTCACAGAACTACCATTGCAAGAGGTATAGAAGGTTCAAGGCTGGGCTATAGTAATTGCCCTCATTGGGACCAAAAAAGGAAACATCCAGAATCTCTGGGTTATACAAGATGTGGGTGCCAGAGCAGTGGTTAACTTTACCAAGAGATGGCATCACTCGTTCTCTGTAAGGCCATATTCTGATAAGGACTTAAATTGGCACATGGCAGTGCCTCTTTGTACGGTACCTAAAATAAAGTTTCATTATGAGCCTATGATCTAAAATAAGCTACTCCTCAATGCATTAATTTATGAAATTGTGGCTATTAAAGGGGATGATAGCCCACCTTAAGCAATACCCACAATCCTTGTCAGGGTGAACCTCTAAAGTCACTAAAGTAACCTGAGCTCAACCCCTGGTTGCTATGGCACAGAGCACAAAAGCTTTACTTGGAGGCAATACGTGAAGTATATTTATACAGTATTTAAAAAGTAATAAAGTCAAAGCACACACAAGAAAAATCCCAAACCAATTTAGAAAAATAGAGTAATTTTTAATAAATAAAATGACACCAAAATGATAAAAATCCAGTAAGAGGAACCAGGATATTAAATTTTAGAATCGAAGACTCAAAATAGCGCCAAATGGCAGGAAACTCGAACTATGGTCATCTGTAAGTTGAGGCAGAGAGCGACGGAGTGCGGGTTGGATACCGAAACCTTGGTTTGACCCGGTAGGAAGTTTTGGCTTCGGACTTAGTCTGAGAAATTGAAGTCAGCCGCCAGTGGGGACATATATGTATATTAAATAAGGTGCCGCTTAACATCAAGCCCTACAGAACTCCAAATTTGAGAGCTTTATTGTCAGACCAGTGAGGGACCATCCAAATAGCTTGGCTCCTACTATCAAGAAAGTATCGAATCCACCCCAATGCCAAGCCCTTAACCTCAATGTTCTCTAAGCATTGAAAGAGTATAGTATGCAACACCATGTCAAGAGCTACTGATAAGTCTAATAAGATCAGGGTAGCCTGTTTACTCTGATGTAACAACAGCTTAATATAGTCTATCAACTCCACAAGTGCTGTCTCCGTACTATGTTGAGGCTGGAATCCAGATTGGGATGGGTGCAATAAACTTAACTGCTCCAAGTATGCTGATAATTGAGAATTGATCTTGTTTTTCAGCATTTTAGAGGTAGACAGGAGAACGAAAATTGGTCTAAAATTGGCCAGCTGAGTCCTATCAGTTAAATGTGTTTTTTAACAGTAGAATGATATTGGCCAGTTTCCAGCATTACGGTGCTGTTGCTGATTGCTGATTGAAAGGATGTGTTAAATAATGGATTGAAAATTAAGTTGATGACATTCAGGAAAGTTGTCAGAGTCGAAGGAGGGTAAGCGGAAACCTGACACATGCAAGAATGGCATGTTTGGACTCTTTCAGCGTGATCAGGGAGACCTCGAGTAAGTACAGGCTCTAATCCTACTGGTAGCCACCATTCTCTTCTCTATGATCGATGCAACTGGGTTAGACTCCAAATTAGAAACAAGTTTAAGAATCTTGGCTTCAAAAAAGTCAGAAAACTTATTGCACACATCTGAGGAGGAGGAAACCTGCTGCACACAGGTTGCAAAATGAAGAAAGTTCCTGACAATTTTGAATGTATAATGCAGACTGTTAACAGTTGTTAATAGCTGCAGATTTTTTTATTCTCAAAATATGTGGCTTGCGCCTTTTTTATTTCCTAAGGGCCTGTCTCTACTTGTGCTTATTCCCCGTGGAATAATGCGTCCTCCAGGGCCTTTCTAGTCTCTTACATTGCTTTTTCTCTTCCCAGAAAGCAGCGGAGAACCAAGGAGCAGAAGGACTACATCTCTGCTAACGATACCCAGTTGTATTTATCGAAGGAGAAATATACCACAGAAGGGCAAGAAGCTTTTAAGAGTTGTTAGGGATTGATTTATGAGTGGTTGTGGGCTAGTAACCTTCAGTGTAATGTAGATAAGACCAAAATCAAGCTGTTTGGCTCCCTTTCACCTCTGTGGGGAATGGAGTGATGGCTGAACTCTTTGCCCAATCCCCCCTCCCCACGACAACGGCTCACAATTTGTGAGTTAAGTTAGATCACAAATTGAGAAGATTGCGGCTCCCAATTTGCCTTACCACACTCTCTAAAGCAATTTCTATTCTAGCTTCCTTTCCAGTCACAGAAAACAGTGTTTCACATGTTTATTACATCGTCCCTTGACTATGCTAATGCCTTGCACATGGGCTTGTCTGCTCCTTTGATTAAGAGGCTTAGGACTGTACAGAATGCAGTAGCCCGGCTATTACTAAAGATCCAGCACCAGTCGTTAATTTATCCTTATTTGAAAGAGCGTCACTGGCAGAGGATTAAGGAGATGATTCTTTTCAAAACTCTTGTCCTTGCACACAGAGCTTTTCATGGTACTGACCCTTGGTACCTCTTGAACAGACTGACCCACTATCGTTCTGTTAGGACTCTTCGATCTAATGGTGCATGGTTACTGTGTGTTCCTAAAATTAAATGGAAGAAGTGGAGGTGGGGGAGGGGCTCTTCCTTGTCTTTCTCGGCAGCGCATGCCTGGAATTGCCTCCCTTTGCAGCTCTGTAAGATTGGAAAGGAGTGCCATTTCAGAAAGTCCCTTAAAACCCGAGTTTCGGGATAGCCCATTAAGTATGGTTTTGCTTGAGGCTAGGAAACACCTGCTGATTTCATTCTTTTTTTCGACTTGGAGATATTTATTACTAACCCAATTGCCTGGTGAAGTCAGATTTGTAATAAATATTTTGGAAAGTGTAATTTTAGAAAGTTACCTTTTCCCTTCCTAAAGCTTTTAGTGACCCATTTGCATGAACTCCAATAGTCACCTGTCAGCTGAATAGCTCCCTTGAAGAGGTGTGAAAACTGCTCCCGGAGCAGGACAAAAACCTTGGCTGCAAAGAGATTTTTCTGTTCCTCTGGCAGGATGACCATGTGGGCTCTATGACCTAAGCCCTGAAACTTGATTAACTTCAAAGAGGCCTACCCCTGCCCAGGCAAATGTTAGCTGCCATCTGGGCAGGGCCCTTTTTTGTTTCTGAGTCAGGCAGGCACCAATCCCAGAGGGAGAGGAGCAGACCCCAGAAAAGGTTTAGAGCGACCAGAGAGGAAGGGTTGGTCATTTCCCTGACCACACCTCTGAGGTGGGCACACAGGCTCTGCACAAGAGGAAAAGGGTTTTACCATCTTGAATTTAGGCAAAAAGGGGCACTGTGGAATTGTTTGCAGTAGGGCACACAGGAAGTGCTGAAGAAACTGGGCAGGGTAACCCCTGAGCACTTTTACCCTATTGGCTATGGAGGAGCCAGGAGTCAATCCCACCCACAGGCTGGTGTCAGGCATAAATGTGACACCAACAGTACCCTTCTCAGAACACTTTCTGGACCCATGGAAGAACAGAAGAGGACTGGACCTCCTGTTGGTGACCTGAAAAGAACCTAGAAGCCTGGACCTGCTCTCCCTCTTATACCCAGGACACAGAAATGTACCTCTGAGTCATAGGGCTGCCCTGGACCCTGCTGCTGGTCTCTGCTGACCCCCAGGTGCTGTCCTCAAGGTCCTTGGCTGGTGTTGAAGTGTACTCCTCCTAACATATCCTGAAACCTGGGACTTAGAAACATTTTTCCTCTAAAGACCTCCAGAGGACCAGGACCAATCTACCAAGCCAATTCAACATATGCCGAATTCAACATATGCTGCTGGGACATATTCAGTTTGCTCCCGGCTCAGAGCTCGTCTGCAGAAGAATATGATTCAGCTGGACCTCATGGAGAAGGTATGCGGCCTCGAGGAACCCTCTTCAACTACAGCCATGGCCAGCTGGGAGAATCGAGTTCCAAAAGTGTGATTAAGTCTGAAGGTAGACATTTTCACTGTGCAAAGAAGCCAATAGTACACGTCCAGCGAAGGGCCTTCCTTGGGAGAGAAATTCAAATTTCTCCCGCTCAGAGCTATGCCACCAAAAGTCAACTGCTTCACTGTGACCTTATCCAGCATCTATCCAATGTCATGGAGCCTTCTTCGGCTACAGCCTGCTGGCTTGCCCTTGTGAGGATTTTTGACTTCAATTTCTCAGACTAAGTCCGAAGGCAAAACTTCCTACCGGGTCAAACCATGGTTTCTGTATCTAACTCGCACTCTGTCGCTCTCTGCCTCAACTTACAGATGACCATAGTTCGAGTTTCCTGCCATTTGGCGCTATTTTGAGTCTTCAATTTTAAAAATTAATATCCTGGTTCCTCTTACTGGATTTTTATCATTTTGGTGTCATTTTATTTATTAAAAATTACTCTATTTTTCTAAATTGGTTTGGGATTTTTCTTGTGTGTGCTTTGACTTTATTACTTTTTAAATACTGTATAAATATACTTCACACATTGCCTCCAAGTAAAGCTTTTGTGCTCTGTGCCATAGCAACCAGGGGTTGAGCTCAGGTTAATTTAGTGACTTTAGAGGTTCACCCTGACAAGGATTGTGGGTATTGCTTAAGGTGGGCTATCATCCCCTTTAATAGCCACAATTCCATAAATTAATGCACTGAGTAGCTTATTTTAGATCATAGGCTCTTAAGGAAACGTTATTTTAGGTACCGTACAAAGAGGCACTGCCATGTGCCAATTTAAGTCCTTATCAGAATATGGCCTTACAGAGAACGAGTGATGCCACCTCTTGGTAAAGTTAACCACTGCTCTGGCACCCACATCTTGTATAACCCAGAGATTCTGGATGTTTCCTTTTTTGGTCCCAATGAGGGGCAATTGCTATAGCCCAGCCTTGAACCTTCTATACCTCTGGCAATGGTAGTTCTGTGAGGCTCTGTTAAAAAGTGCAACTGGGATGTAGGAACTTGATATATTGAAAATATCCTAAAAAACACAATTGACAAGGTTAAGCTTATCCATTGCCAGAGCAGAGTCAATGGTCATTCCTAACGTTTTCAGTGAATCGACTAACGTAATGACTTGAATGATTTAATGATTTTATGCACTTGAGCTCACCCTTGACCTTTCTACATTTGACCTCAGTTGAAATATGAAGGGACTATGTTTAGCCTTCATTTATGCTCAACTAGTTAGCATTCAACAAAGTCTGGATGGTAATGAAGCTTGGATGATGCAAAGCTCCATCTCAGTATGACTTGAATCCAATCTTCTCATTTTTTGACTACCTAGGTTTCATGCAGACTGTACCACTGAGACAGCCATACTCCAGTTTATGGACGTTTACTGCATGCCTGAAAAGAATCAATACTGTCTCACATGGCCGTGCACTTCTGTGCAGGATTAGCCGCCGTTGATAACATGGCTCTGACCAACGTTAAGTGGGCGAGTGAGAAAATCACACGCTAGCCTACCTCCCGGTGAGATTTCTCAACATGGGCGGTCGCAGCAGGCCGCTACTGCTCACATTGAGAAACCTGCAGCTCGCATTGAGGGAGCTGCCGCTCGAGTATGAACATCTACTTGAGTGGCAGAAAGAAGCAGCACCCTTTTGCGCTGCGCGTGGTGCCATTCACGCTGATTTTAAAGCGTGGGACAAACTCCCGGTGCTAAAAATCAGCACGAGCAGCGCAACTTACTGCACTCTGCCGCTTGCGGAACTCCAAGGTGGATTTTTTGAGGCACTTCAGAACTCCGCAAACTCCGCCCAGGCCTACTAAAAACCAATGGATTTCACACAGGCGATACCTACTGGGTTTGCCAATGCTTGTTGTGTTTAGAAACGGGGAGATTAAGTTATTTATTCATAATCACAAAATGTGGAGCTGAGGCTAGGGAGAGGATGAGGTGTCATTTCAGTAGAGGATGTGGCGTAATGGTGAGAGCTGCCAACTATAGAGCTGGTAAACTGGGTTCGAATTTCAGCCTCAGCTTAACATCCTTGATTTTGGGCATATCACTTAATCTCGCCGTGCGTACAAAAATGAATGTGTCCTTGTGTAAATTAACTGGTGCTAATGTAAACCACTCCAATACCTGCGGTATAACTACACAAAAAAAACAAATGTGAAAAGCAGAGTCCGGGGAGGAGGGGATCTGGGGGAAGAGGGGATCTGTGTAATGGGTGTTCAGAGCGGGCAAGCAGCATGGGCGGGAGCTGATGGGCAGTCAACAGCAAATGTGGGCTGCCAAGGGGAGATTAAGTGATTTGCCTACATTTATGGTATCTCATGAAAAGAAATTGGTGTTAGAGTAAAGCCCTTGAATACCTTCAGGTGGTGTTGGCGCTATATAAAACTGCACATCAAAAAACTGAAAGAATCACAGAGTTAGGCTGGTTTACAGTAGTCAACATGAGGAAATCATCGCATCGGCAACCACATTAAAAGGACAGCTTTTGCCATGGACACTGAGGGGCAGGCAGACCTGGATGACATCAAGAATCCTGGCTCCTTTAAAGAGAATTCAAGTTAAGCAACAATGGTGCACGGAAACACATCACCAGTGAATGTGGAAAAAGTAAGTAAGTGTCCCGACAGGAGAAATATGAAGAAATAGAGTCAACAAGGTGAGACACTGTTAGAAATGGGGGTCTCTAGTTGGCAATGGTTTGCACCTTTGTCCAAGTAGTGGCCCTTCCTTCTAGTCAGGGTAAGGGAGTTACACTTCTAAAATAACCCCTGCGAACCCCCTTGGTAGCTTGGCACGAGCAGACAGGCTTATCTCAGAGGCAGTGTGTGAAGCATTTGTGCACACATACAGTAATACAGGCAAAACACTACAAATGGACACCACACCAGTTTAGAAACAAAACAAGACCAAAAACGAAAAAAATCCACAACACAGTTTTGAAAAATATGGAGTTTGGAAGAAACCCTTAAACTTGTAGAAATATCCACAAAACATGGTTCTTCTGAGTCGGGAGCTCCATCTGGGGCTACCGCGATGCTGAAAACAACAGAGTCCAACAGTTCCAGCCGACCGTGTCGGGACGGGCCAGCTAAGGCGTTGACAGAATCGTGAACAGTAGCTTTCTCGTTGCGGCCGACATGTTGGTGCGAGTCGGTCGGGACAACCGTTGCGTTGCAAAATGGAAGCGGTGCAGGGTGCGGTGCCCTCACGACGCGGTGTAGGCAGCGGCTCAGTGGCGAGGGTCCAGGCGGCATTGGTGAGACCAAGGCTTAAGGTGCGGGGTGAGGCGGTGTTCGATGCGGTGCTGGTCGTTGTTCGGGTCGTGCAGCGACAGTGTTGGTGACGACCAGGCATGGTGAGGCAAGGCAGTGAGGAGTGCTGTGCCCACAGGATGTGGTGCAAACAACGGCTCAGTGACGATCGTCCTGACGGCATCGGTGAGACCAAGGATGCGGTGCAGAGTGCGGCAGAGCCTTCTGGGGTGTCTTCACGTCACGGAACCTGTGACGGACTCGGTGACAGAGTCGGCTGCTCCTTTCTTCCGCAGCAACTGAAACCAGCGGTTCCAGAGACGGTGCCCAAAAGGATGGTGAGGTCTTTGCTGTTCCTGAGACCTCTTGAACAGGGGCAAGCTCTACTTCAAGCCCTTGGAGACACTTTACAAGCAGGATACACACACAGTCCTCTCCTTGGCAGAAAACAGATGCTGCAGGGCAACCCCAGACAGCACACAGCAAAGTGGCAGTACTTCTCCTTCAGCTTTTCCCAGCTCTTCTCCTTGGCAGAGGTTCCTCTTGAATTCCAGAAGTAGTCTAAAAGTCTGGGGTCTGGGCCCCACTTTTTATAGCACAAATTCCTTTGTTCTCTGGTGGCAGAGAAGCTCTTTCCCCAGCCAGAACCAGTTCTGTCCTCTCTGGTGCAGCTTCCCGGCAGGAGGTGGAGACAGCATTGTCCAAGGCAGACCAGGCCCATTCAGGTGTGAAAGAAATCTCCTCCCCCTACTCTGAATTCAGCCCAGCCCTGACTCACCCTGGAAAGGAAGGACAAATCTCATCCCCCCAAGTGGCTGTCTGAACAGAATGCACACCCCCAGCATCTGTCACTCCAAAGCCAGACAGTCAATACACAAACTTAGCAAAGGCACACAGGATGGATAAGCAAGAAAAAACCTACTTTCTGAAAGTGGTATTTTCAAACACAGAATGTAAAAATCACCCTTACTAAAAGATGCATCTTTATATCCTAAGTTCAGGCATACTAAACTTTATCTTCCTATCTTATCTCAATGGGAAGTTATATTTAGAAGATGTTATAAATAAACTCACAATCTATCCTTTGGGACAGATAGCCTTTCAATAGTGAAAAACGAAATTGGCAGTATTTCACTATCAGGACATGCCACACACATCAGGACATGCCCTACCTTTCACATACACTGATCCCTGCCCACAGGGGTACCTTGGGCCTACCTTAGGGGTGACTCACATGTAAGAAAAGGGAAGGTTAGGGCCTGGAAAGTGGGTGCACTTGCCAGGTAGACATGGCAGTACCAGACTGCACACAGACACTGCACTGGCAGGCCTAAGACCCTCTTGCAAGGCTGCTTGGGTGGGTGGCACAATCAGTGCTGCAAGCCCACTAGCAGCATTTGGTTTACAGGCCCCTGGGCGCACACAGTGCACTGTACTAGGGACTTAACAGTAAACCAAATAAGCCAATTATGGAAACACTAATCCATGACAACAATTTACAGAGGGACACTTGCACTTTGCCACCGAACAGCAGTGGCAAAGTGCCCTAAGCATCTAGACCAGCAAAAACGAAGTCCAGGGGGGCGTGGCCAAGCACCGAAGCGTAATGGCCGCCTAACGCTGTAGCTCCGTAAACCCTGTCCCCACACGTCTATCCGCCACACTGATCCGCTCCCCCCAAGGAGGAGAAAAGACCCCGGAGGCATATCGGAGGGGATTCCCTCGGACCCCGAAACCAGCGAACGTCTGTGCCCCGAGAAACCGGAGCAAACGGAGTGGGGCCTATCCGCAGCGCTGAAGCCGGGGAGCACAGTGCCGGTGAGGCCGCGGCGGTGAGGGGACGGAGCCGCCTTTCCCGGCCGTAGCCACGAGCCGGGCGAAGGGCCCTGAGAATCACCCGCGCTCTGCGGCGGCATCGGCGGAGTGGGCGTCAGGCGGTCCAGGCAGGAAGCACCTGTAGCAGCCCACACCGTCCCGAGGAGCGACTCGGGAGCCTGAGACGCCATTGCTCCGCGGGGCAGGACCGGAGCACTGCGGCGTGACCTGGAGGTGAGGCGGGGGGCCCGAGTGTCTTGGGGCGGTGTCCCCGAGTGAAATCATCGGTGGACCTTGTCCTCCCCCCCCCCCCTCGCTGAAGTGTCCGCAACCAGCTGCGGGTCCGTTTCCCCCCCCCCTCACTGGCATACTGTGGGGTGGCGCCGGGGACTCATAGCCACAGCCCAGTCGACGAGGAGAGTGTTTGAGCCGGCCGGCCCTGCGCCTATCACCAGTGGGCCTCTGTAACAGCTAGCAGGGTGAAGCGAGCGCTGGGCTCCCCCATATGGAGCCTCCTGAATCAGCGCTGCCACCATAAAGTGATCTGAGTGCGCGTGGACCACATACCGAGATCCTACAGTCGTGGGCCCCCTCCCCCGCCTACACCATTAGACTACTGGCCGGGCACATTACCAGTCAGCACCCCCCTGACTACCGGGGCCATAGACGACTCGTTTAATTCCACCACAAGCCATTGGTGCGACGAGGAGCGGACACAATGGAGAAAAGCAAGCCCCCAGGAACGAGAGGGTCTAAACCAACGCAGACCAATAAACTTGATCGATACACGATGCCCAAAGACATGCTGCAGGGCCGTCAATCCAGAGGCACACCCCTGGGGGACCCAGAAGAAGAGGAGCGAGAACTCTCCCTTAAAGATGTCATGGAGGCCATCACAAGCGTCAAGACCTCTCTTGAACATAAAATGGACACTATCGCGATTGACGTAAACCTAATAAGAGCAGACCTAGCCACATTTAAGGAAAAGGTCAAACAGGTGGAAATCGCTACGACCAGCCTGACGGGAGACGTCACACAGCTCCAGGGGGAGGTCTCGGACCTACAGGATTTCCGTAAATTCACGGAAATGAAACTGGATGATTATGAAGGGCGCCTACGCCGCAACAACCTACGCATTCTGGGAGTTCCGGAACGGGCGGAGGGGCAATCCCCGGACCTCTTCGTGGAAGACCTTATCCTAAAGCACCTCCAACCCAAGGGCCTCAGCCGATTTTTTGTTATTGAGAGGGCCCACAGGGTACCGGGGGCGTCCGAAACCCGGGGCTCCTCCGCGCCCTATGCTGGCGAGAGTGTTGAACTTCCGGGACAGGGACGTAATTCTCCAAAATGCTAGGACAGGAGCTCCACTCCACTATGAAAACGCAGGCATCACCTTCTTTCCAGACTTTACACAGAGAGTGCAAAAGATGAGGCGCACCTTCCTTGTGGTGAAGAGGGAGCTTCGAGAGCGGGGCCTGAGGTACTCCATGTTGTTTCCGGCACGTTTGCGGGTCGAGGCAGAGGGGCGGACGTGGTTTTTCGAGCATCCTGAAGAGGCAGCTGACTGGCTTGAAAGCAGGAAGATTCCGGGCCCACCGGATAGTCAACCCAGAGAGGAGACTTCGCTGACCCCTACAGGATGAGACACGGTGGTGGAGAGTGGATGTCACTGGGACATTTTGGCCCTTACTCGAGCTAGGTTAAGCACTGGGCGGCTGCGAATTTGATCTGGAGGGGACTTCTTCGAGACTGTTTAAACTCCAACCCTCGAGGGGTGCCTTTTCCTTGGGGTTACAGACTTTACTTTTTATAGGGGGCAGAGATACGGACAGCCACACCCCTATTTTTTCTACCTTTAGTTTTTTGCTAGGGCGACAGGCACTCTGCAAGTTTGAAATGGGCAGTTCTACGCCCAGAGTGCAGGGCAGCAGGGAGGGGGTTGTTGGGTGGGGGAATTTTTGTTCATAATTTGTTGGAAATTTTGCATCGGTGTCAATTATGGTTTCTTCCACAGAGGGGATGTCGACTTAGTTTCTCCTGGCATTTTAAAATCTATCAAGTTGTACGACAGAGGTTATGGGGGACGGGACAATTAAGGTATTAAGTTGGAATGTCAACGGGCTTGGGGACAAGATTAAGCGGAGCATAGTTCTCCAGTACCTGAAACAGAGATCTCCAGATGTTGTCCTGCTCCAGGAGACGCACCTGGTTGGTAATCTGTGTAAAGCAATGCATAGGGGAGGATACAAAATGGTAGCACACGCGGGGTTCACGTCTGGCTCCAGAGGGGTGGGCATTATGATGAAAAACACACTCCCCCTCGCTATAAGTTCCACATGGGCGGATGACCGGGGCAGATACATTGGTATTACGGGAACTTGGGAGGGCCGTCTTATCTCTCTCATGTCCATCTATGTTCCGCCAGGCCTACAGGGCACCACCTTTGCGGACCTGGGTAAGGTCCTCCTCTCCATTCCAGACGGCCTTGTGGTCCTCGGAGGGGACTTCAATGCGGTGGTCTCGGGCACCCTGGACCGCCATCCCCCGCGTGAGGTGGGGTCCGCTTCCCGCTGGCTACCTGACTTCCTAGAAACTATGGGGCTAGTTGATGGTTGGAGAACTTACCATCCAGACCAGATACAGCACACCTTTCACTCCGGGGCACACAATACCCTTTCCCGCCTAGACTACTGTTTGCTGCCAGCCGCACAAGCATCCCTCATACACGAAATTAAACATCTCGCGAGAGGCATCTCCGATCACTCACCGATATGGCTCCGCATGGTCCTCCATCAGAACAAAGTAGAAAGACTAGCCCCAATCAATCCCTGGTATCTCCACAATCCCAAAATCCGCACAGCCCTTATTGAAGCCATGGATAATTATTTCTTAGATAACGAAGGGACGGTCTCCTCATCCAAGTCCCTATGGGAAGCATTTAAGACTGTAATCCGGGGACAGGCGCTATCGCTGATCTCGGGTGCGAAGAAAGAAAAACAGAAAGACGTTTTGGACATCGAGGCTGAAATCGATAGATTGGAGAGTGAACTGGAGTCTGGGGTGACGCCAGAGAAGCTTCACCTCCTGAGCCTGAAGCAGCACAGCTATAAGGCCTTAGTCACAGACAAAGCCAAAAACTTGGGGAGGGAGCGGCTGGGTAGACTCTACGACCTGGGTGACAAAGCAGGGAAGCTTATAGCATGGCTAGATAAACGGGAATGGGCGAGCAGGCTGGTGCCAGAGCTTAGAGTAAAAGGGGACATACCCGTCACGAATCCACAAGAGATAGTCGATAGCTTTGCCAGCCATTACCAAACGGTCTATACGACAGTGGCCCCCTATACGGAGGAGGACTCTCAAGAACTGTTGCATGACATCAAACTCCCCCGCCTCTCCTTAGAAAATCGGGATTTCCTGGACAGTGACTTGACCCCAGATGAGATAGCGCAATCGATCCGTTCATTAAAATCGGGAAAGGCACTCGGCCCCAATGGACTCCCCATCGAGCTCTATAAGCTGCGACCCGATAAACTCTCCCCCTACTTAAAATCTATGTTTGAGGAATCACTGGAGACGGGCATGCTGCCCAGGGAACAGAGGATAGCCACCATAGTTACCATCCATAAAGACGGGAAACCCAGAACAGACTGCAGTTCCTACCGGCCAATTTCCCTCCTAAACGCCGAACCCAAAATTCTCGCCAAGCTCCTGGCCAATCGCTTGGTCAAGGTCATTAGTGCCTTAGTACACCCAGATCAATCCGGCTTTATGCCGCACAGGAGCACGGCCCTGAATCTGCGTCGAGTCCATGGGGTAGTAGCTAGAGCACATACTCTCCGAGAACCAGCAATGATCGCGTCTCTGGACGCAACCATGGCATTCGACACTATTGAATGGCCTTACCTTTGGGCAGTATTGGCCAAAATGGGTTTCGGCCCTAACTACATAAACTGGATACGACTTCTGTATAACGAACCCCTAGCCCAAGTGGTGGTCAACAATAAGTTATCGGCTACCTTCCAGCTGAGTCGGGGAACCCGTCAGGGCTGCCCGCTTTCACCTCTCCTCTTCGCCCTGGCCCTGGAGCCCTTGGCAGCCTGGATCCGTAGAGATCCCAGGATACAGGGATTAGAATGGTCTCCCGGCTGGGAGGACCGAATCTCCCTCTACGCAGACGACCTGTTGCTTTATTTGGCCTCTCCTAGGAAATCCCTTATAGTGATCTTAGATATCCTGGCGGTATTCGGACGATACTCTGGATTCTCTATCAACTGGAGTAAGTCGCTTTTGTTTCCTCTGTGGGGCGATCCACCCGTCCCTCCCAAGAACTGCCCCATACAAATCAACACGGCAGGCTTCAAATACCTGGGGATTTTCATTTCGCTAGATCCCGCAATCCGGTATACTCAAAACCTTCTCCCCCCTTCGTAAACTTAAAAGCGATATTGCCAACTGGAGGTCGCTGCCCCTCTCCCTTCTGGGCAGAGCCGCCCTATTCAAAATGATGTCCCTGCCTAGATTCCTATACACCTTGCAAAACACCCTGGATCCCGTTCCCGCCAAATATTTCAAGGAAATTGAGGGCCTGCAGAGAGACCTGTTGTGGGATGGAAAACCTCGAATCGCCCTGACCAAACTAACACTGAATTGGTATGACGGTGGTATTAGCCTCCCTGATATCAAGAAATACTACTGGGCGGCTCACCTAGCAGCCATCAACCACGGCATGTATGGCCGTGTAGACGATCCCGGATACGCCATGGATAAATGGCTCCTCCCAGATGGTAATTATAACAGGGCGCTATACTCACGGCCCAGACGATACACCTTGACTGGCCCCACCAAACATTCTGTCCAGATCTGGCATGATGTTATCGCCTCACTGGGATGGAAAAACACGCTGACATTAGCCACTCCACTTTGGGACTCAGAAAGATTGGGCGACTTATGGAAATCGAAGGGCTTTGACAGATGGGACCTTATCGGTATCTCACACATTAGGGACCTTTGGGGGGCTGGAGGGGTTAAATCCTTTGACACGCTCCAGGCGGACTACGATCTAGCAGCCACCGAGTATTTCCGATACCTGCAGGTCCTGCACTCACTGCAATCTTTGCTGCCTAAGGGGACGTCCCCTCCAGAGGCCTCTCCGCTGGAGGACAGAATATTAGACGGTCACCTTCCCGAGAAAACCATCTCCCTGATTTACAAAAAGTTAATCAACAACATGGAGAGTCCCCTTCAATCACTCCGTGAGAAATGGACGCAGGATGGGGTAGAGGTGGATGATGAGGACTGGCAGCTGGCGGTGGCTTCCCCCAGGGAGGTTGCTATCCCGGCACGTTTGAGGCTGGTACAGCTTAAAATCCTCCACAGAATTTATATGACAGGACCCCGTTTGGTACACATGGGATGGTCAGATAATGGGAACTGTAGGCGGCAATGTGGTCACGTGGGGACATTCATACACATAATTTGGGAGTGCGAACATATCACATCCTTCTGGCTCAAGATCCATGACACTATTAATGCGGTACTGCAGGTTCACCTCCGCCCGGAGGCACGACGATGCCTCCTCAATCTGTGGGAACCTACGGATCTCAACACAAATCAGACACGGTGGGCTACACTGGGGTTCATGCTGGCAAAACGCAACATTGCTCAACTATGGGGGCCACACTATCACCCACACTGGCAGCATGGGAGAAGAACCTTGACTGGTGCATGTTCCGGGAGAAAACAGTCTACCTGGCAAGAGGGTGCCCCAAAAAATGGTCTAGGATATGGAGCCCCTGGAATACCTACCGGGGAGAGATCTGTATGCCTCCTGATTGTCCCGAACAAAATGACCCCCACACCCTGTAACATTCCTCTATCATGTAGAAAGCTGACGTATTTCCTCCTGTACCGACTGTAATGTATGATTTGGCGAACCCTCTGTAATGTTTATTGGAACCGATGTATGTTTAATAAAAAGAATTATAAAAAAAAAAAACGAAGTCCAACACACAGTAAAAACACATGAGGCAAAGGCAAAAAATACAGGGGGAAACCCACACCAATGATGTCAGGTCCAACAGACACAAACAGGTCAATCAATTTGCACAGGAGAAACATGGCTATGCAATAACAGCAGAAGACACAGGCACTTTTGAAGATCTGACATGCCCTGTGATAACGCAAACCTGATTTCCTTGAGGTCTAATTTTCCAGCTATAAACATGATTGCCGAATGACCACATATGGTTTAAACACGCACATACACCTAGTACCCACACACGCGGAAAATAAACAGACTACAAGTGTGCCAAGTAATAGCAGACAGTCACAGATGCTCCAATCAGCTATACACTAACAGGACATTAAAAGGCAGAACACGACCACTCACTAGAACGAAACAGACTACAATGGGGTCAGGGTACGGGGGTAATTTGTGGATGGGACAAGCACCGGGAGGTGCAATGGAGCAAGCAGAGACGAGGTGGGGGAAACAGTAAGCAACAATGAATGGTAAAACAGTGATGGGGAGGGGACATGAGGGCGGGTGGGAGGAGACAGAGCTGGTAAAAGCACAGGCACTGTGTACAATGTTGAAAAAGAAAGAATAACGTAGATCCAAAAATGGTCATAAAAACGGGAGCAGCAGATGTTTACAAGTACTTGGTCCATGCTCTAGGGGGGGGCTAAGCGCAAGAAGAGGTATGAACGTGCATGCCAGGGACAAAGGTGACAAAGAATATGAGACAGATGATGGAGTGATCAAAGGGGAAGCCTGTGGGTGGGCTGAAACCTACAGATTAAACGCAACATGTATCTTCAAGTCATGGTATGAGCGGTCTAACGGAGACCTAAAAATGGGCATTCTCTGCATCTCTGTTTGGGAGAAATGTGGATTGCAAATTGCTAAAGATTTACATGTTTTAAGGTCTAACAGTAACAGGGCAGATGCATCCATAACATTTGGCAGAATGTTGGTAATAGGGAAGTAATTGGGCCACACACACTGAAATCAGGGACTTCTTTGGCAGATGAGGCATTACCTATATGATACAGTGCCTCAGTAAAAGAGCAGCCCTAAAAAACTATTTATGAAGTAGCATGCAAATGTCAGCACTAGTTAATCGCATAGTATATATGTGGATAGAAGTCAGATGGATGTGCCAGATGTTTTAGAATGCTAAATAACTATATAGCTGAGTTATCGGCTCCTTCTATTTTCCCAGTGAAGAAAACTTTCTTTTCTAGAAAAATATTCTTTTTAAAAGCCTGCCTGTATTTTTCTGATCCTTCAGCAGTTTCCATAGAATCTGACTTTTTTGGCTTAGTTAAATAACTTTAGAGAACACCTACTATTTTTTCAGACATCATGAAGTTTGTTATTGGAGGAGCAAATCCTCTTTAAAAGACTCAGGGTAAAGTTACATAATTTAACAATGGCCTCTGCTACCATGGTTAAGGACTGCCTACCCCAATTACAGATCCCAGCCTGCCCAGTAGGGATCACTATGCCTATAATGGAGCCACAGCGCTGGGATGCCTGGCTTCACCTTGGGGGTGCCCAGGAGTGGACATTTCACAGGGAAAAGCCAGGAAGGGTTCCACAGCGGTATGCGTTCAGCGCCAGGATGCCTCAGGGTAGCAGTGCGCTTTACAAGTACAAATTCATTTCATTTCATTCATTTCACTGTAGGATGATGGAAATGCTAAGACGTATAATCTTGTTTAGAAAAACTCTGCATGTCTATTTATCTATTAAAAACTAACACCCAAAGTGGGAGTTTGTTTTGGATAAACAATCAATGGCCCCGTCATACAGGGAATGTTCACCATGTGCGTTGGAGCCGATCCACCAAACATTGCCCCCTCTAGATAAGATTGGCCTAAGTGTGGTGGTGAGATAGAAACCAATAACTGCTACTTTTGCAAATTGGTTTGTTCTG